>JAQOTM010000846.1:0-80751 GCA_029168755.2 Tillandsia fasciculata | reverse complement strand
TGATTTCTTACCCTAATCTTTTGTTCTAAAATCTCTAGAGCTTCTCTCTCTAGATCTCTTGCTCTTGGAGCTTCAAAACTCAAAGTTCTTTGGATTCAAGTAAGTTTATTGATCAAAAACTCAGTTTTATGGTTTTCATCAAACGTGAGTAAAATTCATGGGATTTTTTCGTTTGTGAATGGTTTTTGATCAAATTTCTTTTGAAATAAGGACTCTGGGTCAATTAGTTTTGCTTTTATGCTGGGATTTCATCTGATTAACGAGTTTTTAGCCTTCGATTTCAAAAAATTCGGTTTTAGGGCATAAAAGAGGAATTTTTGTAAATCACGAAATTGATCTATTTTTAAAATTCTTTTTGAAAAACTAATTTGATTCTTGGCTTCTCTACATGATTATGATTGTCTAGGTACAATGTTTTCAAATTTTTCAAAATTGACAATTTTTCATATGCTCTTGAGTTGGTTTCACAGGACAATTTCTCAAACTCTTAGAATTGTCAGAAATGGTGATCACCTGGATCATTTTTCTACTTTCTGCCATGGTCCATGTAAAGGATTCTGCAAAGCCCAAGAGGACCAAGAGGGCGAAACGAGCAAAACTGACTCCGACACTGAATCTGAAACGGAGTCGATCGACTGGGACAATATAGAAATTGAAGCACCTGTCCCTACTGTCTCAAAAGGGAAGGCTCTTGCTGAAGCACCTAAGACTAAGCCTCCTCCTACAGCAGCTGAGAAAGGAAAGGCACCAATGGAACCTACTAGAAAAAGGATGAAAACCTCTGCAAGGAAAAGAAGCAGTGCCCAGGGCATCTCGATCAATGAACCTATCGCCAGCCAGCCTCCGCCTCAGGATTTTGTGAGCTCTACTAGAATCAAGGAGTTTGAGAAAAGAGAATGCATTGGTGAGAGACAAATGTCAAACCAATGATGGAACGCTCTGCAGCGTTTGGAAGGTTATTCAATCAAGCGGGTCTCGGTCCGATCTGCAACTTTCCTGAAAAGACTGGATATTGTCCACATTCGGTTCGCATGTTTTATCAGAACGCTACAAGTCTCATTGACAATACTGACGGACATCGAGAATTTCACACTTTGGTTAAAGGTGTCAAAATCAAAGTCACCCCTCAACTGATTGGGGAGGTACTTAATATGAAAGCAAGATCTGATGGCCTTCATTACCTCAAGACTCAAAGCTTCAACGAGAACTCGTGGAGAGTTGTGGTTAATGGAATCTGTGTTCCAGATACTCTGTCTGCCGGAAATTCAGTTTTCTCCAAGGAACTCAAGAAGGAGTACAACTACTTAAACTTCATTGTTTGCTACAACATTCTTCCCAACATGAACACGAAAGTCCTCCGATGGGATAGAATGCTTTTTCTCTATCTTCTTGACAACCCGACTGCACTGATGGGAGCAAACTTGAACATCCCATATCTTATATGGAATAGGATGTCGCGGTATGTCGAACACTCTCATCCCACAGAGCGACTACCATACCCGATGATCATCATGCGCATCCTTAAGAAATTTAAAGTGGATACAAGTGCTAGTTCCTACTTGTATAGTTTGGGGACTATCAATGAGACAACCATCGTCAAGTCTCTGTCAACAAAGCAGGATGATCCCCCTTCTCCTCCACTTCGACAAAGAGCTCGACCACAAGCAACTTCTTCCACACCCCAAATACCTCCTCACAGAAGGCACCTCCATCCACCTCTGACGATGATGCCTCGGTCACCTCTATATTTAAAGAACAACAGCGGCTTTCGAATGAACAGGAGCGTATGTCCGCTGAATTCACTGAAATGAGAGGCGATCTTCATGTTATGAAAAACGAGATGGAAATCCTCACAGCTTCTCAGGTTACTTTGACTAAGTCGGTCTCCTCCGTGAAGAAACTTGTGAAGAAGCTGTTCGCAAAAATGGGGTGCACGACATCTGATGACTCCGACTCTCAGGAGTAGTTCTGTGTTTTAACTTCTGCTTGTTCTACCTTTGCAGGATTTTCTCTTTAACGTTTTTTTTTTTTAACTCCCTTTGGTCTGTAATTATTTGGCGTGTTTTGTGACAAAAAGGGGGAGAGAGTTGGAGAGAAAGAGAAGAAGACTTTGAGAAGACCTTGAACTTTGGACAATGTTTGTGAATAGCAATGAATATCAAGGTAAGTAAAGGTAAGTATGGACCTCAACTCAACTTTGGTTTTTCTTTTGTGATTTATTTTACATGCTTCTATACTAACTATTCGACTGACTATTTGGGCATGTAATATGACTAACAAGTTGTTGTTGAACTAACATACTTTGACATTTGGTTTTTGACTGCTTAGAAGATATGTTGGTTTTAACTATGATTTTCTTACATATCTGAATTTTTCAAATGTCATGATGAGAAAAACTCTATCTCTGTAGCTGGTTTTTGAATGTTTCAATTCTTGAGGTATCTAATGATTTTGTTTGTCAAGAATGCTTTCTTTGTGCAGAGATTACAGATGTCTAAGTCTAGAGTCTGTTTTAGGAGTTTATCTCATGTATTTAATTTCTGGAACTCTTTTGTAAATTTTTGTTGTATGGTGATAGCAACAAAAATATCCTTTTTGAATTTTCTTTTGTGGATTTGTGTTTTGTCACGAAACCGCCAAAGGGGGAGATTGTTACGGAATTTGAGTTGGCGTATTTCGTGAATGTATTAAGTCTTGAAGATTGAAGATGAAGAAACTTCGGATCGTATACCTCAATCTCAAGAAAGAAGAATTCAAAAGGATCAGGTACGTTTAACTAAAGAATTTTGATGATCCGAATACTTCTTATAGTGTAGAAACACCTGGAAGAGGTTTTAATTGCTTAACATCAAAAACTGGACATGGGACATGTTCAGGATCCGGATCAGACTTGCAATCCGGATCCCGAAAGATGTGTTGTTCATACACTGCTTCAATCCGGATCACAGCTTCTGCAATCCGGATCCCGAACATGGTATTTTGCAAAATGTATGAACAATCCGGATCGGGGACTACGATCCGGATCCCGAACATCAATTTTTCTGGAAACCGTATTTCATGCTTCTGCAATCCGGATCGCCAAATCCAATCCGGATCGCCGACGGGATTTCTTTCCAGAAAAGTTTGTTTTTGATCCGAATATTCTTCCTAGGGTTTCTAACCTATAAATAGCCCTTCCTTTTCATTTCTAGGGATCCGCAATAGATCGGCTGATTAAGAAAAGATAGCCGAAAAGAAAATCCACATATATAGAGAAGAACGGAAATCATTAGATCTATTCAATGGTTCTTCATCTATATTGATTGATTTGATTCTAGGTTTTCCATACTCACATTTTGAGTAGAATCAAATCAATGAATACTTAGATGGTATTTCCGATCTATCTTTAATCTAAGTATTCGGCGGATCATCACCACCCAAATCAATCAACGATTTATCCCAAAATCGGCGCGTGGACTCGCGTGGCCTTGTGGATTCAAGGTGTTATCGCTCTCGTGGATTCGGAGCGAGGTGCGTTCGTGGATTCGAAGCGTGCCATTGGGTGAAGACCGTGGATTCGGTTGGACGTCGTGGACTCGACGTTGGACGCTGTGGATTCAGCGTTGGGCGCGGATCGTGGATTCGAGAAGCGTCGTGGAGCGAGCGGAGAAGATCTACTAGGAGCGTATGGTAAGAGGTTGAGTCGTCAGTGAGTACGCTATATCACCTTGTACGTGTGTTAATTCTAGTGGATTTCGCCGTGTTATCGGTCCCGTGGTTTTTTACTCCGGTTTGGAGTTTTTCCACGTAAAAATCTTGCGTGTTATTTTATTTTTCCGCATTGGGTTTATTTGCGCAATGATTTTTGAGTGTTTATTGTTTACACCTATTCACCCCCCTCTAGGTGTTTTTTTCCCTATTTAGATCCTTACTAACCTAAACCCAACAGTAACAACACCTTCCCAACTCTCCGGCATCAGTACACACGATAAGCAGTCGAAAGAACCAAAGCGCAAATCAATCTTTGAGCAGATTCAGTACCCTTACAGCTGGTAAATCCAATCCTCCAGGCTTGAGAAAGGGTAACTGTTCCAGACGATCACTACACCAAATTCCGAAAGTTGTGTCCTCAACTCCCAAACCAGTGACGTGCTAGGCAACTCCGAAAGGAAAAGAGCCCTCAGTGACACCGTCATACGCCACGTCTGCCTCGACAATCCACACAGCGCCAGCTGCGGAGTCAACAAACTCAACCCCAAATAGCTCTCCTGCTCCGGGTATCCGCCACCAAAGTGGCCCTATCGGGGTGATACAAAGTGCTCAACAATAACCCAACGGTAATTCCACAGTCGCAAATAAAGGGATCACTAAAACTCGTAGATTTCTCTCCCAACACTGGAAATACTAGCATTGGCGCTGGGTTCAGCCTCATCATCCGATTGCCAAGCTCTTCTGACACTGCCCAGTACAAGAAGCTCCTTACCTCGACAAATGACTGCCGGTCTCAGTCATTCTCGCATAGCATCCTTTTGGCCGGATTTCCACCACCGCCTCTCATGGCTAGACTAAGTGATCCAAGAAGATACGCTCTCAAAGCTAAAACTTGTACCACAACAACTTGGCATACCGCTTCTTCCTCACAGACCTTGTTACGCCATCCACAAGTGCTCCTCCAGCTCTAAACCATACAGAGATAGGGTATAATCAGAATATCCCTGAAGAATATCTCAAATAATTCTTCCAAGTGCAGCAATAATACACAATTCCCCAGATCTTAAAGACGACAGGGCCTTAGTCATTCCATTTATCCTCACTGTACTCACAATGCCCGTACCGGGTCCAGAACACCATCTTGGCGAGATACTCAGCTGTATGATCCCAGAAGATACATGCATCCCAGGTAGACAACTGTCGGAGTATAATTCCATCAAAAGGTCCTAAGTAAAATCCGAACTTGCCTGCGGTCACACCACATAAGGACCCTCACTGTCGTGTGCCAACGACGTGGCACTAGATCGAACGGACCCTCGATCCATCAGATCCAGGGACTGTGCCATCAGCTCTCTCAGCTCTACAGGTGATATCTAATGAGGTGCTAACGGGGTTGGCGTGGTTCCCAGAACCACGTCGATCGCAATCTCAATCTCCCTAATCGGCGGCATTATCATCAGCTTAGGTGGGATCACACCCGGGATCTCATGATAACAGGCATATCCTTGCGTCCCGGTGCCGCCGTAAGCACCTCTCGCATTGTCACAGCAACCTGTGTGCTCTGGCTGTCTCAATGAACAAGTCCCTAATGTCTGCTTGTAGAAGATCATAACCTTCTCTCTCCGCAGTCATACACCATGTGGCACTGTGCCAACTAATCCCACGCACTGGGTCAAACACTGACCAGGTACAACTACCAATAAGTTTGACGATATCACTCGAGATCTCAACCGCACTGGACATGATCCACAAGCCTCCCCCACATGCACCACCCCAACAGGAATCTGTACCTCTAGTGCATGTGGTAATAATTCTACCTCTAGTCCATGCAGGAATGCAACATGCTCTAACTTCGACTGCTGTGATGAAATCACACCTGCGACGACCCGATCCACTACCTTGGTGCCCTCCACCCAGGCAGCACAGTCTCGACCGCTCAATGCGGTCGTCACTTAATCTGACAGAAAATCAAGGCTATCCACAAAAGGAGCACAATTCTCCGCCTTGCTCACACTGAGGCAAGGAATAAAGCCCTTCGCAGACAACAATCCACGCTACCACTGCGCCACTCTGATGACGATGCTGATGCTGCCACCGGGGTCCACCTGACCTCTGACATCTCAGAAAAATCCATTATCGCAATCGTCATATAACAAAACACAATTAATTCCTGCAATTCCTCATTCAATTATCCTTACTCAGCTCACCCCTCAAGCACATCTATTGTACCCTAAACATGCAGGTTAATAATCACAAAGGGTAACCTTCCTTTGGGTAAGCTTTACATAATCCGTCCACAAGGATGTCCGCCATCTAGGGAAGGAAAAAGAGGGTGCCTCTGCCAGCCAATCTGTCCCCCAACACTTAGCGCCAGGCGCCTCTATCCAGAACTCGCCTCTAGCGGCAGATCCCTATCCAAAGGAACTGCAATAGTATGCTCCATACACAATGCCTACTCCATCGAGGCATCCAAAATCCATAATCCAAAACAGAGGGATCAGATAAACTAAAAGGGTATCCTGGCGCAATCCACTCCCAGTCGCACACATCCTACGCGCTTCGTCCCTCGAAACCTGGAGCGTACAGTTCAACAACTGCCTCAACTCTCTAGCACAGGGAGACCCTCAATTGATCACTCCATCGCCAACAACCATAATTCTGCCTCCAAAGGCTCCAACTCAAATCCATAAGTCGGGGTGGTTCATCTGCCAAAACTGGCTCCATCCATCAATGATGTCCCACAACTTATCCACTATCAGCAATCCACCCCGCCTCGGTGCCGCAACACAAAACATTAGCACGGAGGGGGGGCTACTCGCCCCTTTCGGCGCCACCAAAATCACTGTTGCTGAGGATATTGTAATCAGGGGGGTCTCAGGAGAAAAACACTGTCGGGCTGCCCACTGCTCCGACAACTGTGTCACCCAGACCAGTGGCTCACTCAACCGCTGATATACCTCAGACAATCCTGTCATCGGGGCCTGAAGCTCTCTAGCCTCAATCCGGATATCCGGCCCCAAAATAATCTGCTCAAGCCCCATCGCTGCGACGAGTGCACACCAATCCGCACAACGCGTCGGGGAGACACCGCTCACCACGACCAACTGCACCACAGCACAAAATAAAACTCGACCCAATCCGGCGAGAGTCTAGAGCATGTCAACCGTTCCGCCGCATTATGTTGTCTGCAGCCAACATAATTGCTTAGGAGAATAAACATGCCAATCACCCATCCCATCACTTGGGAGAGGTATAAAACTCAATCAGGACTCTCGCTAAAATCACGACTCTCACGAAGTCATCCTAGGGTCCAACCATAAGCCTAGGGTTTCTACAGTCCCAATTGACCTATCCCTAAGCTCTGATACCAACCTAATCTGTCACGCCCCGGGGTCGAAACTGCGACCCGGGCTCGCCAACAGATCCGCCACCTATGCTAAAACCCGCATAGGCGAAGCGTCTAACCTGCAAAAGATAGTACTATAGCTACACAAATATCAGAGCTGAAATAAAAATGCTGTAAAATAAAATCCAATCACTGTACAATATGAAATAAAGTACAATATCCATTTCCTCAAATACAGATAATCATCATACAATGTCCTCAGTACAGCATCTCTCAACTATAAAAGGAGATAAACTAAAACTATAGTACATCAGTCTCAACATCAGTCTCTCCAAATACAAAAGATCTCTCTCCTCCAGATAAACAGTAAAAACCAGCCAACAGCTACGAGGAATCTCCAACCAGGGGATACAGCTACACTCCTCGGGTGGTAACGATCTAGCTCGTGACTCCCTCGCCCCGAACAACGACCGAAGATCAGCAACTCCAATGAGGACTCTGCAAAACAGGGGGGAGAAAAGAAGAGGAAACAACAGTGGGGGTGAGAACCACTAGTAAACCAGTAGCCTCCCCCTGTGGGTAAAGCCTCAAGCTCCGGCGTACCCACTAAGTCTACTAGAGGCAAGAAAAAGGGGTAAGTAGGAAAGCGGTAAACAGAACTACTGAATAAAAAGGGGAAACCACAACGAGTATGCCTCTAAATGCAATACCGAAGGAAATGACAGTATGAGTGCATCAGGAAACAGTATCTGACCAAATAGACCCAATCTAGTGCCACCAGTAAAAACTGGTACTGCCTGCTCTGCCGCGACGGGTATGCCAGCCTACGCATAACACCGAAGCAAAAGGAGTCCCAAGGACTCAAAACTGTACTCACCATGGTGCCCGGCGCACGGCACCGTGAAAAGCCTACTCCGGAGTGGCACTCGTGGGGAGCGACCCACACGAGTAAAATATCACTGTATCAAGCATCTCTGTAACCACTGTCTCACAATAGCAGGACTGGATCAAGACTATGATCAAAGTGGGAAGCTCCGTCCACTAACAAAACCCCGATCTGATGCAATAATACTCAAAGGTGGGAAACACCATCCACTAGAGAAAACTGATACCCAATCTGATGCAATAGTAACATCCGGTCAACCGCCCAAAGTCCGCGGTCACCGCAATAACCCCCAACCCTCAATTGGGTAAAATAATACAAATCCGGTCAACCGCCTACTATCCGCGGTTGCCGCAATACCCCACAATCCAACATCAAGTACTCCCTATCTCTGATCCTCAGGTCCCAGCTACACTATCCCAAACCTCTGCTCGAACCCGAGCAACATGACTCAAAAGTCAAAAATAGAAAGGAGAAAGAAAGCAATCATGGTTTCTCCTAAGTCAAATCCCAACATGATAGTGTAGCAATAAAACAGTGGCCTATCTAGATGTCCAAATAAGCATGCAAAGGTCCTCATACGATGTGGGAGAGAAAGAAAGTCAAGTAGCAGTTTAACATGTGTAACGATTAATAATATCCACATAGATAAAACAGTCATGCTAAAATCATCAGTCAGCTACACATGTATAAGATCCCTGATCCATAATAAATTCCCAGAGTGAAACCCGCACATAAATATGTCGTCATGTCCCCAACAATTAGTTCATTTAACTAATTTCCATAAGATTTGTATACTAATACGGCATGTTAACTATCACTATTAAATTATTCCACTGATCAAGTTCTAACAGTAATATTATCCCAATAGTATCCCCAACATGCTAAATCCACAAAATTAATCTCAGATGATAGGCTCACATTTATCTCAGTCGCTTATGCATGATAATCAAACAATACATTTAATAGTGGGATTTTCTAATAAACTTAGTGAGTAAGTCAGATGTAGAGGCAAGCAACAACCACCCACCTCGAAAAGCGCGCACAACACAACAAAAGCGCGCACAACAACGAAACATCTCGCTGCCCGCAGTCCTCTAACACAGCCACCACCAAAAACTGTGTCCCACTGCACAGAACAATGCGCATAATTAATCCCAAAACTGCCCAAATATCAACTGTCCAAAATCAGCCCCAAAGATGGCTAAATATCACCTCTTTCCAGTCCACAAGAAAATCCAGAAAATTCACGGTCGCGTTCCTCGCGAAAAGTAGCCCCAAAACGACTATTTAAACGCCCAGATCTGATACCTGTAGGCCAAGATAAAAATAAAACAACGTTGCATCTCAAAACCTCCCAAATCAAAATTCCTGTAGCAATCAGTCCAAGAAAAGCTTAATTATCACCTTCGAAACAATTTCCTAAAATCCCAAGAAAATCACCACTGTGTTCCTCGCGACGAGTAGATCAAAATCGAGTCCTGAAACGCCTTGATCCGATGTTCCTAGGCTGAGATATAAAATCGACAAGCCAGTGCTGTCCAAAATCCATCACAGAAAAATGAGGGTCAAAGATGTCTCGGGAAACGTGCCAAAAGTGCGAAACAGAGCGAAGCGATCAACACGGAAATCGAAGCCTTACCTCTTAGGAACACGTTGTCGAAGAAATCGTCAAAAAACTCTTCCTGGTTTGCTCACAGCGAATTTTTGACTGAGCTGCGACGGTAATGGGCCGAAATGGGAGAAAACCGAGGCGAACTGTAAAAACGATATCGCCGTTGCCGAGCTTCCAGAAATTCCGGGGATCCACCACGAGCTCAAGAACATCATGGGGAACAACTTTCATAAAAGGCTCTCCCTCCCATTCTCACTCTAGAGCTCGGAAAAGAAAGGAGAAGAGAGGGGAATGGGCTGCTTTATATAGGCCCAAAAAACAAATCCAAAATACCCTATAAGTCCCCGGTTTCGGGCGCCCGAATCTTTCGGGCCCCGAAACCGGGCCCGCACAGTACCCGGCCCACGGCCCGCACCCGCACAGCGGATCCTGGCCGGACCGCGGGGCCGTCCGACCCGGCCCATTGCGCGACGCGTGTCCCCAGAACAGGGGACAGCGGCCCGGGCCAACCCGGGCCCGCCGCGTGTCCCTGCACTGGGGTGGCGCCCGCCAATGGAGCGGCGCCACGTGGCGCCGCGTGCGCCGCCGCCCCTCGACACCCTGCCATCGCCGCCGCCCTGCGTCCGCCGCGCCCGCGGCCCACGCGCGTACGGCCGTAGCCGCGCGGCTCAGCGTACACCGCGACCACCAACACCGACCAATCCGGGGCCGCCACGTGGCGCGCCCCGGTCCAGCGTGCACCGCGCACCGCCCGCGCCTGCCGCGCACAGTGGCGCGCCCAATCCCCGCGCGCCACGTGTCCCGCCTCACGCTCGATGCACCCGGTGCACCCGACTTCATGCACCGAACCAACAGGAAGATGCCACGTGTTTTCCCGCCCAGTCCACCGTGCACCCCACAGCTCCGTAGACCGGGACCAGTGAGCCACCCAATCCAGTCATGCCACGTGGCACCCCGCTCTGGTGCATGCCGGCGCGTGGACCGCGCGCCTGGCCGCGCCCCTGCCCGCGCGCTGCGCGCTGCCCGCGCCTGCCCGCCGCCGTGCTGCCGCCTGCCCAAGGCCGCGCCGCCGCTCTCCGCCGCTGCCCGCCGTTGCCGGCGCTGCCGGCGATCGCCGGAGTTACTGTTCCGGCGGTGAACAGTAACCCGTGCCCAAAAAGTCAAGTAGGTAGTCCATTTTGACCGTTTTCGCGCGCTGAATCCGAATTTGACGTCCGTTTTGCCGAATTCCAACTCTAAAAATTGCCGAAGGCACCCGGAAATGCGTTCTTAGCCCAAATTTCGTGCGGAGCCCAATTTTAATATCCGATTCACGCGAAACCACTTCTAAACCCTCCACGGGGTCCTCTGATCACTTACATGATCCATATAAGTCCGACGTCCAACCCTTATGTCCAATTATGCCCCAAACACCTCCAACACACTGTGTAGGCCTCCAATAGCCATCCCAATGCACTGCATCAGCTCTGCGGAGATCCGGGTCATCACAATGATCCATGAGAATGCCATTGATCAAGGTGCTTTTAAGAAGATTGAAATCCTGTGAAGAACAACTCAAGAACACGAAAAATCGTCAATTTTCAAAAATTTGAAAAATTGTACCCAAACAATCATAATCATGTAGAGAAGCCAAGAATCAAATTAGTTTTGAAAAAAGAATTTTAAAAGTGGATCAATTCCATGATTTTCAAAAATTCCTCTTATATGCCCTAAAACAGAATTTTCAGAAATCGAAGCCCAAAAATTCGTTAATCAGGAGAAAACCTAGCATATAATCAAAACTAATCTACTCAGAGTTCTTATTTCGAAAGAAATTTGACCAAAAACCATTCACAAACGAAAAAGATAGAGAAATTTCATCACGTTTTGGTGAAAATATAGAAAACCTGTGAAAAACTGAGATTTTGATCAATAAAACTTACTTGGAATCGAAGAACTTGAGTTAGGAAAGCTCCAAGATGGAAGATTTCTTGAGAGAGAAACTCTGGAGGCTTAAGAACAAAAGATTGTAGCAAAAGAAATCGAAACCCTCTTGTTCATATCAAAACCCTAGCCGTGATCCGGATCGGATCGAGATTTTGATCCGGATCGGCCACCCGCAGGAATAAGCCTGCGTTCGGGATCCGGATCAACTTAGTCCGATCCGGATCGGCTCCAACTTTTTCATTAGAAAAATTCAGAAAAATTCTATAAAATCCAGAAAAAGTATGTAAGCACTTTAGCATATCAACTTTAAACAAAACTCATCGTTTCATACAACAAGAAATAGATTATACCAAATCTATCAAAAATACTCAAAAATGAAACGAAAATTTATGGAAATTAAAACTCTTAAAGTTGAACAACTTCAATCACATCTAACCTGATCTTATGCGTAATGCCTTTATCAAATCATCAATTTTGGTAAAGAAAATGAAATACCAAGATCAATAGATGTTTGAAATCCCAGATAAGTTAGATAATATATCTAGACAATCTGTTGAAGAGAGTGGCTCTTTGAGCATCTTTCATTAAAAATCCCACCTTATACCAACCTTGAAATTTGACAGAGTCAAGTATTTCAATATGCATTTCAGCATCAATTTTTAAACACAAAAATTTGCTTTGCATACATGGGGTATTTTTTTTTTTTTTCTTTTCTCCATGTGGTGGTAGTTTTCACACTCCTCATTGGGATGTAACTCTTTCCACATCTTTTGAGCATTTTACTTTTCTTTGACTCCCCCTCAATTGGCTATCAATTATTTAATATATAAGGTATTCAACCAAAAATTGATCTCGCATTCATACTCGACTAAGCAATCAAATAAGATAATGACTATACCAAGAGATCATTGAGAGAGAAATTGACTTTGATCACTTAAAAGATGACTTAATTAACATAAATGATCATTGCAACATTGAAATATTATGATATCAAAAGCATAATAAATTTCTAAATGCGTGAAAAGATGCAATTAAAGTCAATTATGATCAATGCTCAATTAATGTCCTATGTACAAACATAGATAAAGAACAAAAACACAAAACAAAAACAAAACCTAACCTAAGCAAAAGTTTCAAAAGAGGTTATTTCAAGGAAAGCATTCCAATTGCTTTACGCAAGTGAATAAAACGTTTTTGATCCAAAGGTTTTGTTAAGATATCAGCTAATTGATCCTCAGTTGAAATATATGACAGTTGAAGAATATTTGATTCAACTAGCTCTCTAAGAAAATGATATCTAAGTTCAATATGTTTTGTTCTTGAGTGCAACACAGGGTTTTTCGAAATGTTTATGGCACTAGTGTTGTCACAAAGAATTGTTACCGAAGATGTTGAAATCCGGAAGTCGCTCAACACGCTTTTCATCCAGATGAGTTGGGTTGAACAACTACCCGCTGAAATGTATTCCGCTTCGGCAGTCGAGAGTGCTATGCAATTTTGCTTTTTACTGTGCCATGCAACAAGGCAATGGCCAAGATAGAAGCATGCACCACTCGTGCTTTTCCGATCATCCACTGATCCTGCCCAATCGGCATCTGAGTATCCAACAATGTCCAAACTTGTTCCCATAGGATACCAAATTCCGAGATTTATCGTTCCTTTGATGTATCGGATGATCCGTTTCACCGCTTTCAGGTGAACCTCCTTTGGTGCTGATTGATATCTCGCGCAAATCCCAACACTAAAGGATATATCCGGGCGACTAGCCGTGAGGTAAAGTAGACTTCCAATCATACTTCGATACAGTTTCTCGTCTACATTCTCACTGTTTGATTCACTTCCAAGTCCCTTATGGCTAGTTCCCATTGGAGTCGGAAAATCCTTAGAATTTTCTAAATCAAATTTCTTGACCAACTCCATTGCATACTTGGATTGACACAAGTGAATACCTTCATCATTTTGTTTAACTTGTAATCCAAGAAAATAAGTCAATTCGCCCATCATGGACATCTCAAATTCGCTTTCCATGGTCTCCGCGAATTTAGAAGCATCATTATCTCTTGTTGCGCCAAATACAATGTCATCGACATAGATTTGTGCTACAATGAAATTGTTTTGATAATGCTTCACAAAGAGAGTCCTGTCAGCTCCCCCTCGAGTATAGCCCTTTTCCAAAAGGTGCTTTGTCAACCTTTCGTACCATGCTCGCGGTGCTTGTTTCAGACCGTAAAGAGCCTTTTTCAAACGAAAAACATGGTTAGGTTGTTTATGGTCTACAAAACCTTTCGGTTGAGCCACATAAACTTCCTCATTTAAAAATCCATTTAAAAATGCGCTCTTAACGTCCATTTGAAATAATTTGATTTTAAAATGACAAGCAATAGCAAATAGGATACGAATGGACTCGAGTCTAGCTACAGGGGCGAAAGTTTCATCAAAGTCTATACCTTCTACTTGAGAGTAGCCTTGAGCAACTAGTCTTGCCTTGTTCCTGATGATAGTACCATCCTCATTTTTCTTGTTCTTGAAAATCCATTTGGTACCTATCACATTGTGTTGCTTCGGAGGCTTCGTTAATTCCCAGACTTTGTTTCGCTCAAATTGATGGAGCTCTTCCTGCATTGCTTCAATCCAGTAGTCATCCTGAAGAGCTTCATCAACATTCTTTGGTTCGATTAAAGATACGTAGCAAGCGAATCCGCAAACCAATTGTCTCCGAGTTCTGACTCCTTCTTGTGGATCTCCAATGATGTTCGATTCAGGATGATCCTTGGAGATGCGTAACGTTTGAGGTAAAGGAGTAGTCGGAGGTACTTGAGATGATTCCTGCACATCAGATAAACTTGAAGAACCGTTAGATGCATCATTATTATCGAAAGAATTGTTATTAGAAGATGCATTAGCAGGTGTATCATCATCAAGAGAGATATCGAGGGTAGATTTTTCAGATGCAAAGTGAAAAGCTTCATCTACTTTAACATTTATCGATTCTACGATCGTCTTAGATTCTAAGTTAAAAACTCGATATGCTCTACTGTTTGTAGAATAACCCAAGAAAATCCCTTCGTCACTTCGAGAGTCAAATTTTCCAAGATTTTCGCGGTCACGTAAAATAAAACATCGACTCCCAAAGATACGAAAATATTTGATATTTGGTTTTCTACAAAACCATAGTTCATATGGTGTATTTAAAGTTCCCGGGCGCAAATACACTCGATTAATTACATAGACAGCAGTGTTCACCGCTTCAGCCCAAAAATATAACGGTAGGTTCCGGCTATGAAGCATAACACGTGCCATCTCCTGTACAACACGGTTTTTGCGCTCGACTACACCATTCTGTTGAGGTGTATAGGGTGCTGAGAATTCATGTTTAATGCCATTTGAAGTGCAAAAATCAATGAATTTTGAATTTATGAATTCTCCACCTCTATCACTTCTAACACGAGTAATCTTTTCATTCTTTTCAATCATAATACGATGGCAAATCTCGTGAAAAGAATCAAAAGTATCAGCTTTCTCTTTTAAAAATGCTACCCAAGAATATCTAGAGAAATCATCAACCAATAAGAAAATATACCATTTACCTCCCAAAGATGGTTGACGAGTTGGCCCCATTAAATCCATGTGCAAAAGTTCCAAAGGCCGTTTTGTACCAATGTGGTTCAAGTTCTTGTGTGCGGTCCTTGACTGTTTTCCCTTTTGGCAACCGCCACACACAATGTTTTGTTCAAATGAAAGTTTAGGAACCCCCTTGACCACATCTTTGTTTGAAATTCTAGCAAGTTCCTTAAAGTTTATGTGACCTAGCCTTTCGTGCCAAAGAGTTTCATTTTTCAAAGAAGCTAGGTTACATTTTTCAGAAATTTTATGAGGAACTACATAACAATTGTTTTCTGATCTAACCCCTTTTAAAAAGAAAACATGGTTCTTGTCAGTTACAGTACATTCATCAGATGAAAAATTAACTGAATAACCATTGTCACAAAGTTGACTTATGCTTATGAGGTTAGTCTTAAGGCCATTAACAAATAACACATTATTTAGAACCGGGCCATCCGGAATAGCGATAGTTCCTTTTCCAACAATCTTGGAAGACCGACCGTCTCCGAAAACAACAAGTCCTCCGGAGATTTTCTCAAAGGTTTGAAAACAGTTTTTGTCACCGGTCATGTGACGGGAACACCCGCTATCCAGATACCAAGACGAACTATCATATGCATGCAAGGAGATATTGGTAACGAGACACGGAAAAATTTCACCTTTGCGCACCCAAACCTTTTTGGAATGCGTTGGTAATGGTCGTGAAGTTAAACGCCTAGGTGAAAGCGTCTTGTTAGCGCGATTGCTGCTCCTTGATGAAGTCGTCTTGCGCGGTGAACTACCAAGGCTCTTTTCCTTTGAATGATTTGCATCCGACTTCTTAGATCTTGACGATCCCAAAGAGGATGAAGTAGGCTTGTTGTCGTTGGTTGTCGTGAATTCCGGTGTCAGAGGAGGAGATACCGACTGAGGCACAAAGACTGTCCCACTCGAACTTGGACTGTCTCCAGTTTGAGTGTACCCGAGGCCGAACCGATTTGTTTGACCAAGACCAAGAAGCCTATCCAACTTACTCCTTCCTGAAGAGAATAGCTTTAAATCGTCCTTTAGTTGGAGTATGGTCTTTGTCATTTCCATTTTATCCCGTTGAGCCTCATCGTAGAGCTTTGAGAAATGATCCGCTTTATCCACCAATTTCTCATGTTCTTTCTCAAAAAGCTCATTTTCCTCTTGAAGGGAAACATTTGCTTTGGCTAGATTATCCCTTTCCACTTCAAGAGCGTTTGAGAGAGAAGATGCCCTTTTTGCTTCTTCTTCGAGATCCTGCAATCTCCCTCTCAAACTCCGGTTTTGCTTTGCCAGTTTCTTTGAATCCCTCAAAAGCTTATGGTAGGCAAGAGCAAAATCCTCACCTTCAGAATTGCTCGATTCGTTGTCCGTAGCGTTCTTTTCAACATGGGAGGAGTTGGACAAGGAATCGGAGGTACTAGCCATCAAGCACATGAAGGGTGAAGATGTAGTGGACGCGTGGAATGCTGTCGCGTTGTCTTCTTCATCACTTGAGGATGACTCATTTGACGTTGAGTTGTCATCCCAGGTGACGACTTGCATCGCCTTCTTCTTTGCCGGATTCTTGTTGGGACACTCCGTTGCAATGTGGCCGTAGCCTCGACATTTGAAGCACTGTACTTGTCCCTCTGAACTTTTCTTATCCTTTGAGAAGTTCTCTTGCTTTCTTGACTTGTAACTTGAAGAACCCTTGCCTTTCTTCGACTTTCCGAAGGATGGAGTTTTGCTTGGATTACCCCTTCGAAAGTTGCGGCGAAACTTCCTTGTCAAGAGAGCGAGCTGCTTCTCAAAGTCCTCCATAGATAGGTTCTCGTCATCGTCTGAGGAGGATGAATCCGCGTCTTCTTCCTTTGTTGTTTTCAAAGCATAACCTGAAGACTTAGAAGAGGATGCCTTTCCCGAAGAATAGTTAGTAGGAAATGTCATTTCATAAGTTTGTAAAGAACCAACTAATTCTTCTACACGCATTTCGTCCGGGTGTTTAATTGTTTCAATGGCTGCGACCTTCGGGCGAAATCGTTCAGGAAGAGTTCTTAATATCTTTCTTACAACTTTAAATTCTGGAATCTTCTCTCCCAAGTTAGCACATGAGTTTACGATGTCTTGCAATCGTGTGTAATAGTCAGTGAAAGATTCATTTTCTGCCATGAAAATAGAGTCAAACTTGCTCGTAAGCATTTGCAGTTTCTGAATCTTCACAAGGTTAGTTCCCTCATGCGTAACTTGAAGAACATCCCAGATTTCTTTCGCAGTCTCACATGCCGAGACGCGAGAGAACTCTGTTTGTGACAAAGCATTAAATAAAGCATTAATTCCTTTGCCATTGTAAGAAGATGAATCTATCTCTTCCTTGGTCCATTTCGACCTAGGTTTTAAGGTGCGAACATCAGAAATAATTTCAGTTGGATTAGACCATCCTAATTCAATTGATTGCCACACCCTTTCGTCGATGAAAATTAAAAAGGCTTTCATCCGTACTTTCCAGTACGCATAATTTGTTCCATCAAAGAAAGGGGGTCGATTGATGTTTCCACCTTCAACCATTGTTTACAACCCTATTCCCGCTCTGATACCACTTGTTGGGTTATACTAATATGGATCTAAATAGGGAAAAAAACACCTAGAGGGGGGTGAATAGGTGTAAACAATAAACACTCAAAAAATCATTGCGCAATAAAACCCAATGCGGAAAAATAAATGAACACGCAAGATTTTTACGTGGAAAAACTCCAAACCGGAGTAAAAAACCACGGGACCGATAACACGGCGAAATCCACTAGAATTAACACACGTACAAGGTGATATAACGTACTCACAGACGACTCAACCTTTTACCATACGCTCCTAGTAGATCTTCTCCGCTCGCTCCACGACGCTTCTCGAATCCACGATCTGCGCCCAACGCCGAATCCTCAGCGTCCAACGTCGAGTCCACGACGTCCGACCGAATCCACGGTCTTCACCCAGTAGCACGCTTCGAATCCACGAACGTACCTCGCTCCGAATCCACGAGAGCGGTTGCACCTTGAATCCACAAGGCCACGCGAGTCCACGCGCCGATTTAGGGTAAATCGTTGTTTTTTGGGTGGTGATGATCCGCCGAATACTTAGATTAGAAATAGATCGGAAATACCATCTAAGTATTCATTGATTTGATTCTACTCAAAATCTGAGTTTGGAAAACCTAGAATCAAATCAATCAATATAGATGAAGAAACATAGAATTAATCTATTGATTTCCTTTCTTCTCTATATGTGGATTTTTCTCTTTCGGTCGTATTTTTCTATTATATTCGGATACCCTAGAAAATGAATAAAGGGTCTATTTATAGGTTAGAGACCATTGGAAGAAGATAAGGATCAAAAACTTGCCTTTTCTGGAAATTTTACGGACGGCGATCCGGATCGGATTTCTGCGATCCGGATTGCAATAGCAAGAAAGACGGTTTCCAGAAAAACAATAGTTCGGGATCCGGATCGAAGTTCCTGATCCGGATCGTTCATACAGTTTCACCAAACACCAACGTTCGGGATCCGGATTGCAAAGCCTGATCCGGATCGTTCAAATACAAAGGTAAAACTAGTGTTCGGGATCCGGATCAAAGGATGCTGCGATCCGGATTGAACCATTGTATGAACGAACACCCTTCGGGATCCGGATTGCAAGGTCTGATCCGGATCCTGAACATGTCCCATGTCCAGTTTTTGATTTTTATGCAATAAAAAATTCTTCCAAGTGTTTCTACACTACAAGAAGTATTCGGATCACCAAAAATCTTTAGTTAAACATACCTGATCCTTTTGAATTCTTCTTTCTTGAGATTGAGGTATATGATCCAAACTTCTTTCATCTTCAATCTTCAAGACTTAATACTTTCACGAAATACGCCAACTCAAATTCCGTAACATTTTCCATTGTCTTAATTTCGGAGTTATGAGGGAAAGTGTAAGATTTTGGTAATTCCATGCTTATATTTGCTAATCCTGTTAAAGCTATTGTACGGATTTTTGATTGCCGAGACAGGTGCTCGGTGCGATTTGCCGAGGTTGGTGCTCGGGTGAGGCTCGAGATTGCTACACGAACACCGGCGGTTTGGCCACCGCAAGGGTGTGCTTTTCCGAAAAAGTGGTACGTTGACCCGTGTACCCCACGTGATGGTGACGTTCGGAAAGGGGGCCCTCATAGGTGGGGGGTGTGAGCGGTGATGCCGAGGCAGGTGCTCGGCGGCCGAGGCAGGTGCTCGGCGGGGGACACCGGGGCAGGGGCTCGGTGCGGTGGTCGGGAAAGGTGCCCGGTTTTGCTTGGTGCAGGGTGTGATTGTTGTTGACGGTGTTTGAGGAGGACGATTGCTCTGGTTACCGTGGTTTGCCTTATTTCAGCTTTTTTTGCATATTATGTTATTTCTAGTCACTGACTTCCCACTCCGTGACAGGTTCGTCCAGGGGCGAGTATTAGGGCGTTGGTGAGGCCGTGCGAGAGATCTTCTGGCCCTTCGAGGTTGCAGACTTTGATTACTTCTTTCCCTATTCATTTTATCACCTGTTAGTGGCTTGTTATGTGGATCTCGATACCCTCGTGGGGTCAACGTGGATGTTGGACTGTTTTTATATCTCTTTTGGTTGGGTGTTGGTTCTTACTTCTTTACTTGGCCGCTTTCAAACTACAAACAAGAAACATGGAAAATGTTGCGAAAACCGTTTTAAAAATACGGGTGCCGTGTGGGCGCCGCTTTCAAATTCTGTGGATTTATGTGATTTCGAAGAACAGCCTTATAAAACCTGGTGCCGGGTGGGCACCGTTTTAAAACTCTGTGGATTTATGTGATTGCGAAAATAGTTTTTATAAAGTCTTGGTGTCGGGTGGACACCGCTTTCAAAACCCTGCGGTTTTATCCTTTCAAAACTAGTCGGCCTCTTTATTACTTGTGGGAATTGATTGTATGTTGGTTGTATATGATTGACAATCGGTCTAGTGTGGTTAAAGGCAAGTTATGTGAACTTTGTAATCAGGACGCCGTGCATATACAAAGGAGACTCTACCCGTTTGCAGAGTGAATTTGTATATGCGGCGGGTCTGGGCATGCACCGGGGGACATTGGTTTCAAAAGAAAAAAAAAAAAAAAAAAAAATATATATATATATATATATATATATATATATATATATATATATATATATATATATATATATATATATATATATATATATATATATATATATATACAAGAACTTTTGGGAGCATCGGTGGCTTCCCTTCCGCGCGTAAAAAAAAAAAAAAAAAAAAAAAAAAACCCGGGGCGTGACAGTTGTTGATACACGACTGTGAGAGCTCTTTTGTGGTTTGAGCACAGGCAGGTCCGGGTATTATTTAGGACCTTTTGATGGAGTTATACTCCGGCTGTTGTTGACTGATGCATGTACAGATTTTGGAATCATATAGCTGAGTATTTCGCCAGATGGCGTTCGGGACACGGTAGGGCATTATGAGCTCATAGTGAGGACAAATGGAATGATTAATGCCCTGTTGTCTTCGAGATTTGAGGAATGGTGTGCTCCAATTGTACTTGGACAGATTGGGAGTGGTGTTCTCCAAGGATATTATGATTTACTCCCTGAGTGACCTGGAATAAGAGGAACACTTGTGGATGCGCTATAACGCTTGGGTGGAAGAAGCTGTATGCCGTGTTGTTTGAACTACAAGTTTTAGCTTCTGAAGCTTACCTTCTTGGGTCACTTTGTGCTAGCCGTAGGGGCGGCGGTGGAAAATTCGGCCAATATGGATACTATCTGGGAATTGGCCGAGATCAATATTTATGGTCAACGTAAGGAGCTTCTTGGATTTGGCAGTGCCAGGAGAGCATGGCTAATGGATAATGTCACTGATATCAGCGCCGACTTTTGCATTGCTAGTGCGGGGTGATGGACTTGCGAGTTGTAGCAATGCCTTCCATGGTGGCGATGGAGTTACCGTTGGTTTACTTTTGAGCATCCTGGATCACCCCGATAGGGCCACTATGTTGGCAAATACCTGGAGCAGGAAAGCTGTCTAGGGTTGAGTTGGAATTCCACAGCTGGCGTTGTGTTAGACCATTATGGTGTACAGGGTTTGAGACTGTGTCCCGGAGGATTCCTTTTGATGGTAGACTGCGGTGGAGCAGTCCACGCTGATGGTCAGAATTTGAGAGTGACCGAGCGAGGACCCCGACTTGTTAAGGCTTCTTCCCTTCTTGGGTTATCGCGTGGAGGTGCTTCGGGATTGCCTTGGTTGAGTTGACTCAGGTTGTGGTTTGGTGCGTGTTGCACTAGTGGTTATTGCCTTCTCCCCCCAGCCTTTTGTTGGAATTCTTGCTGGTTCTTCTGCGTCTCAGCTCAGGAGTGTTATGTTTTGGACCCCTCGCCCGTGATTGACTCGTTTCGTTCGAGATCTGAGAGAGTCTGGAGTCGAGGGACGCCCGTTGCAAATTCTGGCTCGTGAGACGAGAGGATTGCGCAATCGGGCCATGCCGTACTGGTTGCTGATGTTGTGGTTGAGGAGTAGTCACGGGGAGTGAGTGGTGACCTGGGAGCTGGAGACGACGTTGCTGGGTACCTACCCTGGTTTTGGAGACCTCCTTTTGACTTGCTTTAGTTTCGAGGACGAAACTTTCTTTTAGTGGGGGAGGATGTGGTGACCCGGATCTCTGCAGGGGCTTTTTACAGTGTGACCAGCTGCTTCTGGAGACCCATGATGAGTAATAGAGGTGTTTGTGCGCGTACTGGAACCCAGGGATTGACCCGGGATGAGAAAGGGATCAACATTACTTTTCTGAGAGCTTTCGGCAACGTTAGAAGTGGTTTCGCACGAAAACGGATGGCAAAATTGGACTCAGCGCGAAATTTGGGTTAGAAATACCTTTCCGGATGCCTTCAGCAATTCTTAGGAGTGGAATTTGGCAAATCGGACACCGGATTTGAACTCAGCGTGCGAAAACGATCAAAATGGACTATTTACATGCATTTTTCGGAGGTTGCTACAGTAAAATCACTGTTCATGGCCGGAACAGTGTTTCCGGCGACGGCCGGCGGCGGCGGGCAGCGGCGGAGGGCAGCGGCGCAGGCTCGGGCAGGCGGCGCGCGGCCGCGGGCAGGCGCGCGGGCGCGGGCAGGCGCGCGGTGCAGCGGGCAGGCGCGCGGTGCAGCGGGCAGGCGCGCGCGGCGCAGCGGGATGCGGAGGACACGTGGCATTTTCTTATTGGCTGGTCTTCGTACGCCGGGTGCACGCAGCGCAGCGGGGCAGGTGACCGGGGCAGGTGACCGTACGGCGGGCAGGTGACCGAACGGCGTGGCGGGTGTTGACTTTTGGGCTGCCACGTGTCGGCACAGGATTGGGCCACGTGGCGCGACCGCAGGGGCTGGCGCCGCTATACGCTGTGCGGTGTGCCACGTGGCGCTCAGGGATTGGCTCTTCTTGGTGTTTGCTGTTTTGGGACACGTGGCGCTCCAGGGACGTTCCGGGCTCGACGGTTTGGGGTGCATTTTGGGGTCCCTGTAGGAGCCCGAATCATTCGGGCGCCCGAAAAATAGGACACAGATGTCATTTTTGGAATTGTTGAGCTGGGCCTATATAAGGCCGAATTCAAGGATGGTTTCGGGCTTCTTCTGGTCCTCATCTCTCCGAGAGCTGTATACAAAAGTTGTTCATCTTCCTGTGGAGCATCTCGCGGAGAAGTTTGGGAATTTTTGGTGCCACGCACTTCGAGGTATGCGGCTTTTGGCGCAGTGCGACTTTCCTTCACCGATGATCCCCTTCGTCGCGTTTCGGTGCGCAGGCTCCCTCGGCTTACTCAGACCTTCGTTTTCGACGATTTTTGCGGCAACGCGTTCACGAGAGGTACGGCTTCGTTTTCCATGTTGATCATTTCACCTCGTTTTGGCTTCTTGGCATGGTTCCCGAGGTACCTTGTGACCCCTATTTTTCTGTGATGATTTTGGACAGCATGGGCTTGTTGGATTTATTTCTCAGCCCACGGTTATCGGAATGAGGGGTTTCAAGTGTCGATTGATGTCTACTCTTCGAGAGGAACGCACCCGTATTTTTATTGGATTTTTATGAGGTCATTTCGAGGGTGAGAATTAAGCTTCTTTGCTGCTATCTTTTCAGCAGAACTGTGTTCTTGAGGGAATGGCTTCCAACGTTGTCCGAATTGTTTCTTGGCCTACAGGTATCAGAACGGAGCGTTTAAATAGTCGATTTGGGGTTACTCGTCGCGAGGATCGCAACCGCAATTTTTATGGAATTTTTGGAGGTCTGTATACAGGTGAAAATGCTTCTTCTCTCTGCTGGTTGGTAAAAACAGCATATGCTGTTTTTTTTAGTGTGTGGTTGTGATGTAATTGATTCTCGGCTTCGATGTGTTTGTTGGAACAGTGATATGTGCGACTGTTTACCGAGTGTGCGGTTTCGGCAGATTTTGGATTTCGTGTGGCTGCGGACTTCACCGACTTCAGCTTTGCCTGCGGAATGCGTTTCAGGTGGGTGCTTTATTCCGAGAACCGGTGGACGGTTCTCTAATTCTTTATGTTAGAATTGCATGCAGGTGAAGGGTACAATACCTGGGATTGATCGGTAAGCTTAACAATGTTGACTTTATAGGAATTGCAAGATAATTAGTCATATTATGACAATGGTATTAATCGAATATTCATGTTGATGATTAGTGGAAGCTTACCTAAGGCAAGGTTACCCTGTTTGATTAATTATCATGCCATGTTAGCACATAACCTTTTATGAGGCTGGTTTATGCAATGGGATAGGATTATATAGTTATGTGCAGGTTCTACTCTGAGGAGCGATTATGGATCGGGAATTATGGACAGGTATGGTCATTGATAAGTTGGCATGAGGTTTATTTTTTTCTTTATTCTTCTTTGAGGACAAATGCATGCTTTTTTGGACATATAGCTAGGCCATCTTTTACTGCTACACTTTATACCGGAATTTGACTTAGGAGAAACCATGTTATCCTTTTCTCCTTCTTTGTTAGTCAGGCGGTCTGTGTTGCTCAGGTGCGAGCAGGGATATGGGGTAGTGTAGCCGGGACATTGGTGTCAGGGATGGTTTGTGCTGGATTGAGGTTGGCAGGGTTTTGCGGTGACCGCGGACTTTGGGCGGTTGACCGGAGGTCAAATATAGGTCTTGTTTATAGACGGCAGGGTATTGCGGCAACCGCGGATATTGGGCGGTTGACCGGATATTTATTTATGCATCAGATTGGGTATCAGTTTTCTCTAGTGGACGGAGTTTTCCCACTATTTGAGTATTTTTGCATCTGATTGAGGACCAGGGTCTTCTTTAGTGGTTGGGCTTTTCCACTTTAATCATAGTCATGATCTAGTCCTGCTTTACAGAGATACTTATGTTACTGATGACAGAGATACTTTACTCGTGTGGGTCGCTCCCCTCGAGTGCCGCTCCGGAGTAGGCTTTTGACCGTGTTGGGTTCCAGTCCATCTTATTGGGATTTCGAGCCATGTGTGCCGATCCCGCGGTTTCGAGCCATGTGTGCAGATTCCGCTTAACAGGCAGTACCAGTTTTACTGGTGGCATTAGATTGGGTTGTTACAGATAGTTACTTTATTGTTGCACTCGTGTCAGGGGGACCGAGTGAGGTTTAGTAGCTGTGTTTAGACTAGTACTAGGGTTGTTGGGAACCGTTTGGGGTTTGACGGTGGTCCCGTGGTCGTTGTGAGTTCTTTGACCATTGTGCGAGAGGTTGAGCATCTTGAGTCTATCCGTTCTAAGAGAGAGGGCATGGATTTTGACTATAGCCTGCATGAGCCACTACTCGATAGCGAGTTAGTCCGTTTGGACGCCCTACGTAATTCCTGCCCGTCAGCGGGAGGTGGTTGTAGGTGGGCGCAGGTTTGACTGGACCCGATGTGGCAGTCAGCTCGATAGGGTCGATTGAGCACCTCGTGTGCGAATGTTGCATATCTTTATCAGAGTTTCCCCATTTGAGCTTTTAGATAGAGGCATGGTAGCTGTAGAGTGTCTCCAGCTTCTTCTTTCAGTTTTATTGCATTGGTCATCTTTTGCCACTTGTGGACTTGGTGGGCAGATCGTCGGGCCTGGTGGCGACACCCACTGAGAACTCTTTTTGGTGTAGTTCTCACACCCGTTGGGGGTTTCCCCTCCTTTTTGTCCCTTCTCTCCTTTGTTTTGCAGAGTCTTAGCAGGTGTTGCTGATTCTGCGATTGCTGTTCGAGGCGAGGGAGTCGCGAGCTAGATCCCTACCTATCTTTGGAGAGTAGCGGTACCCCTTTCAGAGGAGATCTTCAGTACAGTCGGTAGACTAGTGTTTTACTTTCTCTTTGAGAGACTGATGTATTGTAAGGATCTGACTTGTACTGAGAGGCTATACATTGATGTATCATTTATTTATTCAGGATTACCTCCCTGTTGAGTCCAGAGTTTTGTATTTGAGGTTATTGTATGATTATCATGTATGGGAGATGGACTTTGTACCTTTATTTTCTATTGTTCAGACCATTGGTTTTAATTTTACAGTAGTTTTATCTTTTAGCTCTGATATCTGTTTAGCTGTAGCACTTTTCTTGCAGGTAGGACGCTTCGCCTATGCGGGTTTGGCATAGGTGGCGGATCTGTTAGCGAGCCCGGGTCGCAGTTTCGACCCCGGGGCGTGACATCCTTACTTCCTCGTGTGTCCAGAGGAAGTGAATGGGTTGTGGTGGGTTTCGGAGCCGAAATTGGCATATTTGGGAACCAGGTATTGTTCGGTTTTTGTTAGTCGCACCTATTCGCGTAGTTTGTGTGTCTTGCTGCCCGGACACCCAAATCGGTGTGTCTGGGGGCGGCGGGTGGTCTTTGGTAAGAGTTGGACTTCTTTGGGACACTGTGTGGGTTCGGTTGTGTTCCGGTGAGTTGCCGGGGATCTCCGGCAGGTTCCGAGAACCGGTAAAAGGTACCGATGGCCCGAATAGTTCTCGGAGTGAGAGTCGATGTGTGGGTTATAGTGGTATTTAGTATTGAGTGCTTTATGATTTTATAGTACCTTTCGTAGGTACAGGTGACTAGTTGCATCACTTTTGGGCGTTCGGTGCTTCATCGCACTTCAGGTGGGTACTTCGACCCAACGTTGGTTCAGTGGTGCATGCTCGGTGACATTCCTTTCCCCGTGTTTCATTTATTGATTACACACTTTGCATGTGAGCACTTGGGGACTACACACTTCGTTCCTGTTTGCTCTACTTTCCTATTTGCATCATGACTTAGAAGTAGAGCGGTAATCTGTGATTGTTAGAGTTCATATGACAGGATTATAGCACATGATCTTGAGACATAGCATGATTTGGTGACTTCGTGATTTATGACCTCTCGTGTTTATTGCATGATGTTCGACTTATAAAGACCTGATAGGTCGGTGACACTGTGACATTCCTTCGGGAATAGTGGACTTGATTGGTCGGTGACATATTGAGACTTGTGATATGACTTGTTGGATTCGGTCAGTAATTCCTTGTTGATTCTATCTCAGCTATTTGCCGACAGTTGGCCATTGAGCATTTTGCATTGATTGCCACAGCTCAGAGTGCATTTCACGTACACCAGCAGTCTGAACCACTGCAAGTGGGTATTTTTTTTCGAAAAGGTGGTCGTACTTCCGACCCGTGAGCCCGATGCGGACCCTGCTAGTGTCACGCCCCGGGTGTTTATAAAAGCGAAAAATAGCGCAATAAATTTTTTTGAAAGAGAATACCTGCCGGGCACGTGCACAGACCCGCCACATACGCTAGCGTCCTCGATTTTAACAATCGAGCCATCCTTGCTTATGCACGGCGTAGAAACCACCACAACACTTTAACCACACCAGTCACATAAAAGACTAAAAGATAACCATCATACAAACACATTGACCAACCGTTAACTTCCTTGAAAGAATAAAACCACGGGTTTGTAAAACAGTGCCCACACGATACTTAGTTTTTAAAACAATTTCGCAATCTCTTTTCTGACGGCAATAAGAGTTTGAAAGGATAAATCCACGGGTTTGTAAAATAGTGCCCACACGACACTTAGTTTTTAGAATCATTTTCGCAATCCCTTTTTATTTTAAAAATGACCGTACGTAAAGCATAACTGAAGCATAAAGAAAAATGGTCGATCACCGAGTCAAAAGTCCATCCCAACATCCACATCATCCACAATGAAAGAAATCACATGCTCACAACTAACTAACCGAAATAATCAAGTGCAAAAAGAAAACGTCACCAGCCACAGGAGAGCTAAATCCCTATAGTCGTAGCCTCAACGCCGTCCCAGATCCCACCCCTGACCGAACCTGTCATATAGTGAGAAGTCAGTGACACAAAGAGTAAAGGTAAAGCGTAGAAACAGGTATGATAACAAGAGGTACAGATATTAAATCAAACTGTAAACTCTAGAGCATCCACAACTCCCCATCATGCAATCAATCATACTTCCTTGTAAAAACCGTACCGAACACCTGCCTAATCGGTCCGTGGACCTCAAGCACAAGAACAACTGCCCCGCTCTCACCTTGGTGCATTTAACCCCCCACTGCACGAATGCAGTACCGCAAAAAGCCGCAAGGGGCCCCCACTAACGTCACCTCGTGGGGTTCACGGGTCCGCAGACCACTCCTCCGAAAAGTACACCGATACGGTGGCCAAACCGCTGGTGCGCGTGTAAGCGCCATGAGCATAGTAAAAGAAACACCGACATGTGTCATAGGATCTTGCGACACACGGTCGCTCCAAATAAGATAAGAACCGATGCATAATAGGGGTTAGTCATCAACTCACAACGTGGATCAAAATGCAACTACCATACTCTTAAATCATGTGATTGCAACCAAGCGTGCACGACGAAGGAAAAGTTACCCACATCCGAGAACGTCGACCGCAGCCCCTGAAACTGTCTCGCACTTTCGCACGACCTCCGGACCTAAAAAGTCCCCAAAAGAACACATCAGTAACACCACCAAGCCCCGCAAAAAAAGGTAGACCCAACCTCTGTCCAGAAAGGACCGAAAACACTACAACCCAACACGATGCGGCGTAGTCAACAATGCGGCGCGGGCGGCGCGACGCATGCGACAGCCCCGTGCGGGCACCTCCCCCGCGCAGGTGCAAGTGGCACGGCACGGCACAGCCCTGCGCGGGCACCTCCCCTGCACTGGCGCAAGTGGTGGGGCGCCCTAGTGTAGCACGCGCGGGCGGCAAGGCAGCGGTGCGGCGCGAAGCAGAAACCCCGCGCGCGGCGCGGCCCGCAGCCCCGCGCACGGCGCGGTCTACAGCCCCGCGCACGGCGTACCCTGCAGGTCCCGCGCGCAGTGCTGCATACAGCCCGGCGTGCGGCGCGACCTGCAGACCCCGCACACGGCGCACCCTGCAGGTCCCGCGCGCGGCGCAGCCTGCAGCCCCGCGCGCGGAGCAACCTGTAGACCCCGCGCGCGGCGCACCCTGCAGGTCCCGCGCGCGGCGCAGCCTGCAGCCCCACGTGCGGCGCGACCTACCAAAACCTCGCGCAGGTACCTTCCCCGCGCGGACGCGCAAACAGGGGGGCATCGTCCAACAGCGGCACGCGGTGGCGCGTGCCCTGTACGCGCGGTGGCAGCAAGGCGGCGGCGCGGCGGCGGCTACGGCATCCTAGCGACGCACGGCAACAAGACGTGAACACAAAAACCCTAACGGCCAAAAAACACGAAAACGAAAACAACGAAAAAGAAAAGTAAACCGCTGTAGAGTCCGGGCGTTCCAATGCCTTCGAATACCCTTCTTTTCGTGACGGAGTTGTTAGGGAAGCTTTTCACTGTGTTTTCTGCAATGGACTGGCCTGGACCGCTAGTATTTTTCTGTGTTTGAGCTCGAAAAACCAAGAACGGCAAAGCGATCAGATTCGGATTCTGATTTACGGACCTGCCGAAATGGGGGTCAAAGCATTTGCCTTTGAGTTGTGCACCAGAATCCGTGATAAGTGGCCAGCATGCTTCTCGAGGCGATCGAACGGGACCCTTCTGCGATTAGACTTTTTCACGTTATTTATGTTTTAGGTTATTTTATTTATTTGGTGGTACCTCGACCTTTCGATTTTTCGTTTGGTGTCCAAACTGAATCTTTTCAGTTGTTAAGGGGGGGTTGAAATTCGAGAATTTCTGGGCTGGTCGTCGGGACCTGCGGGTATTTTTAGGTGCTAGAGCTCGCAAAACGGTGAATGGTGGCGCGATCGGATTCGAATTCCGACTCCCGGATCTCCCAGAATTAATTTTTGAAGTTTACTATTAGTTTGGGCGCATCAAAAGCCGTGCAGGCGATCAGCACATTTTTCGG
This sequence comes from Tillandsia fasciculata, assembly GCA_029168755.2. NCBI lineage: Eukaryota > Viridiplantae > Streptophyta > Magnoliopsida > Poales > Bromeliaceae > Tillandsia > Tillandsia fasciculata. The sequence continues at coordinate 51,330 of JAQOTM010000846.1, read as the reverse complement.
GGTAATCTGTACCCCTCGTTGCATCCCGACTATTTATTTTAATTGTGTTTTGGGGATTTAGGGTTTTCATTTGGGCGTTTTGTCATTTCTGGGTGCGTGTGAGGGGGAAAAACCCCAATTCATATTTCCTCTCTTTTCAACCGTGGGCGTGAGGAACCGAGGCGACGAGACGGAGACGGGGAGAAGGAAGGACGATCGCACGCCCTGCGGAACCCGGCGAACGAGAGCGGGGCGATCCTCTTCCTTCCTCCCTCACCGGCGAAAACAAGGTGAGCGGTTCGGGTCTTTACGGTTTTTCGGTATGAGGTTTTCTTTCTTGTCGTGTCACATGCGAGGCGTACTGTTGAACGGGAGGCCGCCGCCGCCGTTACCATGTTCGCGGGGTCGTCGCCGGAGTCGCACGGGAGCGAAAACAGAGAAGAAAACGAAAAAGGGGGCATTACTGTTCATTGCGGTACAGATGCCTCAGCCGCGGTCCACAGACCCCGGCGTGCACCCGGTGCACGCCCCGCAGCCCCGGAGGCGCAGACCCGGCGCACGAAACCGTGCGCCGGGCTGCACACTGTGCGCGGTGCATGCTCCAGGCGTGCACCCGGCGCACGCATCGGCAGCCAGAGCCGCGGACCCGGCGCAAGCTTTCGTGCGCCGGCCCGGCCCGCTCAGGCGCGGTGCACGCTACGGCGTGCACCCGGTGCGCGCCGCAGGCCCCTGCGGCCGTGAGCCTGGTGCACGCTCGTGTCGTGCACCGGCCGGGCCCAGGATGCGTGGAGCACGCTTCCTGCGTGCACCCGGCGCATGCTGCGCAACCGCCGACGCTGTAAAGCCGGTCCACGGAGAGCGTGCACCCGGCGCATGCCGCGCAACCGCCGACGCTGTAAACCTGGTCCACGCGCTGCTCCGTGCACCATCCGTCAGCCGGAAGTTCGGTAGCTCCGTTTTGGGCCGTTCTTCCACCGTTTTGAGCGCCGTTTTCGCCGTTGGGATCACCATTTCCGCGGTTTCCTTGGCATGGCCACTTGGGATCTTTTTGGTCACCGTTTCGCCATGTTGGGTGCTAGTTTCGCCGACGCTCCGCGCCTCGACGAAATCGTCGGGGTCGCGCCGTCGGGCCCTTTTCTCATCATTTTCGCCGTCAGGGTCCTCTTGGTTTAACCATTGACGTCCCGAGTTGGCTACCAGTTGAGAATTGGGTTTTGTCGGTTTTCGGCTAGCGGTTTTGGGTTCCGATAGAGTTCGCGATGAAATAGTCGTGATCCGGTTGTTGTCAGCCTTTGACGTTACCGGTTTGATCTGAGTATTCGGTTTTGTGGGTTTATTGTTACGGTGGTCGGGACCACTGATTTTACCTGATTAGGGTAATGTGTTAATTTGTGCTCTCGGATATTTTGGTAGGCCGCGAGGAGTTCTGATCTGCTTAGGAGAGTCGCGGGCGCGGTCAGTTATCTCCATTCCAGGTGGGTACCACTTAGAACATCTTTGTGCATGTTTCCGTTATTGTTATCTATATCTTGTAAGGGGTGACGTGGACCTCCGGGTTCAATGAACGTCGCGGTGGGAGACTGGATGGGCAGTTCGCCCCTCCGAACAACAGTAGGGTTTTTGTTGGAGCATACTGGCGGTGAGGGCGGCTATCGGTGTGACCAGTTGGACATCGAAAGGTGGGTTCCGCTCCCGACAGTTCTTGAGTCGGGAAACGAGAGCAATTGGTAAGAGCGAAGGTTTGACACGTTGAAATGTTGCTAACCCCGTTTATGCATATGTTTTATTATCACATCTAATAGGGGAAAAAACACCTAGAGGGGGGTGAATAGGTGTAAACAATAAACACTCAAAAAATCATTGTGCGATAAAACCCAATGCGGAAAATAAAAGAACACACAAGATTTTTACGTGGAAAAACTCCAAACCGGAGTAAAAAACCACGGGACCGATAACACGGCGAAATCCACTAGAATTAACACACGTACAAGGTGATATAGCGTACTCACAGACGACTCAATACCATACGCTCCTAGTAGATCTTCCCGCTCGCTCCACGACGCTTCTCGAATCCACGATCCGCGCCCAACGCTGAATCCACAGCGTCCAACGTCGAGTCCACGACGTCCAACCGAATCCACGGTCTTCACCCAATGGCACGCTTCGAATCCACGAACGCACCTTCCGAATCCACGAGAGCGACACCTTGAATCCACAAGGCCACGCGAGTCCACGCGCCGAGATCGTTGTTTGTTTGGGTGGTGATGATCCGCCGAATACTTAGATTAAAGATAGAGAAATACCATCTAAGTATTCATTATTTGATTCCTCTCCTAGAATCAAACAATCAATATAGATGAAGAACCATTAAATAGGATTTCCGTTCTTCTCTATATTTTTGATTTTTCTTTTCGGCTATCTTTTCTCAATCAGCCGTTCTATTGCGGATGCCCTAGGAAATGGTGGCTATTTATAGGTTAGAAACCCTAGGAAGAATATTCGGCTGGAAAGTTTTACCGACGGCGATGATTGAGCCACGATCCGGATTGCAGAAGCACACGGTTTCCAGAAAATTGGTTCGGGATCCGGATTCCGGATCGTTCATACAGTTTTACCAGATGTTCGGGATCCGGATTGCAATTTGATCCGGATCGAAGAAGAAACAGGTAAAACTAGTGTTCGGGATCCGGATCAGAGATGCGATCCGGATTGAACCAGTGTATGAACAAAGCGGATTGAAAGCCACGATCCGGATCCTGAACATGTCCCATGTCCGTTTTTGATGAATAAGAACCTCTTCCAGGTGCTACACTATAAGAAGTATTCGGATCATCAAAATTATTTAGTTTACCTGATGAATTCTTCTTTCTTGAGATTGAGGTATACGATCCGAAGTTTCTTCATCTTCAATCTTCAAGACTTAACACATTCACGAAATACGCCAACTCAAATTCCGTAACAATGTTTATGGCGACTGAGGGTCGCTGTGCCCGACGATACATCACGTTCTGGGAGACAGCCGAGGCAGGTGCTCGGTCTGGTTTACCGAGGTTGGTGCTCGGTCTGGTTGGCCGAGGTTGGTGCTCGGTCAAGGCTCGAGATTGCTACACGCACACTAGCGGCTTGGCCTCCGCAAGGGTGTGCTTTTTCGAAAAAGTGATACGTTGACCCGTGTACCCCACGTGATGGTGACGTAATGGCGGCCCCCGTGGGTGGGGGGTGTGAGCGGTGATGCCGAGGCGGGTGCTCGGCGGCCGAGGCAGGTGCTCGGCAGGGGTTTCCGAGGCAGGTGCTCGGTGTGGTTGCCGGGGGAGGTGCCCGGTAGGGTTTGCACAGAGTGCTTCATTGTTTGGTTTGCACAGGGTTCTTTATTGTATGGTATGCACAGAGTGCTTCATTGTTTGGTTTGCGCAGGGTTATTCATGGTTGATTGCTCTGGTTTTGTTTCCGTGGTTCGCCTTACTTTAGCCCTTATTGCTTTTATTATCATTTCTGGTCACTGACTTCCCACTCCGTGACAGGTTCGCCCAGTCCGTTCAGGGTCGAGTGCTAGAGCGTCGGTGAGGCCACGTGAGCGATCTTCTGGCCCTTAGAGGCTACAGATACGATTTACTTTACCTTCTTTGTTCATTTCATTACGCATTGTAGCTAGTTGTGGATCGCGATACCCCCCGTGGGATCGATGTGGATGTTGGGCTATTCGATGGCTCCTTTGGATATGTGTTTTGTCCTTATTTCTTAGCTTGGCCGCTTTCAAACTACAAATGAGGAACAAGGGAAACTGTTTTAAAAATGGGGGTGCCGTATGGGCACCGTTTACAAATTCTGTGGACTTATGTGGTTTCAAAAATAGTTTTAATAAAACCTGATGTCGAGTGGGCATCGCTTTCAAAACCCTGTGGTTTTATCCTTTCGAAAATAGCCGGCCTCTTTGTTACTTGTGGAAATTGATTGTGTATCGTTGAAAATTGTTGTATGTGATTGGCAATCGGTCTAGTGTGGTTAAAGGCATATTTATGTAAACTTTGTATTCAGGACGCCGTGCATATACAAAGGAGACTCTGCCTGGTTGCAGAGTGAATTTGTATATGCGGCGGGTCTGGGCACGTACCAGGGGAGAATCGTTTCAAAAAAAAAAAAGTATTTACGTAAAACACTGGGAGCATTGGCGGCTCCCCTTCCGCGCGTAAAAACACCCCGGGGCGTGACAGATTAAGATGGTATCAGAGAGAAACAACTCTAACCACAGTAGATGCTGTCCAACATCCACGGGGCATATCATCACTAGCTACTAACCAATGAAATGATCAGGGTATTGATGCGTAGAGATGCGAGAGTGCGGGATTGTTAAGTCTGTGTTTTTGGGTTAGCTCGGGTGATGTGTTAGTGTAGACGGGTTAACTTGGAGGTTGGAGTCGGGGCCAGCTACCACCCGGGCCTTGATGGTTGCTATGAATCAGTGGATTAGGCAACCAGTACAGGACACGGTGGGTCTGCTGACGGTGTTCATGCACTTGCTGCGGCTGTTAGTACCGTAGATCGTAGCGCCGGCTCTCGTTTTCCCGAACCCCTTTCCTCCGCCGACGTTCTGGTTATCGTTAGTATTGGCGGCGGGTGGTAGTGTAACCCACTGGTGTTTGTTAGTGTGTCGGCCGTTTTGTCGGTCGTGAATAACTGGATAGCCTTTTGTCTAAAGTTGTACCTCCAGGGTCTTCTGGTGTTAGGCTACAGCGGGTAGTCGGCCGATTCGTTTTGCATCTTGGACAAGGTAGGGGTGGGAACGGGGACTCTTCCCCTACGGTTGTTACCCATAGTTCAGCTTTTTACTGTAGGCGCTGCGATGGTTGTAGAGATCGACGTGATGGGGGTCTTGGGGTCCCCCTTTGGATTGAAAAAAAGAGACCCCCAGGGCTAGTAAATCTTGTTCGTTTGGGCTCGATTTTGGTTGGAGAAGTTGTGTCTCGCTTTACACAAGTGCGTGTAAGTGGCGACTTTTTATTAGGGGGTTTAGCTTTGGACGCTAGGTGATGCACGGTAGCTCCGGGTCGAGTTCCTGCGTTCTGCACAAGAGGGTTGGTTAGGTTGTCCTACGGGTGGGTGAGCGCGTGTTTCCTCGAGTGCGCCTGGAAAACCTAGGCAACCATTTTGGACAGGTCTTTCTCACTGTTTTCGTTGCATGTTTTCTTTTCAACCCGTTAGGTTTCGGATGGGTAGTCGATTGTACCCGGGGGCCTCTGTTTTAGGGGGCTTTGAGCTTAGAAGTTCCCTAGTGGGGGTGTCGCTGTTTGATTTGGAGTTTTACTGCTCGATTCGATGCCCGGTGCTTGGAGGGGCAACGGATTGGGACCGAGCGTTAGTGGTTAATCAGAGTGTCGCACCTCGTCGGTGCCAGGACGGAGGTAGGACCTGACCTTGTGAGTTTTGTCGCCAGCTTCCCGTGACCAAGGCATAATTATGAGGCTTAGTCGTGACCATTTTGGGTCGTTGATTTTGTGAGGCAGGTGTGGGTCATGGGGATCTGTCGACTGCTTGGAGCTTGGGCACTGGTCACTTTCGGCTAGGATGCCTTGTACGCAGCCCTTTTCGTAGGGTAGACCTTGTGGTAGGCCTTAGAGCTGAAGCCTAACTCTGGTTTTGACCGTCGCCCGGTCAGACGGACCGTCGGAGCGGGTAATCCGGGACGGTGGATATGCTCCGAGTTTGTGACTCGTGTTGGTAACGGGTGGAAGTGGCCCGTGTTGGTGACGGGTGGGTGCGGTCCGTGTGGGTGACGGGTGAGTTCATTGCTCTCAGGGGAGATTTTTCTGGTAGTTAGTAACCCAGTCGGTTTAGCTGGCACCTCTTGGAGCCTCGTGAGGGTGTTAGTGTGGTCTTCCCCTTGTTGTCGGGTTAGTTATGTTGGACTTTTAGGGGCTCTTCGGTGTGGGTTGGGAGGTATGACTGGGGTACCTCGACGCAACGCGAGGCCTTTGTTGTTGATTGCTCAGCGCCGGCAGAGGTGTAGTTACCTAGTTCCTTTGGGCCTAGCGACTCGACCCTCTGCATCGCTCAGAGACACCCCGGTTGTAAGGATTACTTCCAACGTCTTCCCGACTGAGCTGCCGGGGATACCCCCGAGCGAGGGGTCGTCCTCCCCTTCGAGCTTCTACCAAGCACGCAACCTATCACTTAGGCGCCTTACTGAATGGCTTTTGCGGAATTGAGGGAACTCAAGGCACAACTAAGAGACATTCTAGACGAGGAGTCCATCAAGCCGAGGGTGTCGCCTTTGGGGCGCACCCGTCCCCTTCGTGCGAAAGGAGGATGGAAGCTTACGTCTGCACATCGACTACATGGAGATGAACAAGGTTACAGTGAAGGACAAGCCCAGGATTGATGACCTCTTCAATCAACTGAGAGGAGCACTTGCGGGCTACTCTCTGGAATCTCAGGGACCAGAAGCTGTTTGCTAAGTTTAAGAAATGTGAGTTCTGACTTCTCTAAGTGGGCTTTTTGGGGCACATGGTGTCAGCAACGGGGATTGCAGGGAATATGAGCGGAACTGCCTGACGCACGATTCAAAACTGACAGCAGTCGTCTTCGTTTTAAAGCTTTGGAGACACCACCTTTTGGAGTTCATCGTGATGTGTTTTCGGATCGCCAGAGCCCTAAGTTTGGTTCACATAGGAAGAGTTGCCTTGCGATAGAGGCGTTGGTTGCAGTTGCTGAAGGACTCGACTTATCCATTCAGCATCACCCCGGAAAAGCAAGTGTAGTAGCGGATGTCTTGAGCGGGAAAGGTCAAATCGAGGAGGAATCGATAAGCACGATTACTCAGCAGGGCCGGTACGGTCGCGCGACTCTTGTCCTTGATGGTCAAGCCAACCCTACTAGAGAAATCCTGGAAGGTCAGAAGACATGCGCACAGATACAGCGTGTTTGAAACAAGATTCCCCCAGACCGACGGACAGTCCGAGCGAGCGATCCGGATTCTCAAAGATATGCTTCGACCCTGCGTACTTGATTCGAATGATGGAAGATTACTGCTGTTGAACTTGGAGAGGACCTGAGCTTCGGTGAGACACCGGTGTGAATCTTAGCACGGGAGGACAAAAAGGGTTGCGCAGCCGGACGATCCCCTATGCCAAGGTGCTGTGGAGCCACCAGGAAGAACGCGAAGCGACGTGGGAACTGGAGGCAAAGATGAAGGGGTGCTACCCAGTTTTTACCCGTTGCGGACTCGGGTTAAGTTTCGAGGACGAAACTTGTTTTAAGAGGTGAGAGATGTAGAGTCCGGGCATTCCAATGCCTTCGAATACCCTTCTTTTTGTGACGGAGTTGTTAGGGAAGCTTTTCATTGTGTTTTCTGCAATGGACTGGCCTGGACCGCTAGTATTTTTCTGCGTTTGAGCTCGAAAAACGAAGAACGGCAAAGCGATCGGATTCGGATTCCGATTTACGGATCTCCCGAAATGGGGGTCAAAGCGTTTGCCTTTGAGTTGTGCACCAGAATCCGTGATAAGTGGCCAGCACGCTTCTCGAGGCGATCGAATGGGACCCTTCTGCGATTAGACTTTTTCACGTTATTTATGTTTTAGGTTATTTTATTTATTTGGTGGTACCTCGACCTTTCGGTTTTTCGTTTGGTGTCCAAACTGAATCTTTTCAGTTGTTAAGGGGGGGTTGAAATTCGAGAATTTCTGGGCTGGTCGTCGGGACCTGCGAGTATTTTTAGGTGCTAGAGCTCGCAAAACGGTGAACGGTGGCGCGATCAGATTCGAATTCCGACTCCCAAATCTCCTAGAATTAATTTTTGAAGTGTACTATCAGTTTGGGCGCATCGAAAGCCGTGCAGGCGATCAGCACGTTTTTCGGGGTAATCTGTACCCCTCGTTGCATCCCGACTATTTATTTTAATTGTGTTTTAGGGATTTAGGGTTTTCATTTGGGCGTTTTGTCATTTCTGGGTGCGTGCGAGGGGGGGAAAACCCCAATTCATATTTCCTCTCTTTTCAACCGTGGGCGTGAGGAACCGAGGCGACGAGACGGAGACGGGGAGAAGGAAGGACGATCGCACGCCCTGCGGAACCCGGCGAACGAGAGCGGGGCGATCCTCTTCCTTCCTCCCTCACCGGCGAAAACAAGGTGAGCGGTTCGGGTCTTTACGGGTTTTCGATATGAGGTTTTCTTTCTTGTCGTGTCGCATGCGAGGCGTGCTATTGAACGGGAGGCCGCCGCCGCCGTTACCATGTTCGCGGGGTCGTCGCCGGAGTCGCACGGGAGCGAAAACGGAGAAGAAAATGAAAAATGGGGCATTACTGTTCATTGCGGTACGGATGCCTCAGCCGCGGTCCACAGACCCCGGCGTGCACCCGGTGCACGCCCGGCAGCCCCGGAGGCGCAGACCCGGCGCACGAAACCGTGCGCCGGGCTGCACACTGTGCGCGGTGCACGCTCCAGGCGTGCACCCGGCGCACGCATCGGCAGCCAGAGCCGCGGACCCTGCGCACGCTTTGTGCGCCGACCCGGCCCGCTCAGGGGCGGTGCACGCTACGGCGTGCACCCGGTGCGCGCCGCAGGCCCCTGCGGCCGTGAGCCCGGTGCACGCTCGTGTCGTGCACCAGCCCGGCCCAGGATGTGCGGTGCACGCTTCCTGCGTGCACCCGGCACATGCCGCAAACCCACCGACGCTGTAAACCCGGTTCACGCGCTGCTCCGTGCACCATCCGTCAGCCGGAAGTTCGGTAGCTCCGTTTTGGGCCGTTCTTCCACCGTTTTGAGCGCCGTTTTCGCCGTTGGGATCACCATTTCCGCGGTTTCCTTGGCATGGCCACTTGGGATCTTTTTGGTCACCGTTTTGCCATGTTGGGTGCTAGTTTCGCCGACGCTCCGCGCCTCGACGAAATCGTCGGGGTCGCGCCGTCGGGCCCTTTTCTCATCATTTTTGCCGTCAGGGTCCTCTTGGTTTAACCATTGACGTCCCGAGTCGGCTACCGGTTGAGAATTGGGTTTTGTCGGTTTTCGGCTAGCGGTTTTGGGTTCCGATAGAGTTCGCGATGAAAAAGTCGCGATCCGGTTGTTGTCAGCCTTTGATGTTCCGGTTTGATCTGAGTATTCGGTTTTGTGGGTTTATTGTTACGGTGGTCGGGACCACTGATTTTACCTGATTAGGGTAAGGTGTTAATTTGTGCTCTCGGATATTTTGGTAGGCCGCGAGGAGTTCTGATCTGCTTAGGAGAGTCGCGGGCGCGGTCAGTTATCTCCATTCCAGGTGGGTACCCTTTAGAACATGTTTGTGCATGTTTCCGTTATTGTTATCTATATCTTATAAGGGGTGACGTGGACCTCCGGGTTCAATGAACGTCGCGGTGGGAGACTGGATGGGCAGTTCGCCCCTCCGAACAACAGTAGGGTTTTTGTTGGAGCGTACTGGCGGTGAGGGCGGCGATCGGTGTGACCAGTTGGACATCGAAAGGTAGGTTCCGCTCCCGACAGTTCTTGAGTCGGGAAACGAGAGCAATTGGTAAGAGCGAAGGTTTGACACGTTGAAATGTTGCTAACCCCGTTTATGCTTATGTTTTATTATCACTATGTTTATGGCGACTGAGGGTCGCTGTGCCCGACGATACATCACGTTCTGGGAGACAGCCGAGGTAGGTGCTCGGTCTGGTTTACCGAGGTTGGTGCTCGGTCTGGTTGGCCGAGGTTGGTGCTCGGTCAAGGCTCGAGATTGCTGCACGCACACCAGCGGCTTCGCCTCCGCAAGGGTGTGCTTTTCCGGAAAAGTGGTACGTTGACCCGTGTACCCCACATGATGGTGATGTAATGGGGTCCCCCGTGGGTGGGGGGTGTGAGCGGTGATGCCGAGGCGGGTGCTCGGCGGCCGAGGCAGGTGCTCGGCGGCCGAGGCAGGTGCTCGGCAGGGGTTTCCGAGGCAGGTGCTCGGTGTGGTTGCCGGGGGAAGTGCCCGGTAGGGTTTGCACAGAGTGCTTCATTGTTTGGTTTGCACAGGGTTCTTTATTGTATGGTATGCACAGAGTGCTTCATTGTTTGGTTTCCGCAGGGTTATTCATGGTTGATTGCTCTGGTTTTGTTTCCGTGGTTCGCCTTACTTTAGCCCTTATTGCTTTTATTATCATTTTTGGTCACTGACTTCCCACTCCGTGACAGGTTCGCCCAGTCCGTTCAGGGTCGAGTGCTAGAGCGTCGGTGAGGCCACGTGAGCGATCTTCTGGCCCTTAGAGGCTACAGATACGGTTTACTTTACCTTCTTTGTTCATTTCATTATGCATTGTAGCTAGTTGTGGATCGCGATACCCCCCGTGGGATCGATGTGGATGTTGGGCTATTCGATGGCTCCTTTGGATATGTGTTTTGTCCTTATTTCTTGGCTTGGCCGATTTCAAACTACAAATGAGGAACAAGGGAAACTGTTTTAAAAATGGGGGTGCCGTATGGGCACCGTTTACAAATTCTGTGGACTTATGTGGTTTCGAAAATAGTTTTAATAAAACCTGATGTCGAGTGGGCATCGCTTTCAAAACCCTGTGGTTTTATCCTTTCGAAAATAGCCAGCCTCTTTGTTACTTGTGGAAATTGATTGTGTATCGTTGAAAATTATTGTATGTGATTGGCAATCGGTCTAGTGTGGTTAAAGGCATATTTATGTAAACTTTGTATTCAGGACGCCGTGCATATACAAAGGAGACTCTGCCTGGTTGCAGAGTGAATTTGTATATGCGGCGGGTCTGGGCACGTACCGGGGGAGAATCGTTTCAAAAAAAAAAAGTATTTACGTAAAACACTGGGAGCATTGGCGGCTCCCCTTCCGCGCGTAAAAACACCCCGGGGCGTGACAACCGCAAACCTTGCTCTAACGGAGAAGACGACCCAAACACGTTCCTCGCGGGTAGTGAGAAGACCGGATTCGCTCCCCGTCGACGGTGACGTCTCGTTCTCCGCCTCCGACACGTTGATCGGAGAAGATGGAAAAATCGATCTCTTTTCTTTCTCCTCTCCCTGAACTAGGGTTTTCGATTCTTGAAAAAGATTAATTAATTAAAACGAAGTATTATTTTTTTCCCGTACGTAAGGAAAAACCCATATTCGGTATAAAGGGAAAGATTCCAATTTCCTCGAAAAGCGTGTCGATCGTCGAAACGTTCCGTAATAGCTGGCACGGATCCCGATGCACACAACGGACGTCGAAACCTAGAAAACCTCATTCTGGGCAATCCGTAAGTCTGATTTTCGATCCGATCGCTTTGTCGTTCTCCGTTTTCCGAGCTCTACCACAGAAAAAAATACCCTCAAGAACAAAAGTTCCACCACGAAAACTCGATAATTGACCCCAAACAACTAATTTTATTCAAAGGGAAATAAAAAGAAAACAAGAAGGGTCCGGATACTACAGCTAGGGTACATGCAAGTGGGAGCGGTAGTGGTTTTGCCTGAGGTCCTTAGACCAATATGGCTCATGATTGGGTGGCTTGAACTATCTCATTGGTTTGATGCATTATAATATTTGTTATTGTTATTCTCTACAGTAGTGGATACTCATGCATTTCTTGGTAGTTGTAGTTTCTTCCGGTCTTGATTGCGATCATACTTGTTTATCGTCGGTGGTTATGGTTATTAGTATCTTTCTAGCTTATAGTAGCGGTTATTCTGATATTACTGTTTTATATATTCTCTTGCTACTGCATTTGGTTTACATGTTCATTATTATGCTTTCTTTCTTTGATACTATATCTGACCTTACGATACCTTGTAGTCGTTTGTTCTTTTTCGTTTGCCAGTGAGTACAGCTTGCTTTTGTCGGCTTGCGGTATCCACTGGGAGACCTTTGCTGGTTTCTCACTACCCCCCAGTTGCAGGTACTGCAGGAGGTGACGGTCGGGACGGTACGTGAGGCGACGACATAGCTAGAGAGCTTAGCAGTCTCGAGATTTTGTTCAGTATTCCTTTTTACCCTACTTTTACTTGTCGATAGGTTTAGAGTTGTGGTGGTTCATGTCACGCCGCGGAGGTGTCAAAACAACGGAAACAATCATCAAAAAGAAGGTTTGTTTGGCGGGTAAAATTTTTTGAAATGCCTTCATCCCCGGCGCGTGCCCGCATATACGGATTTACTCTGCAAACGGGCAGAGTCTCCTCTGTATATGCACGGCGTCGCGGCTATACAACATCACAATACTGGAATTCATTCAATCACAACAGTTCCCAACCATACACACAAACAGAACTGAACAATTCTCAAGGCCGTTCGATTTGAAAGGATAAATCCAAAGTTTTGAAAGCGGTGCCCACCCGGCACCCAGATTTCTAAAACAGTTTCGAAAGACCATAAATCCACAGGGTTTTGAAAACAGTGCCCACACGACACTTAGGTTTTGAAATCCATTTTCGAAATCCATAAATCCACAAGGTTTTGAAAACGGTGCCCACACGACACCCAAGTTTTTGAAAATGGTTTTCGCAATTCTTTTTGTTTGGTTTTTTTTTTGTTTTTTTTTTTTGTTTTTTTCAAAGCGGCCAACAGAGGGAGGAAAAGAAACTCAGTAAATAGATAGTAATATGCTGACATCCACACCGACCCCATGAGGGTATCGAGAACCACATAGTAGTCTACAAATGATAAATGAAATGCGAAAGAAAGGAGAAAAATACTGTCCGGGGTCTGCGTGGACCCGAAAACTCCCGTCTCGGCCTCACGGTCGCCTAACTCTCCCCCCTGAAGGAACCTGTCACGGAGTGGGAAGTCAGCGACATAATAATAATAATAAGGAAAGCAGGGTAAAGAAAATGCATCCAACCGTAAACTATCCGGAGCAACCACCGTCCCAAAAAGGGAGAACCACGCACACCTGCATAACCTAATCCGGGCACCTGCCCCGGCGCCCCAACCGAGCACCTACCTCAGTAAACCACGTCGGGCACCTACCCCGACGGGTCACACCACTCACACCTCGGTTTCGTCGGCCAAGGGTGAAGGAGAATGATCGTCCTGTCGCGCTCGTCGGATTCTGCGGGAAGGCGATCGTCCCTTCCTTCTCCCCATCACGATCCTCGGTTCTTCACGCCGCCTGCTAGAGGGATGAGGTTGGGGAAACAGGGTTCCTCGCTCGCGCTCGGGTGGGGACTAACGCACAGGAATGAGGAGTGGGGAAAAACCCTACGTCCTCAAACAAGATTAATTAGTCGTTCTGGTGCGAATGGGGGGTGGGATTGAACCCTAAATCCCCAAGTCGCAAAATAACTTGATCGGGCGAACTGAGTAGCGAGAAAAATAAACCCAAACCCCCGACTAAAAGAATTAAAAGTTCGGGTACGAACCAGGGTCCGGTTTGCCTCGAAACACGTGTTGGTCGCCTGAACTGCTAGCAACCTTCCGTAATTTATTCTTGGAGATTCCGGGATCGGAATCCAAAACCGATCGCACCGCCGTTCTCCGTTTTGCGAGCTTTATTGTCTAAAAATACCTGCGAGCCCCGACGGTCTGTCCAGTGAAAGAGGAAAAATAATAAGCCACACTCCGGAGCCCCAAGCGAGATGCGGCGCAAACAAACAAAACTAAAATCCGAAATACTTTTAAACAAGTGGTTACTACAGTTCAGTTTATGTCTGGTTGTGTGATTGGTTTAACAATTGGATGGACTAACAATGGATTCTTGTTACTATATATGATCTCGTGGTTTTATGCAAAATATTTTCTACCCCTCGTGGTAGCCGATTTTCAAAGGATTGTGTTTCCATGTGGGAAACCGTTTTAAAAAGATTTTGGATTTTCATTTCACTCGTAGATTTCAAATAAGGTTTCCGTGTGGGAAACGCTTTCAAAATGATCGGAATGCTTGATAACCTGTCCATATGCATCATCTGCGGTAAGGATATTATAGAGCATTAAAGCATCATGTTTAAGGATCATTTAGCTGTATGTGCATCCTGTGTGAATGAGGTGTGTGTGTGAGTTGAAATTGGTGGTTGCGAAACTGACTGTGTGTGACGCTGTGCAAATACAAGGGAGGTTCTGTCCGTGTGAATAGAGAGTTATCTATATTTGTGGCGGGTCTGTACGCGTCTCAGGGTGTATCCAAAAAAAAAAAAAAAAAAAAAAAAAATTCTATGGTTTTCCGCTATTTTCCTTAAAAGGTATTTACAAAAAGAACCCCGGGGCGTGACGGATTAAGATAGTATCAGAGCGGTTACAACTCCAATTTCACTCGTAGGTTTTAAAACTGAACCATAGGTTAGGTTGATCATAGGAAGACCTAAGGTATTTAGGCACATGAGTGTGCGGGGTTGGTTTGGGCTTGACTCCTAGTGAGTCAATTGAAGTTGAGTCGAGTCGTATCGAGTCAGATTATTTCTAACTTGGCTCTAACCCTGTCTGTTTTCAGAACATGGTACGCAGGAGACGTTCCACTATGGGCGGAAGTGGTCGATGCCCGGATACCGTGGCGTCTGGTGTTACAGACCGTGTCTGACGACTGGAGGAGCGGGTGGCCGTATTGGCCGGATTGATCCAGCATGTGGTGCAGCAATAGGCTGCAGCTGGGGTTGGCTAGGCTCCACCGTCGGGACGGATGCAGGTGTAGCCGCGAGTGTTGCTACTGTTGTGGCCCTTATTGCTGCTGGTGCCGTCGCCAGTGCTGATTCAGTTGGTATGCCGCTTGTGGGTGCCGCGATAGTCTTTCCTATGACGACTGCGGCAGCCACTGTGGTTATGCCGGTGGTGGAGTAGTCTAAGTTGTTAAGTCCGTAGATGAAATTGATTTTTGACCCCCCGTTGGTTAGTGAGGACTTGAGACTTTGTGACTTAGAGTTCGTTAGGCTCGATGTGGTCCCTAAGCTCTATAATTGGATTTTGTCGACTTTTGTGGGAGTATGGGTATGCTGAAGGGGTGATTGGTGTTGGTAGCATGATCTTGCTGTTGATCGTTGCGGTGAATTCGACCCCGAAGCATAAAGTTTTGGAACCAATAGAGTTAGGAATCGATTTTTGGCGTTGATCGGTTTAGTGATTTTGTATCCTAAGGGATGGTTTGCCACCTATTCGACTGGAGATTCTAAGTGAAATATTTAGTCGCCATGAGATGTAGGCTTATGTGGAGTAACACTTAGCACAATGATTAAGTGTTAGTGAGTGAAGCTAAGTGTCAGCGGTTAGCATGTAAGTAGGTAACCCCTTGTACCTGTCAGGGATAGAATTGAATCTTGTTGGTTTTCGTCGGGTAACCTCATTTGTTGCAAGGCGATGGCGCGTTCTAGCTTGTGGTTAGCTAGTTAACGAGATTGGTTAGTTGGAGCCTATTGTTCCGGACCTTAGGAACATGCTCTAGGTCGTTTTCGATTTGAGCGAAGTAGTTCTTTATTTTATTCTTGGTAGAGTCCTCTGTTTTAGTAGCCTTTAGCGAGCTTTGATTTTGTGTTTTGGGAGTTGTATTGTAGTCATTGGTGTCGGTTCACGATCCTTTGAGTCAACATCGGTGTGAGTTCGGTGATTTGGCTGTTTGCGGTGGAGAACTCTTATATTGGATTTGGCATTTCTAGGCGAAGTCCCTGTTTTAGTCGTTTGGCTTTGATGGTTACGCGAACTTGTGCCGGCTTTGACCTGGGGTTCTAGGTCAGTGAGCAGTTGTTGCTCTAGGTATGGCCGACATTTGGGGTTGGGTGTTCTAGATTTGCGGTACGGTTTTTTTGTCCGCGGTATATTGGACGGTTAGTAACCCCGGTGTGTTGGTCCGTTGGTATAGGATTTGATGTCCCTTCGTTATGTCGTGTGATTGTTTTTCTCGTCACCTTAAGTTGGAGGTAGCTCACTGATTCGTCCCGGATTAGTTAATCGTTGTTTCTTTTTGGAGGATATGGATTTTCAAATTGCTCCAAGCGGATTCCGAATGTTCGGTGTGTGATCATTGGGATTGTGAGATGTATGTAGCATGTGATTGTATAGAGGTTTAACTAGGGTAGTTTGAACGTATTGTTTGTTCTTGTTGGAGGTATGGTAAAGTTTCGGGGACGAAACTTCTTTTAAGAGGGGAGTGATGTGGGAACCGTAATTTTTGGTTTTCGGAATTTAATTAAAGTCTGGAATTAATTCCGGTAATCTAGAGAGGGTATTAATTTCAGCACTTTGAGAATTAAATTCTATGTCTGTTATTCACTGGTTTATTAGTGAATCAATGCTGGAGGGAGTGGTCAAGTCTGTTTTTGAATTCGCTGTGCTGGTTGCACCGAAAAGCGTGAAAAAAGGAGTTCGACGGAAAAATCGTGGGAATCGGATTTTCCTCTAGAAAATTACCAACTTTTGAATCCGGTGAGATCTTCAAAAAAGAAGATCATCACTTTGACAGTGTCGTCGAGCTGAACGCGGTGGTGCGATCAGATTTCAAATCTGATACCCTGATCTCTCGGATTTGCACGTTTTGCGGGATTATCGGACCGAAAGTGCGAATTTTGGTAAATCCGAGACAGTTGCGGCACTTTACGCTTTGAGATTTGTGAAATTGGTCATCTTGAGGAGTTTCGCGTTCTGGCGCGTTTTACGAGGTTATGGAAGTTCAAATTTTAAAAATAGGATTTTTGGTTATGTAAAAAAGGGAACTTGGGGATGCATTGGGAATTTTGCAAAAGATTTTATAAAAAAGATTATAGTATTTTTAACAGGAGAAAAACCCTTTTCTTCTTCCTAATCATTTTCCCAAAATCAGAAACACCATGTTCTTCCTCGTAGCTGTCGTCGCCGCCGCCATCGCTGGAGCCGAGAAGGCAAGATCGGGCTTCCCACCCTCAGATCTAGTCGCCCCCTCCCTGCAGCCACCGCCGTCGCTAGAACGCGCACACGCACGCGTGTGGAAGAAACAGTCACCTGCCCTGCGCTCTGTGCCCCCATGCCACCGGCCCGCCTCGGCCCAAGCCCGCGCCCGAGCGCGCAGCAGGCCGCACGCGTGGCAGCCCAGCGGTCGCGCCCCAAGCCGCGCGCGCAGTCGCCCTAGCCACACGCTGTGCACTGCGAAGTCCGCGCGCGCTCTGCTGCACGCGCCTGCTGCTGGCCGAGCACGCCCTGCTGCACGTGCCTGCTGCTGGCCGAGCGTGCCCTGCTGTGCCTGGCCGCGCGCACCTGCGCGCTATGCCACGCGCTGCCAGCCTGCACGTCTCGCGCTGTGCCTTTCGCTGCTAGCCCCCGCGCCGTGCGCCGCGCGTTGCCCTAGCCTGCGCCGCATATTGCCAGCACGCGGTTTGCGCGTGGCCCAGCTTGTGCACCACCCGAGGCTGTTGCTTGTAAGATGTTATTGCTTGCATGCTGCTCCGTGTTGCGCACAGCTCCGTTTTGCGCGTCGCTTCGTTCTGCACGCTGCTCCGTGCTGCGCGCCGCCCCGGCAATAGTGGATTTTGTGGATCGTCTTGCTCCGGCGCGCTCTCCGGTGCCCGTTTTCGCTCCGACGAGCATCGCCTTCAGAATGTCGAGACCTATCTAGAAGTGGTGTTATTTGAATTCCAAAGCGTGGGAATTTTTGGTAAATGTTTAATTACTATATTTTTATGTATTTGTCTTGCTTTTTAGTATTTGTTTTGGAGTTTTTGCGCAAGTGTTGCATAAGGGTTGCCTCAGAAAGCATGTATGAGTGGTGTTTGATCTTTGAACTAGTCGTCCTAGGTCCGTAGACTATCGCAGTGTTTATTTTGGGTTTCCGGCGCGATTATCGGCCAAATCGGTCGTCCGATCGCTATTTTGTTCCGGAATTCGGTTCTGTCAACTTGAACGCTTTCCGTTTGTTATCGAGCCTGGTTGGCTGGTCATCCTTACTTCCTCGAGTGTCCAGAGGCAGTGAATGGGTTGTGGTGGGTTTCGGAGCCGAAATTGGCATATTTGGGAACCAGGTATTGTTCGATTTTTGTTAGTCGCACCTATTCGCGTCGTTTGTGTGTCTTGCTGCCCGGACACCCAAATCGGTGTGTCTGGGGGCAGCGGGTAGTCTTTGGTAAGTGTTGGATTTCTCTGGGACACTGTGTGGGTTCGGTTGTGTTCCGGTGAGTTGCCGGGGATCTCCGGCAAGTTCCGGGAATCGGTAAAAGGTATCGATGGCCCGAATGGTTCTCGGAGTGTGAGTCGATGTGTGGGTTACAGTGGTATTTAGTATCGAGTGGTTTATGATTTTATAGTACCTTTCGTATGTACAGGTGACTATTTGCATCACTTTTGGGCGTTATGTGCTTCATCGCACTTCAGGCGGGTACTTCGACCCGACGTTGGTTCAGTGGTGCATGCTCGGTGACATTCCTTCCCCCGTGTTTCATTTCTTGATTACACACTTTGCATGTGAGCACTTGAGCACTACAGACTTCGTTCTTGTTTGCTCTACTTTCCTATTTGCATCGTGACTTAGAAATAGAGCGGTAATCTGTGATTGTTAGAGTTCATATGACAGGATTATAGCACATGATCTTGAGACATTTGGTGACTTCGTGATTTATGACCTCTCGTGTTTATTGCATGATGTTCGAGTTATATAGACCTGATAGGTCAGTAACACTGTGACATTCCTTCGGGAATAGTGGACTTGATTGGTCGGTGACATATTGCGACTTGTGATATGACTTGTTGGATTCGGTCAGTGATTCCTTGTTGATTCTATCTCGGCTATTTGCCGACAGTTGGCCATTGAGCATTTTGCATTGATTGCCACAGCTCAGAGTGCATTTCACGTACACCAGCAGTCTGATCCACTACAAGAGGGTGTTCTTTTCCGGAAAGGTGGTCGTACTTCCGACCCATAAGCCCGATGCGGACCCTACTAGGGTACATGCAAGTGGGAGCGGTAGTGGTTTTGCCTGAGGTCCTTAGACCAATATGGCTCATGATTGGGTGACTTAGACTATCTCATCGGTTTGATGCATTATTATATTTGTTATTGGTATTCTCTATAATAGTGGATACTCATGTATTTCTTGGTAGTTGTAGTTTCTTCCAGTCTTGATTGCGATCGTACTTGTTTATCGTCGGTGGTTATGGTTATTAGTATCTTTTTAGCTTACAGTAGCGGTTATTTTAATATTACTGTTTGATATATTCTCCTGCTACTGCATTCGGTTTGCATGTTCATTATTATTCTTTCCTTGTTTGATACTATATCTGACCTTATGATACCTTGTAGTCGTTTGTTCTCTTTCGTTTGCTAGTGAGTACAACTTGCTTTCGTCGGCTTGCGGTATCCACTGGAGACCTTTGCTGGTTTCTCACTACCCCCTAGTTGCAGGTACTGCGCGAGGTGACGGTCGGGACGGTCACTACAACAAAATAGGTTTTTTGTGGCAATTTAGTAGCGGCAATTATAAAATGGCCGCTATTAAATAGTATCTAATTATACTTTAGCGGCAATTATTTTAATTTTATTTTTTTTACCGATTAATAACTTTTTGTTAAATATATCCGCTATGTTTTGAAAAATAATTTTAGACAAAAGAAAAAAATTTGGCTCAATAGATTATTTAAAAAGTGATTTTGATTTTTAAAATCAAACTTTAAAAATCTCAAATTAAAAATTTTAAAAATTTTAAATCTTACCTTTTAAATTTTAAATTTTAAATTTAAATTTTAAAATAAATTGTAAATTTTAAAAATTAAAATTATATGTTTAATTTTTAAATTAAAATTTAAATTTTAAATCTCAAATTTTCAATCCTAAACCCAACCCAAAACCAGCTCCAGCTCCTCCTCCCCCTGATCTCCGAGCTCTCCCCCATAGCTCCCTCCTCCCCCTCTCCGAGCTCGATCCCCCCATTTCCTCCTCCTCCTCCTCCTCCTACGACGACGAAGACGATCTAGGGTTAGTGTTCCACGCTCCGGTTCCGCTGTCGCGGCCGCTCCCTTGCGCTGCTCGTCGTCGTCGGTGCCCAATCCCGACGAGCAGGGCCCGCCGCAGGAGTCCATGCTCAAGGCCATTTCGGTTGAGATCTCGATCGTATTTTTTTTCCCAATTTTTCATATTTTTTTCTTTATTAATAATTACTCTATGTTGATTACACATCAAAAATTCACACTACATGCCTTGGGAATGTTCTATGCGGACATTGATTTGATTCCTCTATGTTGATTACACATCAAAAATTCACACTAAGGAGAAGAGGAGCTTACCAAGATATGCAATGATATCTTGTCCATTAGTGATCAGCATCTGATCCCCTCTTCCGGCTCTGGGGAATCTACTGTTTTTTATTATAAGATGTAAGTTAAAGTTCTACTTGATCTTTTGAAGTGCATTATCTGTTTAATTCTTTTATTTATGAATTAATAGCTTCTGACACAAGATAGGTACAGAATTCATAATTGATTAATCCTGCGAAGAATGAGGTGATTTAGGCATCTGTAATAGAGATCATTTATGCACTAGTAAAGATCGGTTGCTTTATAGAACTGGAATAAGATACGATCTCATTTGATTTGATGAAAAATTATGCTGATAATAGAGTCGGTGCTGGATGTATACAGGTAGTTGGAAGGGAAGGGTTACTTGTTTTCATTTGTTGAAAATTAACTTCGTTGTTCTGTTATGAGATGCCTGAAATCCTCGGAATATTAACCTATTTGATTCAATTTGCTGGGACCCTGGGAACCTTTTAGAGCACTTTTTTTTTTTTAGATTGATTTTCTTTTCTTTGCTGTTAATGCCTTGCATTTCTTATGCAATTGGAAACAGTAAATAATCTCTATTTGATTATACTAGCTAATGTATAATCTCTATTTGATTATACATGCCTTGGATTTTAGAGAATTAGCATTTTGAGTGTTTGATGCTGCATTTGCTCAAATCCTACATAATTATGAATTTTTTAGTTATTTTCTAGGGAATCAAATTGATGTGTTTAGTTTGAGCTCAGGTTAGTTTTGGAGTTGGTAGCACCAATGTCAATACCCAGAGCTAGTGGTGTTTAGATTTTAGACAATGCCTAAGCACAAATCCTACCTATTATATTCAGGACTGTCAGTTACCATCTGATCTTTAGGTTTTCCATACAAGGGCAAGTATCAAGCCATAAAATTATCAGGTTTAGGTTGTGTATTGGGATAATGTAGATACCAATCAGCTACTTTGTGACAGAGAGCTCTAATTAAAAAGTACTTTCAAGATTGATTCTCGGGTATGAAATATCACAATACTCATTAAAACTGCAAATGCTTGATACAAATTCAATAGCAAAAGGCATCATATACTTTTTATGACGCAAAACTTATCACAAGATTTTTTAAGGATATCAAATGCCACTTCAAATCAATATACTAATGGACTTCAATGCTACTTTATCTTGTAACATTCTAAAATTGCTCAAGAAACTGGGCTAAATTATAATTATAAGTTGGTAAGAAGAATTGCCTGTAAGATGTCCAGTACACAAATCTAAATAGAAGAAGTTCAAGGGCTGTTGCTCGGTGGATATGGATTTGTTGATATAGATCATTCACAAAAATTTACTATACATGTCCAACATGTCAGATTTTCTGTGAAGAATGCATATATCATCCAAATTGTAGTCATTACACTTAAAGTATTACCTCTTTACATAATGGAGGAGCTCGTTTTCCTTTGATGGTTCGGGATCTTCTAAAATAACCAACCTGGAATATGACATCCATATAAAGATGCATTTACAAGTAACGACAAGAAAAGGAGAAAGCATGATACATACCTTTGGTGATTGAAGAATAACCAACCCTTCATCTGAAGCTGTATCAAGGATTCTCTGAATACCTCCTGGTGAAGATTTTGCAGGGGAAATGGCTAAGGAAGTTGCCGCAGCAGACCCATTTGAATGAGATACTTGGTTTGCAGTGTCAGGTTGAACTGCGGGGAGATATGGAAGAGGTGCATGTAGGTCTTTCTGCTCAACACTCCTTTTCACATAAAGCTGAAAGCCTGTTCTCTGCTTAAACAACAACAGCAAGAAGAGTAAATAAGACAACTAGATAATCTAGAAGCAAATCAACCATTAATGTACGTGCAAAAGTATGCTATAGAAAGCCTAATCCCTTTACAGGAAAGGCTGCTTACACATAGAAATATTATTTAAATGTTTGTATATAGAAATCTAGAATACTCTAATGAGCATTAATTGCTACAGGTTGGTAAATGAAATGTGAAAAGTGCATATGTGTTGTATCAATTTTCAAGTTTCTTCTATACTCTCTTAGCTAAATATTATTTAAATCGAAGGTTTTTTTTTCCCTTCATGTTCTTATGCTTTATCAATTTAAGAAGTGGTTGGTAAATAAGAGCATTTAAGAAGTGATTTTGATTTTTAAAATTAAAATTTAAAAATTTCAAATTAAAAATTTCAAATTGAAAAGTAATTTTTTATCAATAAATGTACATGGTTTGTTAATTCCCATTAATTTATATCATTTTTTGTTAGAAAAAAAGGGTCACTAATTAGAATTCAACAATCAAATAAAATGAATAAGACAAGGTCTATCAAATATTACGAAAATAAAGCTTAAAATTATATATAAATATAAATATATATATTTATATATTTTGTGCAAGGTGTGAGAGCAATAGAATTCAATCAAATCATTAGATTTGACTTAAAAAAATTGTGGGCGTGGGGTCACCATTTGTGTGGTATCTTGACCCTAATCCACTCCCGTTGGTTCACATGGAGGCACACTATTAGTGTGCTAACTAATTCAAGTCTCCCACCAAGAAAAATAAAAATTAAAATTAAAATAAAAAATTTTTTTAAAAAAAAGCGTCAGGTGAGAAGCATGAGGTATATATATCTATGGCCCCTTGCAACGTGCCATGAGGATCTCAGTCTAATTAATTACCTTGTTTTTCTTCTTTAATAATTTTTGAATCAAGAATCTAGCTCCTCAAATTAAGTGTTTGATTGTCTTGCTTTTCCGAACAATTTTTTTTTTGTGTCGAGAAGTAGCAAGCTCATTATGATAAAACAGTACGAAGTTTTATACCACTTTCAGAATTTATAGTATTACAGATACTTCAATTAGCTAAAGATAATGGAATGACCTCTTTCTCAGTGAGTTGTGACCCTGCTTCTCTTGAATTGTTTGCACTTCTCCTTACAGCTTGTTTCTATATATTTGTCTTGAAAAATTATTATACATAAATCTACATTCGCTTTGACTAATTTGAATATTAAATTCTGTCCATTTCAGGATAGTTGGTGTTGTATGGAGTGGTTATCGAGCCTATTTCATTAGCTGGTTTGTTTGCTTTTGCTCAGAGAATAAGATATCTGGATTTGGTGAGAGAGTTTAGGGTTATTAGTTTTCCTTGTAAATGTCTAATTCTTTTTCCATATTGATTTAAAGCTAACTTCTTTTGCTACTGCAGTGCTTGAACAATTAGGAGTGGCGAGTCTCTGATTGTGCTTTCGATCATAGTTCTCATATAGAGGCCTAAGCTACGGTATTCACTCTAGTTCTTGAGTTTTTCTTGCTCTGTCTGTGGCTATGCTCTTCTTCATGATTTTTTGTACTCTTGGAAATCTGCTTTACAAAATAAGAGTTTGTCGGTGGATTTACATGTTTCAATCATCTTTTTATATTATGATGTAATATTGTTATTTTTTGTGTTAATTCATAGTTGCTTGAAAGTTATATTAATTTTTTTTTGCTTTTGTAGTGTGTTAAGTTTAGCTACTTTGATATTCTTTTTCAGTGTTTTCTCATGGATAGTAGTAGCAAGGCTAAGAGATGGGTAGACTATAGCAGAGTGAGTAAAGAATATTTGGATGGAGTGGAGGCCTTTCTTAATTTTGCATTTGAAAATAATTCCATTGATGGAAAAATTCCCTGCCCTTGTCAAAAATGTGTGCTTTACTATCACCAAATTAGGGCAGAAGCATTCGATCATCTTGTGATCAATGGAATTATGCCAGGATATGATTCTTGGTTTTATCGCGGAGAAACAACATCATCGTTAAGTCCTTCACCAGGAGTTCATTGTTCCTGCCAATGAAATTGTCAGAAGCCATGTTCATCAAAGCTCAGTTTTCTAAAAAAGTACTGCATGAACTCGCATATGCAGGGACATGTGGATGAGTTCTCTTATCCATCATGCATAGACCACGTATGGACATGTTGTGTTCTTGTTGTTTTATTTTGGCATCTTTTTGTTTAGAAGTTAGTAGTCTATGGGAACAAATGCTGTCTAATTTAAATGGCTAATGGCTTTCTGTAGATAGGAAAATTTCTTTATTTTCTTTATCTTCTTATTCTGCTACTGAAAGAAGCTACTGGGGGTACTTCTCAAATAACACTTAATTGAACAATACTACAACCTACAACAGGACTAAACTAGCCCTTAGGTTCTAAGCGGCACATGCATCTATTTTTGCTACCACATATGAGAGTGCTACTTTAATGGCCATACCACATCCACATAAGGTTAGCTACTCGAAAAGTTACCTACTGTGATGCATAGTAAGTAAATATGAGTTGGTCAATTATAAGATGTAGATCATTAGCTACTTATAAACTTGGTATATGTTAATAAATGCTCTTGTATAATTAGAATTTTTTTCTTGGCATTAACTTTTGTGAAATCTCTTAGGACTTTTGTGATGATCCAGACTCCCGCAGGAACTGTGCAACATTAAACAGTGACTGCGGGGAGCTTGTACAGTGCAACAGAGCTTGTAGAATCGAAATTGGACATTTAATATGGACTCTGCGCGAAAATCGGGGCAAACGGGAATTTCCGGGAGCTTTCGGCAAAATTTTGGATGAGAATTTGGCGAAACGGACGACGTATTTGGATTCAGCGCGCGAAAACGGTCGAAACGGTATATTTACTTTATTTTTTCGGCTTTCGGGTACTGTTCACGCCGGAACAGTAACTCCGGTCGCCGGAATTACTGTTTCGGCGACCGGCGAGCGGCGGCGGGCAGCGGCGCACGGCGGCTGTCACGCCCCGAGTCCGCCAATTTGTACGGTTCGGGCACGCCAACAGACCCGCCAATCGGGTAAAACCTTTTTCTACCCGAAAGGAACGGTAATATCCATAATAACACAACAAGTGTATGCGGAAGCTCAATATCAGAGTACTAAAAATCACTATAAATTTAAACTTTCATTTAATAAACTAATGCGGAAATGAAAGCATACAGGAGTGAACCATAAATTAAACTTATTACACTTTACAATTCTGAACTTGCAAATAAAATTATTACATTTCCTTTACATAATTCCTCACCATACAAGGTTCACTCAAGAAATATATAGAAAGGGATACCTCTGCTAGACCCTCTAGGTCACTATGCTGCTGGGCCCTTGCCCCTGTCGTATGCCTCGCTGTCGTCTGCATCTGATCTGTCTCGACCGCTGCATCCATTCCCGAACCTGTGGGGGGTCACCCAAGGGGTGTGAGAACTTACGAGCGAGTTCCCAGTGGGTTCAACCACCGAGAGAGAGTGTCCTACACCACTTGGTCCAATGGAAGCAATAATAATAGTGTGCTAGGAAACTAAAATCCTCAACATCAATATGCAGCTATGCAATAATATATCACTACACTATCTGTGTACAACCATCGACCCAGCACTACTCTGTCTAGCCACACTAGGCTGCTAAGCACCAACTCGGCCACTATGCCGCTGTATACAGGGTCAACTAACCCGGCCACCTTGGCCACTCTATTTTTCTTTATTCTTTAGATTCTGGTGCTTTAGTTCAAGTTAACCCTCAGAAATTCTTATCCAACGGGCCCCAGCCCGGTAGTCCTGCTACCATAAGATAAGATTTCTAAGGTTGCCGATAACACCCGCAAGTGTTACCCCGTCCTACGGAAGAAGCGTCCCGAACGGGTCTCTACCCGGGAGAGGGATACTGCCCGTACCTCCAACATGGGCTGGCTTCACCGTAGGTCCGCCCGTTTTATCTTTATATTTTCTTTCTTTCTTTTTACTTTAGTTCTTAGCCTCTTTGCCTTTGAACACTTGCTTTCCTTTCTTATTCGAGCTTATAGCTCCTTTTTGCCACTGGCAAATCACTTTCTCTTTTCTTTGAGCATTTAGCTCCTTGCTTTCACTTTTAGCCCTTCGAAAGTACCTCGTCCGACGGGTCACTGCCCAAGGAGTCCTGCTCCACTTGACGAGTCTCAAATTCGAAGGCGTCATTTACATTTTCTTTATGCTTTTAGCCACTTTTAGCTTGCTTTTAATCTTTGCCTTTTTGCAATAATTTTTTCTCTTATCCTAGGTCTTGCCATAAGGATAACCAGAGAGTCTCCTGGACTCTTAAACATTTCTCTTTTATTTCTTTAACTCAAATTGAAGTTAAAGTTATTATCCATTTGCCCAGACACCCTATAACTTTCTAGGGTTATATTTGATCAACTCTTAACCTTGGGATCTTATCCCACTTTCCTGATTCCTCATTGAATCCTAGAGTTAACTTAACTCTATTTTCCTGTTCCACTATTAACTTAGAGTTTCACTGACTCTAATTTCCTGTTTCCCCCTTCCATATCTCCACACTTGATCTATTTCTCATTTTTTTTCCTTTCATGTCACCACACTTGATCCACTTTCCGTTCTCTTGATTCCTTACTGAATCCTAGAGTCAACTTGACTCTATCTTTCTGTCTGTGAGTTTAAACTCTTCTAGCTCAACTTAGGTTCCCTTTACCTAAGTTTCATGTCCTACCTGTCCTAGAGTTCCCTGACTCTATGTTGAACACTAGTTCTCCTTAGGTTTCCTTTACCTAAGTTCCATGTCATATACATCCTAGAGTTCTCTGACTCTATGTTGATTACTCTATCCAGTGTCCTTAGGTTATCACCTAAGACCATGCCACTCATCCTTCCTAGGATAACTCCTAAGTTGATGTCACTCGTCAAACCCCTAAACTAGGTTTTCTCCTAGTCTTACTACCAACAAGTTCTGTTCCCTTATATCACATGATTCCTAGGGTTGTACCCTAACATGATCACAGTCATCAAGTAATTACTCATTTCTACGCATGCAATTATTTTCATATCCATCATAAAAATACTATTTATCCTCTAAATCCTTTTTGCACATGAAAATGAATTATCTTCTTTTGGCAACTGACAGTTGCATTTATCATCTGTGTCCATCTACACATACAAATTTATCCCCTATTGTGGATAAATCATAAATATCACTTTTTCTCTAAATTTCTCTACACATGCACATATATCATCTGTTATTGGCAACTAACAGTTGCTCTTTTCATCTGTGTTCCTCTAAACATGCAATCTTATTCATAATTACCTAACGCCTCTAACAGGCTACTATCATGCTTCGAATCGAAAAGCAAAGGAGCAAGGGGAGAGGTCACCCAATTTCGGCAGAATTCCCCACCTTGTAGTGTACCCAATTGCTTGTAGACACTTGCAATTGGTCTCCGCGCGATTCCACTTGTCTCCTCGAGCTTGCACGCAAAACGATGCACTTCTCTCGAGTCTGCACGCAAAATGGTGCATGTTCACCAAACCTGCACGCAAAACGATGCACGTCACTAACAACCCAAATGCAAAACGGTGTGCGTCATTTTAGTCTGCACGCAAAACGATTCGCGTTAAATCAACCGGCACGCAAAATGGTGCACGTACCTCGAATCTGCACGCAAAACGGTGCACGGTCTACCGTAGGGTTGCACGTAAAACGGTGCACATTTTTCTAACCCTGTACGAAAAATGATGTATAATATTAGAGAGTGCATGCAAAACGATGCGCGACAACACAACCGGCACGCAAAATGATGCACGTACCTCAAATCTGCACGCAAAACGGTGCACGTCTTTTCCAACCCTGCACGAGAAACGATGCATAATATTAGGATCGGCACGCAAAACGGTGCGCGACAACACGGTCGGCACGTAAAACGGTGCACGTATCTCAAATCTGCATGCAAAACGGTGCACGCTTAACTATAAGGTTGCACGCAAAACGGTGCATATTTTTCTATCCCTGCACGAAAAACGATGTATAATATTATAAACTGCACGCAAAACGGTGCGCGATAAAATGATCTGCACGCAAAACGGTGCAAGTTTAACTGTAAGGTTGCACGCAAAACGGTGCATATTTTTCTACCTCTGCACGAAAAATGATGTATAATATTATAAACTGTACACAAAACGGTGCGCGATAAAATAATCTGCACGCAAAACGGTGCAAGTTTAACTGTAAGGTTGCACGCAAAACGGTGCATATTTTTCTATCTCTGCACGAAAAATGATGTATAATATTATAAACTGCACACAAAACGGTGCGCGATAAAATGATCTGCACGCAAAACGATGCAAGTTTAACTGTAAGGTTGCACGCAAAACGGTGCATATTTTTTTATCTCTGTACGAAAAATGATGTATAATATTATAAACTGCATGTAAAACCGTGCAGAACAACTCAATCTGTGCGTAAAACGGAGCACGTACCTCGGATTGGCACGCAAAACGAGGCGCGCCAAAATTGTCCCCGACAGTCTGCGCAACAAAACGGCGCAGTTGAAGTCGGTCCCTAACACGCAAAACGGTACGGGGGTCAAATCTAATGTCTAAAAAGAGGCTCAAAAATTGTGCCAAAAATACCACAAAAAATGACGAACGGCCTACCTCGACAGCATCGCGTAGTCCATCTGGCCTTTTTTTTAGAATACTTTGCGCGCTTCACGACGTCGTCGACGCGCCAAAAATTTCCACAAAATCCTCTCCTCTCCCTCTCCTTCCCTTTCGCGTCGGTTGGAGAAGAAGAAAAAAACAGGAGAAGAGGAATGGTGCGGGGAAGAAAGGAAGAAGAAGAAGAGAAGAAGAAAAAGGGGAGGGTGGTCCATGGACCGAGTTCACGGTGGCATCCAATGAGGAACTTCCGTGTGGCGGTCCACCACACAAAGGTGCGTGCACCCAGTCCACGTGCAAACGTTGCACGCGACCCGCGCAGGAAGGCGCGCTTCCCCAGCGCGCCAGCTGCATGCCTTGCGCAGCACGCAACCGTCTCGAGCCGCGCGTCAACCCCGTCTCGAGATCAGTTTTTGATTCGTTTTCTGTCCATTTTTGTTCGTCTGTTTCCTTCCAAATTTGACAGGCAGCACTTCGTTTTCAGCTTAATTTACCAACAGAAAAATTAAATTTCAATTTGGGCCATTTTTGGGCCACCAAAAGTCTAGCTGTATCAAAATCATTGGCGGACCCCGTCTCGCAAACCGGGTATCCGATCCACCGCGAAATTTTTAACTGTCGCCTTAAAACATAATTACGAAGCTCCCATAATTTTCTCAGAATTTTTCGACACTGTTGGCGGAGCCCGTTCTCACTATCAGGCATCCGATCAACGCGAAATTTTTTCTGTGATCTTAGAACATATTTACGGGGAATGGTTCCCGTATTTTTTCGGAATTTTCTGACACTGTGAATTTTTTACTAAAAAAATCTGGACCGCCCCTTTCTCCAATAAATTTTTAGATCTCTCCATTTTAAAACCCGAATTGGGCCCAACTCGCGTCCAAATGTTCCTTACTTTCCCAACTTTCATAACACTAGTATTTCATACCACCTTTATTTACATTTATTTATGTGCCGAAAATTCGGTATATTACAGCGGCGGGCAGCGGCACAGCGGCGGCGCAGCGGCGGAGCGCGGGGGAGCGCGGCGCGGGCAGGCGCGGGCAGGCGCGGGCAGGGGTCCTCGGGTTGCGCGGTCCATGGCCCCAGCGTGCACCGGGAGAAACGAGTACCTTCCTTGCCACGTGGCGTTCCCCATTGGTGGGCCGGCTTCTAGAAGGCATGTGGGAGAGTGACACGTGGCAGCATTCCATTGGCCGACATTTTCCGGAAAACCCGGAGCGCGGAGCAACCACGTGCACCACGTGGGCACGTGGGCAAATTCTGATTGGCCCTTGCACCGCTGTTTCCTGTTCTGTGGACACGTGGCGCAATACGGTTGGCCGTTTCGGTGTTTCCTGTTTGGATCCAGATCCCGTGTGGGAATATTCCCTTTGGGCCCACTATATAAGAGCCCCCCCCCCCCCTCTCTTTGCACCTAGATTTGCGTGCCGAGGAGAGAGAATCAGAAAAAGTCCTCTCTCGACCTACAAATTTCTTCCGCTCTCTCTCTCTTCTCTCTCTCCTCAAAATCTCAGGATTTTGGAGTTACAGATAGCAAGATATCTGCAACGCGGCGCACTGCGACGATTTTCTTTTTAGGCCATTTCCCGTCGCAGTTCCTCGAAAATTCACTGCGGCTAACCAGGTGAATTTTTTTGGGACGATTTTTGTGGCAGCGCGACCGTAAGAGGTAAGCCTTCAATTTCCGTGTTGATCATTTTGCTCCGTTTCCGTACTTTTGGCACGATTCCCGAGTCCTCTTTGACCCCCCCTTTTTGCTGTGGTAATTTTGGACAGCACCGACTTCTCCGATTTTTATCTTGGCGTAGGAGCATCAGATCGAGGCGTTCTAAATAGTCGATTTTGATCTACTCTTCGCGAGGAACGCAACTGTGATTTTTTTGGGATTTTAGGAGCTCATTTTAGAGGGTGAAAAAGTTCCTCTTTTTTCCCTTGCTGTCTGAAAAACAGCAAATAATGTACTTTTTGGGATTTGTATTTATACCGGGAGCATTGATTTGCCAGGATTTGAGGATTGTGGACAACCAGGAGACTATCTGGGGTGTCGTTTGAGCTGCTCGAGGTGGGCGGTTGTTGCTTGCTTACCTCATTTTGACAGCTCACTGGGATACTATACAATCCCCTAAAATATGACAATTAATGAGAACCTTGGGACAACTAAACAGGACTACTAACAGGACTACTAACAGGACAACTAACAGACAATTAATGAGAACCATTGGGACAAATTAATATGACAAATGACAAGGACCACTGGGACAAACTCCCCCTAAAACTTAATATAACCCCACTAAAGATATGATGACTTATATTGGGACACTGTGAATGAGAAAAAGGCTATGATCTCGCATGCAAATGACTTTCATTCAGTAAATCAATTGTTTTAAACCTTTGACACTACTTTACAACTTTTAAAAAATAAAGACAGTTGCATGCATGCCCGGACATCAGGTAAGGCCTGTCATGTGCGGACGCACATATGCCAGGCGCGGACCGGCTGAGCGCGAGGAGCACGTTGGGCAGGCGCTGCATGGGTTAGCCTCTAGTGGCTAAAGATAGAAACTTAGATTAGGTAAGTTGTTTGGAAATTCCTTAGATTAGGTAAGTTGTTAAGTTGTTTGGAAATTCCTTAGATTAGGCAAGTTGTTAAGTTGTTTGGAAATTCCTTAGATTAGGTAAGTTGTTTTGGGAATTCCTAGAATCAAGGAGGGCCTTCTCCATTTAGGTTGGGCCAGTGGCTATATATGCTTGTGATCACGGGACAATAAAGCAATAAGAATTATATCCCTAATCTCTCTCTCTCTCTCTGTTAAAGCCTGCGGTTGAGGGGAATAACCTCACCGAAGAAGACGGCCGGCGGTTACGAACTACGTAGCCGCGGCCCAGCCAGTCGGGGATTCGACGCCCTTGACAACCTGGTATCAGAGCTCGCCCGCTCCACCCAAGCCGCCGCCCACCACCCTAGCCCTCCACCACCGCCGCAGCCCTCCGCCACTGCCGCCCCGCAGCCAACAGCCATGGGCGATCCCACCGTCGCCGATGTGATAGAGATGTTGAAATCCATCACACGGAGATGACAACCATGAAGGCCGACATGGCGGCTATGAAGGAGAAGTCGGCCTCGTCGTCGGACAACGGCGCCGGCGGCCGCCCGGAGGGGCCGCGCGATCTTGATCGCCCCCCAAAATTCCACAAATTGGAATTTCCCCGCTACGACGGCAAGACCGATCCGATGCTCTTCATCAACAAGTGCGCATCCTATTTTCGCCAACAGCGCACCATGGCGGAGGAGCGCGTGTGGATGGCCTCGTACAATTTGGAGGACGTCGCGCAACTCTGGTACATCCAACTCCAGGAGGACGAGGGCACGCCGTCGTGGGGGCGATTCAAGGAGCTCCTGACCTTGCGGTTTGGGCCTCCCCTCCGCTCGGCTCCGCTGTTCGAGCTCGCCGAGTGCCGGCGTACAGGGACCGTGGAGGAGTACTCCAATCGCTTCCAGGCACTCCTGCCTCGCGCGGGCCGCCTTGATGAGGCTCAGCGCGTCCAGCTCTTCACTGGCGGACTCCTGCCGCCGCTCAGCCACGCCGTCCGCATCCACAACCCGGAGACACTCGCAGCCGCCATGAGCCTGGCGCGACAAGTAGAGTTGATGGCGAGCGACCGGCCGGTGCAGCCTTCTCCTCGGGCGCCCCAGCGTGGCCTCCTTCCCGCCCCCGCGCCACGGCCAGCGCTTCCGGGGCCACAGCAGCTGCTGGCGCTCCCTGCTCCTCCGGTGGCCGCCCAGCAGGGTCGCGACGAGGGCAATCAGAGGCGCCTCACCCCGGACGAAATGGCGGAACGGCGCCGTCTGGGTCTCTGTTTTAATTGCAATGAAAAGTATACCCGTGGCCATAACAGATTTTGCCGGCGCATCTTCTTCCTTGAAGGCGTGGAGATCGAGGACGCCACGGACGCCGCGGGCGACGCGGAGCACGACGCCGAGGCGCCCTGTTTTTCCCTGCAGGCCGTGGCTGGGGTTCCCATGGCGGGCACCATGCAGATCGCCGTGGCACTCGGCTCCGCGTCCCTCGTCGCCCTCCTCGACTCCGGCAGCACGCACAACTTCATCTCGGAGGAGGCGGCGCGGCGCTCCGGTCTGCCCCTCCGCCAACACCCCCGCCTCCTCACAGCCTTGGTCGCTAATGGCGAGCGGGTCACCTGCGCCGGCGTCATCCGCGACGCGCCCCTGCTCATCGACGGCAATTCATTCCCGGCCGACCTCTACGTCATGCCACTGGCCGGGTACGACGTCGTCCTCGGCACCCGGTGGCTCGGCGAGTTGGGGCCCATTGTTTGGGACCTCGGCCGCCGGCGCATGTCCTTCCAGCGCCGGGGGCGTTCCGTCTCCTGGACCGGCATGGCCAGCCCCGCCGTGCCGACCCTGGGCGCAACAACAGAGGCCGGTTCCCTCCTGGAGGCGCTGCTGCTCTCGTTTGGGGGGCTCTTCGCGGACCCCGTCGGTCTGCCCCCCAAGCGTGCGCACGACCACCGCATTGTTCTCAAGCCCGACGCCCAGCCGGTCGCCGTCCGCCCTTACCGGTACCCGCGCGGCGCACAAGGACGAGTTGGAGCGCCAGTGTGCCGCAATGATTGCTCAAGGGATCGTCCGCCGCAGCGACTCACCGTTCTCGTCGCCCGTCCTCCTCGTCAAGAAGGCCGACGGCTCGTGGCGCTTCTGCGTCGACTACCGGGCGCTGAACGCGCTCACCGTCAAGGATGCCTTCCCGATCCCGGTGGTCGACGAGCTCCTCGACGAGCTCCATGGCGCCAAGTTCTTCACCAAGCTGGACCTCCGGTCCGGGTACCACCAGGTGCGCATGCGCCCGGAGGACGTGCACAAGACGGCGTTCCGCACCCACGACGGCCTGTACGAGTTCTTGGTGATGGCGTTCGGGCTGTGCAACGCCCCGGCGACATTCCAGGCCTTGATGAACGACGTGCTACGCCCGTTCCTGCGCCGCTTCGTCTCTGGTATTTTTTGATGATATTCTAATTTACAGCAAGACGTGGGCTGATCATCTTCGCCACCTCCGGGCCGTCCTCGACGAACTACGACGCCACCAACTCTTCGTCAAGCGCTCCAAGTGCTCGTTTGGTGCCTCCTCCGTCGCCTACCTCGGCCATGTCATATCCGCAGCGGGTGTGGCCATGGATCCGGCCAAAGTGCAGGCGATCCATGATTGGCCGGCTCCACGTTCGCCCCGGACTGTGCGCGGTTTCCTCGGCCTCGCCGGGTACTACCGCAAGTTCATCCACAACTACGGGGCGATCGCTGCACCACTGACGGCCCTACTCAAGAAGGAGGGCTTCTCCTGGGACGACGCGGCGGCCGCGGCATTCACAGCGCTCAAGGCCGCCGTCACGGCCGCCCCCGTACTCGCCATGCCCGACTTCGCCAAGCTGTTCACCGTCGAGTGCGACGCGTCCACGCTCGGCTTCGGCGCGGTCCTAATCCAGGAGGGCCATCCGGTCGCTTTCTTCAGCAGGCCTGTGGCACCTCGCCACCGCTCGCTTGCCGCCTACGAGCGCGAGCTCATCGGCCTCGTCCAGGCGGTACGGCATTGGCGCCCGTATCTCTGGGGGCGGCGCTTCATCGTCAAGACCGACCACTACAGCCTGAAGTACCTCCTCGATCAGCGCCTCGCCACGATCCCTCAGCACCACTGGGTCGGCAAGCTCCTGGGATTCGATTTCTCGGTGGAGTACCGGTCGGGCGCCACAAACGTCGTCGCCGACGCCCTCTCCCGTCGCGACAGTGACGGCGAGGAGGTGATGGCTATTTCGGCACCCCGCTTTGACTTCATCGAGCGCCTCCGCCACGCCCAGGCCACTGATCCGGCCCTGGTCACCATCCACGATGAGGTCCGGGCTGCCACCCGCACCGCTCCGTGGGCGCTGGTGGACGGCATGGTCGCCTTCGCCGGCCGCCTATACATTCCCCCGGCGTCGCCGCTGCTGCAGGAGATCCTAGCCGCGGTCCACAACGACGGCCATGAGGGCATCCACCGCACCCTCCACAGGCTCCGGCGGGATTTTCATTTTCCCAACATGCGTCGCCGGGTGCAGGATTTCGTGACGGCATGCGTCACCTGTCAACAGTACAAGTCCGACCACCTCAGGCCGGCCGGTCTGCTGCAGCCACTGCCGTTCCGACTGCTGTGTGGGCTGACATCGGCATCGACTTCATCGAGGCGCTGCCCAAGGTGCAAGGCAAGACGGTCATTCTATCCGTAGTGGATCGCTTCAGCAAGTACTGCCATTTCATCCCCCTGGCGCACCCCTACACCGCCGAGTCCGTCGCTCACGCCGCCTTCTTCGCCGACATCGTTCGCCTCCATGGCGTTCCGCAGTCCATCATCTCGGACCGCGATCCAGTATTCACCTCGACGTTCTGGCAGGAGCTCATGCGGCTCACAGGGACGAAGCTCTACATGTCGTCCGCCTTTCACCCGCAGACGGACGGCCAGACCGAGGCCGCCAACCGGGTCATCGTCATGTACTTGCGCTGTTTCACCGGCGACCGTCCCCGGCAATGGCTCAGGTGGCTGCCATGGGCAGAGTACACCTACAACACCGCCTATCAGTCATCGCTCCGCGAAACTCCGTTTCGTGTGGTCTATGGCCGGGAACCCCCGACCATCCGCTCCTATGAGCCCGGCGAGGCCCGCGTCGCAGCGGTCGCCCAGGAGATGGAGGAGCGCGCTGCCTTCCTCGCCGACATCCGCTATCGCCTTGAACAGGCGCAGGCGGTCCAGAAGCGCGTCTACGACCAGCACCACAGGCCGGTGTCCTTCCAGGTCGGCGATTGGGCTCTTCTTCGCCTTCGGCAGCGGGCAGCAGCATCCCTCCCACGCACGGCAACAGGGAAGCTCAAACCGCGATACGTCGGGCCGTACCAGGTGGCGGAGCTCATCAACGAGGTGGCTGTGCGGCTACAGCTTCCTCCCGACGCTCGCATTCATGATGTGTTCCATGTCGGCGTCCTCAAGAAGTTTGTCGGTAACCCGCCGGCCGTTCCACCGCTGCTGCCTCCACTCCTGCACGGTGCTGTGGTGCCTGCACCTGCCCGGGTGACTCGGGCACGGCTGGCCCGGGGAGTGCGCCAGGTGCTCGTTGAATGGCAAGGACAAACGCCTGCGTCGGCTACATGGGAGGATCTGGACGACCTCCATGCTCGGTTCCCTTCCTTTCAGCTCGAGGACGAGCTGGCCTTCGAGGCGGGGAGAGATGTCATGTGCGGACGCACATATGCCAGGCGCGGACCGGCTGAGCGCGAGGAGCACGTTGGGCAGGCGCTGCATGGGTTAGCCTCTAGTGGCTAAAGATAGAAACTTAGATTAGGTAAGTTGTTTGGAAATTCCTTAGATTAGGTAAGTTGTTAAGTTGTTTGGAAATTCCTTAGATTAGGCAAGTTGTTAAGTTGTTTGGAAATTTCTTAGATTAGGTAAGTTGTTTTGGGAATTCCTAGAATCAAGGAGAGCCTTCTCCATTTAGGTTGGGCCAGTGGCTATATATGCTTGTGATCACGGGACAATAAAGCAATAAGAATTATATCCCTAATCTCTCTCTCTCTCTCTGTTAAAGCCTGCGGTTGAGGGGAATAACCTCACCGAAGAAGACGGCCGGCGGTTACGAACTACGTAGCCGCGGCCCAGCCAGTCGGGGATTCGACGCCCTTGACAAGGCCACTATTCATTGCTACACTATCATATTGGGATTTGAACATGTTTCATTGTTGTCCTTTGCATTCATATGTTGTTGCTCAAGTGTGAGCAGGTGTTTGGGATAGTGTAGCCAAGGTTGTGCTAGATTGTAGACTTGTGGGGTATTGCGGTGACCGCGGACAGTAGGCGGTTGACCAGATGTTTATCGTTGCATCAGATTGGGGTTGAGTTTGGTTTATTTATTACATCAGTTGGGGATTGGATTTCTATAGTGGATGGAGTTTCCCACTTTGATCATGGTTATGATCCAGTCCTGCTATATTGAGACATGTGCTATAGAGATGCTTGTGATACTGATATTTTACTCGTGTGGGTTGCTCCCCTCAAGTGCCACTCCGGAGGTGAGCTTTTTCGGACCCAGCCATGTGTGCCGGTCTGATACTTCTCTTGGGATGCGAGCCGTGCGGGCCGATCCCGCGGTTTCGAGCCATGTGAGCAGATTCCGCTGAGCAGGCAGTACCAGTTGTTACTGGTGACCAGATTGGGTTTATTTGATCAGATACTGTCTCCTGATGCATGCATACAGTTTTGACAGCCAGCATTGCATTTAGAGGCATAGTAGTGGTAGTTTCCCTATTTCAGTACCTTATTTACCTTACCACTTCACCTTTTTTCCTTTTTGCCTCTAGTAGTCCTAGTGGGTGCGTCAGAGTTGAGGTTTTACCCACTAGGGGAGGCTACTGGTTTATCTAGTAGTTCTCACCCCCATTGTTATTTTCTGTCTCTCTTTTCTCCTTTATTTTGCAGCGTCATTGGTGGGAGCTGCGGGGCCATCAGCGGCAGACCGAGGTAAGAAGATAGCGGACTAGCTAGATCGTCTGCCCGACTGTGAGAGTAGCTGGACTTATATTGTACCCCTTTTATCTTAGACTGTAGCACTTTTATTTTGGATCTGGCTCTGGCCAACTGGGTGTATTATTTTGGTGTGCTGGGAGATTATTGTACATATTACAGTTTTATTTGTAGTATCAGTCTGAGATACTATGTGGTTTTTCTATTTCAGCTCTGTATTATGCTCTTTTATTGTACATCTGATATCTGAGCAGGTTACCAGCGCTTCGTGTACGCGGAAGTTCCGTGTGCACGGCGGATCTGTAGACGGACCGGGGTCTGGTTTACACCCGGGGCGTGACAGATTAAGTTGGTATCAGAGCTTAGGGATAGGTCAGTTGGGACTTAGGAAACCCTAGGCTTTGACAGACCCTAGGATGATAGGGCGTGAGAGA
Source organism: Tillandsia fasciculata (assembly GCA_029168755.2). Lineage (NCBI taxonomy): Eukaryota > Viridiplantae > Streptophyta > Magnoliopsida > Poales > Bromeliaceae > Tillandsia > Tillandsia fasciculata. Next base: position 13,769 of record JAQOTM010000846.1, on the reverse strand, counting down.
CGTGACATTTTGCGAAAGTCGTTGATTTATTTGTTTAACTCTTCCAGTGAGTGAAGAGAGATCGACATACCCAATTTCTGGTGAACAGTTATGTTGGCTGCAGACAACATAAAGTCACAGAAATAGGGGAATGTCTTTTACTTTCGCTAGATTGGGTCGTGTGGGGTTTTGTTTTCTGATTTGTGGCTTCTGGTGACAGTATGTCGCCCCGTCGTCGTTCTTTCACCGGGGGTATTCCCACCCCTTCTGAGGAGCCCGAGCAGGCGGTATCTGCCGAACTGGAACTACGGGCCATGGTGACCCATTTGATGGCAAGGAGCTTTCGTCTGGACCAACGCCTGGAACAGTTGCTGGCGCAGAGGGTGACTTGGCGGTTGACAAGGGTGCCGAGGCTTCAGAGCAGCGTCCAGACAGGAAACGCCCCGCCCCAGTTGATGATGGACAGGCCAGTTCAGGAAGACCACCACGACCCCTGCGGCCCCAGTCTACTGGCCGTGGGCGTCTTGATCGACGAGGACTTGGTAGATCGCAGAGGCCTCCGCAGCAGCAGTCCCGACAGTCTCGGGCGTCGGTCCGGTGCATTTTCTGTAGGGGGCAGCATTCATCAGATACCTGTGACTTGAGGGAGGGTCGATGCTTCCGATGTGGGCAGCCAGGCCACATCCGATCTACGTGCCCCTTTTGGGTTTTAGTAGCACCTTCTTCAGCATTGGCCCCTACCGCATCCCAGCAGAGGTCGCAGCCGCGGCAGTCGAGGCCTCAGCGGCATAGGCAGCAGCAGCAGCAGGTAAGGCAGCCTCAGCCTACATTTAGGTGCATTTTCTGCGAAGGCCAGCACACTTCAGGTGCTTGTGACTTGAGGTTCGGCCGCTGTTTCAAGTGTGGACAGCCCGGGCACATACGAGTTACGTGTCCTTCGGGAATAACTGTGGCACCTACCTCGGCGGTTGTCCCTACCACTTCCCAGCTACGACCGAGAGCTTCACCGACGGGTCCCCAGGTCGACCGAGTCTCGCCTCTACACCCTTTTGGTGAAAGACAGCCGTTGTTGAGTGATCAAGATGGCTTAGCACAGGCGAGGGATTCTGCCATAGCTGATCGAGTGGAGGCAGATATGATTTACTTTCTGGCAGAAGGACTCATACCTCGTTTATATAGGGGTATCTCTTTTATTTGTAGAGAACGAGCATTATTGCATGGGTTAGGGATAGGACTATCACCTTGTGCACGAAAGGTGTAGATTCTCGATTGCACTTTGCGTATGGAGAAGTGCTGTTAGTCCCGCCCGATCTAGATCGAGTCCTGGATTATGCCAGCAGACCTGTTGGTCTTGAGACAGCTGAAGGACTTCGATGTGGTCCTCGGGATGAACTGGCTGGCTCGGTATTTTGCGACTTTTGATTGTGCCGCAAGAACCGTTACTTTTAGAGAGCCAGGCCAGGAGATGTTAGTATACCGGGGATGTTAGAGCGCTTTCTTTGCCTCTAGAGTTTCGACTTTCCAAGCGAGGCAGAGGATCCGTTAAGGATGAGTAGCCTTTTTGACTAGTGTTGTTGAGGGGCCTACGGCGGCGCCGGGACTCGAGGATATCCCTATTGCCGGCGAGTTCCCGGATGCTTTCCCACCTGAGCTAACTAGCATGCCGCCAGATAGGGAAATTGAGTTCGTGATTGACGTGGTTCCAGGAACTGCGCCAATCTCTAAGGCTCCTTACCGGATGGCACCGGCTGAGTTGCGATAGCTTAAGGCGCAACTTCAGGATTTGATGGACAAGGGCTTTATTAGGCCGAGTGTGTCGCCTTGAGGAGCGCCGGTGCTATTCGTGAAGAAGAAAGATGGGTCACTTCGACTATGTGTGGACTATAGAGAATTAAATAAAGTGACCATCAAGAACAAGTACCCTTTGCCGCGCAATGACGATCTTTTCGATCAGCTGCAAGGGTCTTGTGTCTTTTCCAAGATAGATTTGCAGTCCGGTTACCACCAGTTGAAGGTGAAGGCCGAAGATATCCCGAAGACGGCATTTAGGTCACGGTACGGGCATTATGAGTTACAGTTATGCCTTTTTGGACTGACTAATGCCCCTGCCGCATTCATGGATTTAATGAACCGGATTTTTCGACCATACTTAGACCGATTCGTGGTAGTTTTCATCTTGGTCTACTCCCGAAGTGATGTGGAGCATGAGGAGCACCTGAGGGTGGTGCTGCAACTTCTGCGAGAGAAGAAGTTGTTTGCCAAACTGACAAAGCGCGAGTTTTGGCTTCGGGAGATAGTCTTCTTAGGCCATGTGATTTCCGCCACAGGTGTGGCGGGGGACCCAGCAAAGATTGAGGCGGTTCGGGATTGGCCCCGACCGACGACGGTTTCTGAGGTACGTAGCTTTATGGGTTTAGCTGGGTTTTACCGTCGGTTTGTGGAAGGCTTTGCGAAGCTCTCCACACCCCTCACTCGCTTGACGCGTAAGGAAGTGAAGTTTAACTGGAGGGAGGACTGTCAAAGGAGCTTTGAGGAGCTGAAGAATAGACTGATGACCGCTCCTATCCTTTCCCTTCCTGTTATGGGAAAAGGATATGTGATCTACAGCGATGCATCACACAGCGGACTTGGTTGTGTGCTGATGCAGGAAGGGAGGGTAATTGCTTACGCATCGAGGCAACTCAAGGATTATGAGAAGAATTACCCTACCCATGACCTAGAGCTTGCTGCTGTAGTGTTTGCACTAAAGCTTTGGCGTCATTACCTGTATGGAGAGCACTGTGAAATCTACACCGACCAATAGAGCCTAAAAGGAGCTAAATTTGAGTCAACGTAGGTGGTTAGAGCTATTAAAAGACTATGATGTAGATATTCTCTACCACCCAGGCAAGGCTAATGTGGTTGCTGACGCCTTGAGTAGGAGAGCGGTGCAAAGTTTGTCTATGTTGATCACAGACCAGGCACCGCTATTAGAAGAGATGAGACGGCTCGAAGTAGAGGTTGCGTCCCCTGGGGTCTCTGCTAGACTGACATCTTTAGTCGTGCAGCCCACTCTGCTAGACCGGATCAAGGAAAAATAGAGTGAGGACCCTCACTTGACCAGGATTAGAGATCAAATTCCGAGTGATCAGTCTGGGGACTTTACGGTAAATGCCTCGGGAGTACTGAGGTATAGGAACCGAGCATGTGTGCCAGCGGATGCGGAGATCCGAGAACAGATATTGCGAGAGGCCCATTATACACCTTATACCCTACATCCTGGTGGGACTAAGATGTATAAAGACCTCAAGGCACACTTCTGGTGGAAAGGCATGAAAAGGGATATCGGGAGATTTGTGGCTCAGTGTTTAACTTGTCAGCAGGTGAAAGCTGAGCATCGAGTGCCAGCTGGCAAGTTACAGAGCCTCCCAATTCCCCAGTGGAAATGGGACCACATTACGATGGATTTCGTGGTCGGATTGCCGAGGGCACAGGGAGGAGCAGACGCTATCTGGGTAGTCGTGGATCGACTTACCAAGTCGGCGCACTTTCTGCCCATGCAGACTACGTGGCCACTTGAGCGACTAGCCCAGCTATATCTGAATGAGATAGTAAGATTACATGGAGTACCCGCCTCCATTGTTTCAGATAGAGACCCAAGGTTTGTTTCGCATTTCTGGAAAAGTTTGCAAACGGCCTTGGGGACTGAACTCAGGTTCAGTACAGCTTTTCATCCGCAGACGGATGGGCAATCTGAGCGGACGATACAAATCCTGGAGGACATGCTTAGGGCTTGCGTCTTGGATTTCGGCGGAGGGTGGATTCGACACTTATCCTTGGCTGAGTTCGCGTACAACAATAGCTATCAAGCGAGCATTCAGATGGCTCCGTTTGAAGCATTGTATGGACGCAAGTGTCGATCACCGCTTTATTGGAGTGACGTGGGCGAGAGGCGGACCTTGGGACCAGATGTCATGATAGAGGCAGAAGAGAAGGTCCGAGTAATCCGACAGCATCTTCAGACCGCCCAAAGCCGACAAAGGAGTTATGCCGATGTTCGGCGACGAGACTTAGAGTTTCAGGTTGGTGATCATGTATTCCTAAAAGTCTCGCCGTCCAAAGGAATTAAGAGATTCGGCATTCGTGGGAAGCTTAGCCCCCGATACATTGGACCCTTTGAGGTATTGGAACGAATCGGGCCAGTTGCCTACCGACTTGCACTCCCTCCGAGGCTTGCTGGTGTCCATGATGTATTTCATGTCTCTTCTTTGAGAAAGTATGTCTTCGACCCATCGCACGTCATCGACTTCACGCCGCTGGAGATTAGCGAGGATTTGGGGTATGAGGAGCGCCCACTGCGAATTCTGGATCGAGAGGTGAGAGAATTGCGCAGTCGGGCCATTCCCTATGTGAAGATCCAATGGGGCAATCATGACGAGCGCGAGGCTACATGGGAGCTCGAGTCGGAGATGAGGAATGCTCACCCCTACTTATTCGAGACCTCGGACTGAGGATTATTGTTTAGTCTCGTTTCGAGGACGAAACTCTTTTTAGTGGGGGAGGATGTGATGATCCAGACTCCCGCAGGAACTGTGCAACATTAAACAGTGACTGCGGAGAGCTAGTACAGTGCAACAGAGCTTGTAGAATCGAAATTGGACATTTAATATGGACTCTGCGCGAAAATCGGGGCAAACGGGAATTTTCGGGAGCTTTCGGCAAAATTTCGGATGAGAATTTGGCGAAACGGACGACGTATTTGGATTCAGCGCGCGAAAACGGTCGAAACGGTATATTTACTTTATTTTTTCGGCTTTCGGGTACTGTTCACGCCGGAACAGTAACTCCGGCCGCCGGAATTACTGTTCCGGCGACCGGCGAGCGGCGGCGGGCGGCGGCGCACGGCGGCGGGCAGCGGCGCAGCGGCGGCGCAGCGGCGGAGCGCGGGGGAGCGCGGCGCGGGCAGGCGCGGGCAGGCGCGGGCAGGGGCTCGGGTGCGCGGTCCATGGCCAGGCGTGCACCGGGAGCACCGAGTACCTCCTTGCCACGTGGCGCTTCCCCATTGGCTGGCCGGCTTCTAGAAGGCATGTGGGAGAGTGACACGTGGCAGCATTCCATTGGCCGACATTTTCCGGAAAACCCGGAGCGCGGACCAACCACGTGCACCACGTGACCACGTGGCAAATTCTGATTGGCCCTTGCACCGCTGTTTCCTGTTCTGTGGACACGTGGCGCAATACGGTTGGCCCGTTTCGGTGTTTCCTGTTCGGATCCAGATCCCGTGTGGGAATATTCCCTTTGGCCCACTATATAGAGCCCCCCACCCCCTCTCTTTGCACCTCGATTTGCGAGCCGAGAGAGAGAATCAGAAAAAGTGCCCTCTACGAAATTTTTCCTCTCTCTCTCTCTCTCTCTCTCCTACAAATCTCAGAATTTTAGGAGTTACAGATAGTGAGATATCTGCGACGCGGCGCACTGCGACGATTTTCTTTTTAGGCCCATTTCCCGTCGCAGTTCCGTCGAAAATTCACTGCGGGCTAACCAGGTGGAATTTTTGGACGATTTTTGCGGCAGCGCGACCGTAAGAGGTAGGGCTTCGATTTCCGTGTTGATCATTTTGCTCCGTTTCGTACTTTTGGCACGATTCCCGAGTCCTCTTTGACCCCCCTTTTTGCTGTGGTAATTTTTGGACAGCACCGACTTCTCCGATTTTTATCTTGGCGTAGGAGCATCAGATCGAGGCGTTCTAAGAGTCGATTTTGATCTACTCTTCGCGAGGAACGCAACCGTGATTTTTCTGGGATTTTAGGAGCTCATTTTAGAGGTGAAAAATTCCTCTTTTCCCGTGCTGTCTGAAAAACAGCAAATATTGTACTTTTTGGGATTTGTATTTATACCGGGAGCATTGATTTGCAGGATTTGAGGACTGTGGACAACCAGGAGACTACCTGGGGTGTTGTTTGAGCTGCTCGAGGTGGGCGGTTGTTGCTTACCTCATTTTTGACAAGCTCACTGGGATTACTAGAAATCCCCTAAAATATGACAATTAATGAGAACCATTGGGACAACTAACAGGACTACTAACAGGACTACTAACAGGACTACTAACAGGACTACTAACAGGACAACTAACAGGACAATTAATGAGAACCATTGGGACAAATTAATATGACAAATGACAAGGACCACTGGGACAAACTCCCCTAAAACTTAATATAACCCCACAAAAGATATGATGACTTATATTGGGACACTGTGATTGAGAAAAAGGCTATGATCTCGCATGCAAATGACTTTTATTCAGTAAATCAATTGTTTTAAACCTTTGACACTACTTTACAACTTTTAAAAATAAAGACAGTTGCATGCATGCCCGGACATCAGGTAAGGCCACTATTCATTGCTACACTATCATATTGGGATTTGAACATGTTTCATTGTTGTCCTTTGCATTCATATGTTGTTGCTCAAGTGTGAGCAGGGGTTTGGGATAGTGTAGCCAAGGTTGTGCTAGATTGTAGACTTGTGGGGTATTGCGGTGACCGCGGACAGTAGGCGGTTGACCAGATGTTTATCGTTGCATCAGATTGGGGTTGAGTTTGGTTTATTTATTGCATCAGTTGGGGATTGGGTTTCTATAGTGGATGGAGTTTCCCACTTTGATCATAGTCATGATCCAGTCCTGCTATATTGAGACATGTGCTACAGAGATGCTTGTGATACTGATATTTTACTCGTGTGGGTCGCTCCCCTCGAGTGCCACTCCGGAGGTGAGCTTTTTCGGACCCAGCCATGTGTGCCGGTCTGATACTTCTCTTGGGATGCGAGCCGTGCAGGCCGATCCCGCGGTTTCGAGCCATGTTGAGCAGATTCCGCTGAGCAGGCAGTACCAGTTGTTACTGGTGACCAGATTGGGTTTATTTGATCAGTACTGTCTCCTGATGCATGCATACAGTTTTGACAGCCAGCATTGCATTTAGAGGCATAGTAGTGGTAGTTTTCCCTATTTCAGTACCTTATTTACCTTACCACTTCACCTTTTTCCTTTTTGCCTCTAGTAGTCCTAGTGGGTGCGTCAGAGTTGAGGTTTTACCCACTAGGGGAGGCTACTGGTTTATCTGGTAGTTCTCACCCCCATTGTTATTTTCTGTCTCTCTTTTCTCCTTTATTTTGCAGAGTCATCTGGTGGGAGCTGCTAGGCCATCGGCGGCAGATCGAGGTAAGGGGATCGCGGACTAGATAGATCTCCTGTGAGACTGTGAGAGTAGCTAGACTTATATTGTACCCCTTTTATCTCAGACTGTAGCACTTTTATTTTGGATCTGGCTCTGGCCAGCTGGGTGTATTATTTTGGTGAGCTGGGAGATTATTGTACATATTACAGTTTTATTTGTAGTATCAGTCTGAGATACTATGTGGTTCTTCTATTTCAGCTCTGTATTATGCTCTTTTATTGTACATCTGATATCTGAGCAGGTTACCAGCGCTTCGTGTACGCGGGAAGTTCCGTGTGCACGGCGGATCTGTAGACGGACCCGGGGTCTGGTTTACACCCCGGGGCGTGACAACTTTGGAAGTGTCAAATGTTTTCCTTTCTTCTTGATTCTTGGACATCAACTGCATGATTTCTGCATCAAGTACTACCTGTGCGAATCAGATTCTGTTTGACTGTTTGATGGATATGTTAGAAGGATTTCTGCAGAGGAATGTCAAAAGTTGGAACATAATTGTTAATCAATTGCTATGGGAAATTTACTGTCTCTTTCTTTAATATTTTTCCTCGTTTCTTGAATTTATTTACACTTTCCTGTTGACTCTTTAGTGGCAACCAATACACAATAACCATGTTATGTACTTGAATTTTGTGGTCAATCACATAGGCTTCTGTATCTTGTCATGTATTCTTTACCACTTTTAAATTCTAGCATACAATCTGCAACTTTCAAGAGTTCCAAGATTTGTCTGGATCAAGTATAACTTTATATGTGTGGTCAATTACTGTTCTAATTTGAATAGGGATTTTGTTTTCTAAAAATTTCTCTCCATGTAAAGCTGTATAAAACATTGCAGGTTAATTTTGGACCTTGATTGGCAAATTTCTAGGCTTTTGCTGATCTAGTAAGTAGTAATTTGCTTTCATGTGGATTGTAGAATTCTAGATATGCTCTTAGGCATATCTAATTTGCAGTGTCTTGGGCATGCTGAAGCTTCTGCAGAAGTCCTGTTCAAATTGTAGAGCAGCGACCATCTTTTCATTAAGATTCTACAACAATATTTTTCTTGCTGTAGCAGAAGCAGAAGCTTTAAATTGAAGCCTTTACTTTTGACTTTTCTTCTCCATATCTTTTGTGTAGGGATAATTGTTGTTTGCTTGATTGCAGATACTCAAGAATACAAAATTCTACCTAACGAGAAGCAAAGGTTCCACTTTTTGTGTTTTGGACTCGAAAAGTGAATATTTTTGAGAAGGATTACGTCTATTATTCCGGTCAACTTCAAGTAAGAGGATTCTTGTGCCCTTCAATATATAAAGTTTGATTTCTTACTGTAATATTGATTTCGGTATTTGTTATGAATGTATTTTATATCATGCTAAAAGAATATTGTGTGGATTAAAGTTAATTTTCTATACTATTGCCATGATTTTCATCAAATAGGTTGTTGAACAAACACATTAACATCTTATCTCCAGAAATTTGGTAACATTCCTGGAGACAAAACACGTATAGAAACACTTTTCATTTCAAGTTCTTAAAAGCAGCAGACCCTTTTTTGTTTGTGTTCATCTCAATACCATATCACTTCAGAGCTGCAGTCAACCAAAATCATATTGTGATTGGGTTACATCTTGCTGCAGTAGGTTAATATTTGGAGCACTAATGATGAATTCCTCGACACTATATTGAAACTCGTGAAAGGAAGCAGCAGCACCATGTTAATTTTTTCTGGCTTTTCTTTTCACTACAATTCTTTTGTGAGATCTCATCTTTGGTTAAGTTTTCAGTTGCATGCAATGTTATCTTCTAGAAAATGGTGGAATCGGATGTCGGACGGTGCGGTACTGCAGAGAAAGAATGCTGTCTATATGAATAGCCATGCTTTACATGTCCCGCCTTCATTGTCAGCGTCAGATTTACAGATAAACAAAGCATCAGTTTTGCCCTTTAAACCTGAAATAACAACTTGTGAGAGTTTGCTTAATCTCTTATGTAAGATTCCTGGGGTACATGTTACTACTAATTAATTCCTGGGGTACATGCTTCTGATTTATTTCATTTTAGATTTTATTTTTTTTTTAGATTGAAAGCTTTAAATGTAATTTTTAATTGACAATTATATTTTTACTATGCAAATTCTTATTTGGCTAAATAATTTGGCTTCTTTTGTTTGACAATTATTGAATGTAATCCAAATTAAAATTGTTTGTATGATTAATTTATTCTTAAATGTCAATTTAAAAAGTCTCAAAATAATTGCCGCTATAGATCCTATTTACTAGTTATTTAATATGTTTTTAGTGGCAATTATAGATAATTATAGCGGCATTTATAATAGTTACTATTATATATTATTTAGCGGCATTTGTTTAGGCTTTTACCAACCGCCGAAACAAATGCCGCCATAACTTTTAGCGACCCTGCCAATAGCGGCGATTATTATAATTGCCGTTAAACTATTTAGCGGCAATTATAATCGCCGGGAAAGTAAAAAATAATTGCCGCTAAAAGCCAGTTTTGTTGTAGTGGGTATGTGAGGCGACGACATAGCTAGAGAGCTTAGCAGTCTCAAGATTTTGTTCAGTATTCCTTTTTACCCTACTTTTACTTGTCGATAGGTTTAGAGTTGTGGTGGTTCAGTTTATGTCTGGTTGTGTGGTTGGTTTAACAATTGGATGGACTAACAGTGGATTCTTATTACTATGATCTCGTGGTTTTATGCAAAATATTTTCTACCTCTCGTGGTAGCCGGTTTTCAAAGGATTTTGTTTCCGTGTGGGAAACTGTTTTAAAAAGATTTTAGATTTTCATTTCACTCGTAGATTTCAAATAAGGTTTCCGTGTGGAAAACGATTTCAAAATGATCGGAATGCTTGATAACATGTGCATATGCATCATCTGCGGTAAGGATATTGTAGAGCATTAAAGCATCATGTTTAAGGATCATTTAGTTGTATGTGCATCCTGTGTGAATGAGGTGTGTCTGTGAGTTGAAATTGGTGGTTGCGAAACTGTACTGTGTGTGACGTCGTGCAAATACAAGGGAGGTTCTGTCCGTGTGAACAGAGGGTTATCTGTATTTGTGCCGGATCTGTACGCGTCTCGGGGTGTATCCAAAAAAAAAAAAAAAAAAAAAAATTCTACGATTTTCCACTGTTTTTCTTAAAAGGTATTTACAAAATGAACCCCGGGGCGTGACAGAGTGTATTGGTTCTTTGCTGTGGAAGTGTCTGAGAACGAGGCGATTAGAGCTCGACCGGTATATATTGCAGCTATGGATTTATCGTGTAAGATCTTTACATTATATATCTATACATATAAACCATACCAATTAATAGCGACAAATTTTTTTTTTTGTTTTTAGAAATTATTTTTTTTTGAATTGTTGTTTTTTAAAAAATTTGTTATCTATGAATGACATCTAATGGTTTCTTATAATATCTTCTCTCATGAGTTTCTTATATAAAATTTGGATAAAAATGTACATAGGCCCTCCAACTATAGGCCATTATACAATTACAATGATTTGACACGAGTGTGTTGGTGCTTTGCAGTGGAAGTATTTGAGAACGAGGGGATCGGAGATCGACCGGTATATGTTGCAGCTGTGGATTTGTCATGTAAAATCTTTACATTATATATATATATATATATATATATATATATATATATATTATATATATATATATAATACCAATTAATAGCGACAATTTTTTTTTTTTGTTTTTACAAATTATTTTTTTTGAATTTTACAATCTAATAAAATTGTTTTTAAATAAATTAGTTATCTATGAATGACATCTAATGGTTTCTTATAATATCTTTTCTAATGAATTATTAATATAAAATTTAGGTAAAAATATACATAGGCCCTCCAACTATAGGCCATTATAAAATTACCACCAATTTTTTTTTTTTCTCTTGGGATCAGCATTTTTTACTTTTTTATTTTTAGAATTTCTTAACTGTTAATTTCCAAAGTTGAGGGGTCTCCACGCACTTTTACCATCCCAAAGTGAGCGCACGGAGGAACCCTATGAATGCGGTGACGCCTCCGACACATAAAAGGAGCCGATCCTCATCGATCGCCACCTCGATTGCCACATCATCCTCGATCACCCCGGCACAAGCCGTTTCCATCTCGAGATTCGCACGAAACCCTTGCTTTGAAAGCTCGCCATCAGCGATCGATCCTCAGGTGCATTCTCTAATCCCCAATTTTGTTCTTCAAATTTATCTTCGACTGTTTTCAAATTTATTTTCTTTGGAGTTATTTGGTTTTTAATTGTGGTAATTTATCGAGTTTTTAATTTAGCCTAAATTTTTTAGTTCTTGAAACAAGATTGCGCCCAATGTTTCTGGGAACAAGATGGCGCCACTACCGCCATTGATAGAAGAGAAGGAAGAAACCCATCAGGCATTTTTCTTAGGATTAATCTCTTTATTTTTTTATCTTGCTAAATCAGTTTTATGATAATCTTTTAGGCAAAATGTTTATTTTTTAAAAAATTATTATTTGATTTAAATTTACCAATTTATCTAACACTACATACTTGCTATCTAAAGGCATTTTATTATTATAGCAAACGACAAATTTTCTTATTTATCTTATTGATTTAAAGAGAAAACAAGCAACTGTCCAAATATGGGGACACCAAATCTGTTTGTAGCATTATGCTTATAGAACTAAAAAAGTTGATAGAAGCGAATCCTCTTTAGACATAAGCTGGCCTTTCCCACTCTCAAGGCTTTACTGTTGTGAACTATAATTAACCAAAGGTGTTGAGTTCTACATTCCAAAATTGTAGTACCCACTACTTTTTCTCCTCTGTATTTATTTCTGTGCTTTTGTAAGTATATAGTAGGTTGGTAAGAACTTTGATTAATGCTTTTTATCAGTTGCTGATTTGATGAAATATGATAACCTGCAGTTTGAACCGGCAACATCAACTATGCAAAAATCCACGCCCAAACCGTGACATCAAGACATTGTTTGCAGACCATACTTGCACCCCTCCTAATGGAGCTCGCGCTTCATCAACTTTTGTTCCACTTGCGCTTGTTCTAAAGGCTGCTGCTACATATACACAACTTGGAGCTCATGGAGTAAGTTGCTACCCAGTTGCCACTCTACATTAAAATTGAAGCTTTCATATATAAACTAGTGAAGTGCCCGCGCTGCGCCGCGGGTATAATTTTTTCAATAAATAAATTTCTTTTATTTTAGATTTGTGATAAATATTACATAATGTACAATATAATTTTGCAGTGTATTATCGCAGTAAGGAACTAAATGGGAAAGAATATAATTGTTAATCTTCAATAATTAAAGTTGAATGGAACCGAAAGTATGCCGTATATTCAGCATTTTTTGTTTAAAAACATGAAGAATAATCGAACAATATATTTCCTTCTGTTTTTTTATACAGAAATCCTAACTTTTTTTACCTATAAGCAAAACCATTTAACCATTTTTCTTTGCTTCGTTTATGTTCTGAATTTTGTTCATTCTTAAGAATTTGATTTCTAAGTTATTTAGACATAGGATGTAATTATATACTTCTGGTTAAATTTCATCACTTTTGCTTTCATGTTGTTAACTGTAATCAATTCAAAATTTGTTTGAATTATGCAATGATTATTAGATATATTCAAGTGGATTCTGCATCTGGAATAGGATGCAGAAAAGAAGTCGCGGTATGTTTAGTGCGTTTGTTCTTTGTTAATAAATTAAAATTTTTTTTATTTGACTTGATGCCTAAATAACCTGGCACTGCATAAATTGGCAGCAAAAAGCACCAAATTTTCATCTGGAATAACTCCTGCTACTCTTAAACTTTCATTTCAAAATTTCGTGCTCAAACGTGATTGAAGGAATTACATATACGATCGACTAATTTCTATTCTTGAATAATCTATTCCTACTGATTCTATAACCACATTCATTTGTGTTCTTATGCAAGTGGATATGTGATTAGTGTTTTTATTATAACCATGAACTATTTAGATGGAGATTTTAAACACCTCATAAATGTTATAACTTAAAGAACACGTAGAACTCTCTATTACTAATCATATGTTTAAACTCTCTGCCTAGGTTTGACTATGTGGGAGCTATTTCGGTAAAATCCACAGAGTCATTAGAAAATTTCCCATAATCATCATCAAATAATTCACAATGAAAGGTGATTAAAAAGTTAATAAACACGAATACCTCAAAATCCTGATTTCTGTTGAAGAATTCAAATCAACAATCACGTAAGACAACCTTCAAATGAATTCAAAACAAAGTTCCCACAAGTTCTAGCTGAAGTCAAGATCATCTATACAAATCACAAGGTTTAATTTAAAAGAGAAAAATTCAAAGACATCCTATCAAAATCCTAGCTACTCCAGAAGGTCCCTAACTTCAAGATCTATCTGTGTAAGAGCTCGCTAAAAGTCCTAAGCCTCGAAAGAACACCAGGTTCAAGAGGAAAGTTTGAAACCCCCGAGGTCTTAGCCTCTGCGGCTGCTTTGCTGTGGGAGTGGTCCAGTAGTGGGATTTTTTCATCTAAAAGGCTAAACACTTGATAACATTATCTTTTATTATTT
>JAQOTM010000317.1:187608-240254 GCA_029168755.2 Tillandsia fasciculata | reverse complement strand
CTCGGATTGCACTCGATGGGGGTTTATGTCCACAACAACCCCAGCACTCGGGACTTATTCATAGGAGTTCAAAGATTCTTGTGATGCTTCGAAATCCAACCTAGACCCCTCGTACTCATCGCCAAGGATACCAAAGGCCATCTACATTTAATACTAGATTCCTTGGGCAATTAGCCTAAACCCGATTCACACTTGATCTCCATTGCTCCGAGCACTTCTTAGTGGGTGCAAATTGCACCCAAGCACCTCATGTTAAAGTCCCTAACACTTTGGTTCAAGAAAACACAAGTTTAGTATAAAAATATAGCTTTTTCGGCACTTTTCGCGCATTTCGAGAAAATCCATTCGCCGAAATACGAAACCGACTTCGCCACGACGTCCGGCTCGTCGAGACCTTCAAAATAGGCTACTCATTTGTCTAATTTGGTGATCATATGAAATCTCGGGCCATAAGGTTCGACGTTTTGCGGTGTGCTGCACGCATCCCGATGCACTTGGATCGTCAAACTCAAAATCCGTCAGTGCCATTGCGCTCAGAACGTCGAAATTAGCTAGGACTCATTACTCATACCCCTATGTTATATTTTAAAACAGTGAATCGGCTTTTAGTGTTCTTAGGGGAATTAAGTTATAGGGTTTACTATTCACTTAAGTTGTGGGACCCGCCCACACTTTTTCTGATTTCTGGAAGATCCGACCGTCGGATCGAAAACATATAAATATGAAATTTCTATGTTTCGACGAGACGATCGCAGTGGCGATCTCGAATTTTCCAGATCAGACTCCGATCAAAAGTCGACATTTCTGGGCCACTATTGACCCACTAACTTTTAACATTTTGCCAAAATTACTTATTTAATATTTTCAAAAGCAAACAGAAGTCTTTAAAATTTTAGATTACTACAAGCTGTGGCACCCCCAGTTGTATCAGCAGCACAGGCAGCCCCTACTACACCGGTTACCAGTGGCCAGCCATCCGAAACGGCAGGACAGTTGACCCCTGCACAGTAGCGTGATGTGGTTGATTTAGTTTCATCAGTTTGACCCACCTTATTTTTCGGGACTGAGTTCGGAGCCTTGGGAGGTAGAGTCGTGGATCACGGCGATGGAGCGACATTTTGAGAGCCTGTTTATTCAGGAGCGGTTTCAGGTACTGTTGGCGACAAACTTCTTGGAGCGCAACGCCGAGGCTTGGTGGCGGTGTCTGCGACCTGCTGGTCCGCCTGGGACCCAGCTTCTTACTTGGGCGGAGTTCCGCAGTCTATTTCTTGGAGACTTTTTCCCGGAGAGCGTCAGGCAGAGGTTAGAGGAGCAGCTGAAGAATCTCCGTCAGGGAGATCGTCCCGTGCATGAGTACATCACAGACTTCAACCAGTTGTTGGCCTGTGTATCGCACGCGGCCAGGGACGAGACGCATCGGATTTACATGTTTGAGCGGAGTTTGCGCCGGGAGATTTATCAGTTCGTCCGTTCGCGTAGACTGCAGAAGTTGGATGCGTCTATGCAGTAGGCACTTTACGTTGAGTACGGAGAGGCGGGATGGATGAGGTGGCTCCAGCTCCGCAGTGATTCCAGGGGCAAAGCGCCCAGCACCGGTTGATGAGGGACAGACGAGTCGGCAGGCACCTCCAAGACCTCTATGATCTTACCCGGAGGGTCGTGGGTTTCTGAGGCACCGGAGATCTGGTAGGCCCCCGTAGCAGCCGCGGTATCAGCAGCGACAGCAGCGACGTGAGCAGTGTGTCATCTGTGGCGGCCCTCATCCACCGTCGCTGTGTGACCAGAGACAGGGATGGTGTTTCCTATGTGGAGAGTTGGGACAATTTCGAGCAGCTTGTCCCCGAGCCATTCTGTCAGTACGACCCCTTGCTACAGCACCCCCTTGCCTGTTCAAGAAGCGGAAGCCCCTCCGGTACACCGTCAGACTGAGTGGCGTACGACGTCAGGACAGACGGGACGACGATCTTCAGCACCCAGTGGACGGGTTTACGCAGCCCTGGTAGAGGGCACCCCTGCAGCAGATCCTATCGCCGCAGGTATGGCTTTATTTTTCAGTCAGTTGAGTGAGCTTTTTGGTACTACGGCATCCTTTTGCATGATATTAGGGCATTTGCATCTCTGCATGAATAAGGGATAGGAATTTTGTTACATGCATGAGCGATTGGATTCTTCCCAGTATCCTGCGAGCAGAGGTGAATTTTGGGGTGTGATCGGGACAGCTGAGACTTGAGAAAGTACACCGGCAGGTGTGACGGTTCAGTCACAGCTCCACGACTCAGTTTGAGCACACGGGATGGACTAGCTGGTGCAGTATCATGCAACGATTGATTGTGGATTGAGAACAGTGACCTTCCCGCGAGTTGGACAACAGGAGATCATTTCCACAGGTCACCGAGGAATCCTTCCTGCAGCAATGGCTTCAGCGGTTTTTGGTTAGGTGCTACCTGTTGAGCGTAGGTGATGCCTAGACTAGAGGTTGTGTCTCTAGGGGTCACGGATAGGGTTGTGTTTTTAGGGGCACGGATAGATCGTAGTTTTCATTTTTGTAGCCACCGCAGGAACGACATCAACACTTCTCTCTATTTTTCTTGCCCTTGTGTTGAAATTTACAAACAGGACGAAAGCTTCGAAAGGCTACTCCAGAAATGGAGACGGTGCCCGAACCTGTTCTTGTTTGATTGGGGCGAGGGCAGTGGTCTTTCGAAATTTTTGAACTTTTCGTTAATTTCAGCTATTTTTCTAAATGGAGAGTTGGGGTTGATGACTTTCCTGCTGGTGGGGCCTTACCTTTCCTGTTAGTTGTGTGGCGTAATTCGTGTAGTTTGGATGAGTAGAGTTGGCAGTTGTTCCTTATCCCCTGTTTTCTTGGAAATCCTAAGGTTTTTCCAGCTTTGGTCTCGCTTTGTGGAGAGTGTCTAGCGACTGGGGAGTTAGAGACTGTAGTACACTAAACTTTATCAAATTGCGAAGTTCGAGTGTGTGGAGGGTTGAATGATACCCTTAGAATGTTTTGTAAGCTTCCGGAAGGTTCTAGAAGGTTTCCGGAGAGTTTGGACGTAAATCGGAAATTTTTGAAAATTTTGAAATTTGGAGTTTTTGGCTTCGGGATCCGGATCGGATAGGGGCGATCCGGATCATCCGCGCGAAACTGGAATTCCACGTTCGGATCCGGATCGGATAGGGGCGATCCGGATCGTCCGCGCGAAACTGGAGATTCCACGTTCGGGATCCGGATCGGATTGGGGCAGTCCGGATCGTGCGGGTCTGGACAGCACAGTAAGAAATGCAATAACATTTCTTGCAGGGGTCTTTTAGGATTTTGTTACATTAGGGTTTTTAATCCCCTTCACTCCTCTTTTCCTCTCATTTGGAGAGAGTAAGAGAAAGTGTTAGAGAGAGAGAGAGGGAGAGAAAATCTTGGATTTCCTTCTCCAACACATCTCTCTACTTGGATCTTCTTCAACATCCTCTTCTCCACCTTTGAAGCTTGCTACAAGAGCTTGGAGGAAGGCTTGAACTGGAAGAAGAAGGTGTTACGGAATTTGAGTTGGCGTATTTCGTGAATGTGTTAAGTCTTGAAGATTGAAGATGAAGAAATTTGGATCGTCTACCTCAATCTCAAGAAAGAAGAATTCAAAAGGATCAGGTACGTTTAACTAAAGAATTTTGATGATCCGAATACTTCTTATAGTGTAGAAACACCTGGAAGAGGTTTTAATTGCTTATTCATCAAAAACTGGACATGGGACATGTTCAGGATCCGGATCGTGGCTTTCAATCCGGATCCCGAAAGGTGTTTGTTCATACACTGGTTCAATCCGGATCGCAGCACTCTCTGATCCGGATCCCGAACACTAGTTTTACCTGTGTGCTTCTTCGATCCGGATCAGGAATTGCAATCCGGATCCCGAACATGATATTCTGGTAAAACTGTATGAACGATCCGGATCGGTGACTACGATCCGGATCCCGAACAGGCAATTTTCTGGAAATCGTGGTTTATGCTTCTGCAATCCGGATCGCCAGATCTGATCCGGATCGCCGTCGGGATTTCTTTCCAGAAAAGGCTGTTTTTGATCCGAATATTCTTCCTAGGGTTTCTAACCTATAAATAGCCCTTCCATTTCATTTCTAGGGCATCCGCAATAGATCGGCTGTTAAGAAAAGATAGCCGAAAAGAAAAATCCACATATATAGAGAAGAACGGAAATCATTAGATCTATTCAATGGTTCTTCATCTATATTGATTGATTTGATTCTAGGTTTTCCATACTCACATTTTGAGTAGAATCAAATCAATGAATACTTAGATGGTATTTCCGATCTATCTTTAATCTAAGTATTCGGCGGATCATCACCACCCAAACAAACAACGATTTATCCCCAAATCGGCGCGTGGACTCGCGTGGCCTTGTGGATTCAAGGTGTTATCGCTCTCGTGGATTCGGAGCGAGGTGCGTTCGTGGATTCGAAGCGTGCCATTGGGTGAAGACCGTGGATTCGGTTGGACGTCGTGGACTCGACGTTGGACGCTGTGGATTCAGCGTTGGGCGCGGATCGTGGATTCGAGAAGCGTCGTGGAGCGAGCGGAGAAGATCTACTAGGAGCGTATGGTAAGAGGTTGAGTCGTCAGTGTGAGTACGCTATATCACCTTGTACGTGTGTTAATTCTAGTGGATTTCGCCGTGTTATCGGTCCCGTGGTTTTTTACTCCGGTTTGGAGTTTTTCCACGTAAAAATCTTGTGTGTTCTTTTATTTTTCCGCATTGGGTTTTATCGCACAATGATTTTTTGAGTGTTTATTGTTTACACCTATTCACCCCCCTCTAGGTGTTTTTTCCCCTATTAGATCCTTATTAACCTAAACCCAACAAGTGGTATCAGAGCGGGAATAGGGTTGTAAACAATGGTTGAAGGTGGAAACATCAATCGACCCCCTTTCTTTGATGGAACTAATTATGCGTACTGGAAAGTACGGATGAAAGCTTTCTTAATTTCCATCGACGAAAGGGTGTGGCAATCAATTGAATTAGGATGGTCTAATCCAACTGAAATTTTAGATGATGTTCGCACCTTAAAACCTAGGTCGAAATGGACCAAGGAAGAGATAGACTTATCTTCTTACAATGGCAAAGGATTAATGCTCTATTTAATGCTTTGTCACAAACTGAGTTCTCTCGCGTCTCGGCATGTGAGACTGCGAAGGAAATCTGGGATATTCTTCAAGTTACGCATGAGGGAACTAACTTAGTGAAGATTCAGAAACTGCAAATGCTCACGAGCAAGTTTGACTCTATCTCTATGGCAGAGAATGAATCCTTCACTGACTATTACACACGATTGCAAGATATCGTGAACTCATGTGCTAACTTGGGAGAGAAGATTCCAGAATTTAAAGTTGTAAGAAAAATTCTAAGAACTCTTCCTGAACGATTTCGCCCGAAGGTCGCAGCCATTGAAACAATTAAACACCCGGACGAAATGCGTGTAGAAGAATTAGTAGGTGCTTTACAAACTTACGAAATGACTTTTCCTACTAACTATTCTTCTGGAAAGGCATCCTCTTCTAAGTCTTCAGGTTACGCATTGAAATCAACTAAAGAAGAAGACGCGGATTCATCCTCCTCGGACGACGACGAGAACATTTCTATGGAGGACTTTGAGAAGCAGCTCGCTCTCTTGACAAGGAAGTTTCGCCGCAACTTTCGAAGGGGAAATTCAAGCAAACCTCAATCCTTCGGAAAGACGAAGAAAGGCAAGGGTCCTTCATATCACAAGTCAAGAAATCAAGAGAACTTCTCAAAGGATAAGAAAAGTTCTGAGGGACAAGTTCAGTGTTTCAAATGTCGAGGCTACGGCCACATTGCAACTGAATGTCCCAACAAGAATCCGGCTAAGAAGAAAGCGATGCAAGTAGTTACTTGGGATGACAACTCCACGTCAAATGAGTCATCGTCAAGTGATGAAGAAGACAACGCGACAGCTTTCCACGCGTCCACCAAACTTCACCCTTCATGTGCTTAATGGCAAGTACATCTGACTCACTGTCCAACTCCACTGTTGAAAAGATTGCAACGGACGATGAATCAGATGATTCGGAAGGTGAAGATTTTGTTTTAGCCTACCATAAGCTTTTGAGGGATTCAAAGAAACTGGCTAAGCAAAACAAGGGGTTGAAAGAGAGATTACAGGATCTTGAAGATGAAGTAAAAAGGGTAACCTCTATCTCAACCGATCTTGAAGTGGAAAGGGACAATCTGTTTAAGACAAATGTTTCCCTTCAAGAGTCCAATGAGCAACTCGAGAAGAATTATATGGATATGGTGAACAAAGCGAATTACTTCTTGAAGCTCAACGGCGAGGCTCGACAAGAAAAATTGGAAATGACGGAGACCATACGCCAACTAAAGGATGACTTAAAGAGATTTTCTTCTGGAAGGAGTAAGTTGGACAGACTGCTTGGTCTCGGTCAAAGAAATAAGTTCGGCCTCGGATACACTCAAACTGGAGACATTCCAAGTTCGAGTGGTACAGTGTTTGTGCCCCAGTCGGTATCTCCTCCTCCGACATCGGTGTTCACGACAAGCAACGACAACGAACCTACTACATCTTCCTCGGAATCGACAAGAACCAAGGTATGTTTTCGTTGTGGCATTTCAGGGCACATAAGAAGAAATTGCAAGACGGAAGCTAAACGCACATCTCAAGCACATCTTGCAACGACTACCAAAAGGGCTACTCCTCGGAAAACAAGTTCAATTCATTCAAAGGAAAAGAGCCTTGGTAGCACATCTCTCAAGACAACATCATCAAGGAGCAGCAATTCTTCAAGCAAGACGCCCTCACCTAGGAAATCAACCTCACGACCATTACCAACGCACTTCAAAAAGGTTTGGGTGCGCAAAGGTGAGATCTTTCCCTGTCTTGCTACCAATGTTTCTTTGCATGCATATGATAGTTCGTCTTGGTACCTGGATAGCGGGTGTTCCCGTCATATGACCGGCGATAAAAACTGTTTTCAAACATTTGAGAAAAACTCCGGAGGACTTGTTGTTTTCGGAGATGGTCGGTCTTCCAAAATTGTTGGAAAGGGAACGGTAGCTATTCCAGATGGCCCGGTTCTAGATAATGTATTATTTGTTCATGGCCTTAAGACTAACCTCATAAGCATAAGTCAACTGTGTGATAGTGGTTATTCAGTTAATTTTTCATCTGATAAATGCACTGTAACTGACATGAACCATGCTTTCTTTTTAAAGGGGGTTAGATCAGAAAACAACTGTTATGTAGTTCCTTCTAAGATTTCTGAAAAATGTAACCTAGCATCTTTGAAAAATGAAACACTTTGGCATGAAAGGCTAGGTCACATAAACTTTAAGGAACTTTCTAGAATTTCAAATAAAGATGTGGTCAAGGGGGTTCCAAAACTTTCTTTTGAACAAAACCTTGTGTGTGGCGGTTGCCAAAAGGGAAAACAGTCTAGGACTGCACACAAGAATTTGAACCACATAGGTACAAAACGGCCTTTGGAACTTTTGCATATGGACTTAATGGGGCCAACTCGTCAACCATCTCTGGGAGGTAAATGGTATATTTTCTTGTTGGTTGATGACTTTTCTAGATATACTTGGGTAGCCTTCTTAAAAGAAAAAGCTGATACCTTTGATTCTTTTCTCGAAATCTGCAATCGTATTATGATAGAAAAGAATGATAGGATTACTCGAGTTAGGAGTGATAGAGGTGGTGAATTCATAAATTCCAAATTCATTGATTTTTGCATTTCTAATGGCATTAAACATGAATTCTCCGCACCTTACACACCTCAACAAAATGGTGTAGTCGAGCGCAAAAACAGGGTCGTACAGGAAATGGCACGTGTGATGCTTCACAGCCGGAACTTACCTTTTTACTTTTGGGCTGAAGCGGTAAACACTGCTGTTTATGTTATCAATCGCGTGTATTTGCGCCCGGGGACCTTGAATACACCATATGAACTTTGGTTTTGTAGAAAACCTAACATCAAATATTTTCGCATCTTTGGGAGTCGATGTTTTATTTTACGTGATCGTGAGAACCTTGGAAAATTTGACTCTCGAAGTGACGAAGGGATTTTCTTAGGTTATTCTACAAACAGCAGAGCATATCGAGTTTTTAACTTAGAATCTAAGACGATCGTAGAATCGATAAATGTTAAGGTAGATGAAGCTTTTCATTTTGAATCTGAAAAATCTACCCTCGATATCTCTCTTGATGATGATACACCTGCTAATGCATCTTCCTCTAACAATTCTTTCGATAATAACGTTGATGCATCTAACGGTTCTTCAAGCTTATCTGATGTGCAGGAATCATCTCGTGTACCTCCGCCTACTCCTCTACCTCAAACGTTACGCATCTCCAAGGATCACCCTGAGTCGAACATAATTGGAGATCCACAAGAAGGAGTTAGAACACGGAGACAATTGGTTTGCGGATTTGCATGCTATGTATCACAAATCGAACCAAAGAATGTTGATGAAGCTCTCCAAGATGATTATTGGATTAAAGCAATGCAGGAAGAGCTCCATCAATTCGAGCGAAACAAAGTCTGGGAACTGACGAAGCCTCCGAAGCAACACAATGTGATAGGTACCAAATGGATCTTCAAGAACAAGAAAAACGAAGAAGGTACTATCATCAGGAACAAAGCAAGGTTAGTTGCTCAAGGCTATTCTCAAGTAGAAGGTATAGACTTTGATGAAACTTTCGCCCCTGTAGCTAGACTCGAGTCCATTCGTATATTGTTTGCGATCGCTTGTCATTTTAAAATCAGATTATTTCAAATGGACGTTAAGAGCGCCTTTTTAAATGGATTTTTAAATGAGGAAGTTTATGTAGCTCAACCGAAAGGTTTTGTGGATCATAAACTACCTAACCATGTTTTTCGACTGAAAAAGGCTCTTTACGGTCTGAAACAAGCACCGCGAGCATGGTACGAAAGGTTGACAAAGCACCTTTTGGAAAAGGGCTACACTCGAGGGGGAGCTGACAGGACTCTCTTTGTGAAGCATTATCAAAACAATTTCATAGTTGCTCAAATCTATGTTGATGACATTGTTTTTGGAGCAACAAGAGATAATGATGCTTCTAAATTCGCGGAGACCATGGAAAGCGAATTTGAGATGTCCATGATGGGCGAGTTGAACTATTTTCTTGGATTACAAGTTAAGCAGAACGATGAAGGAATTCACTTGTGTCAATCCAAGTATGCACTGGAGTTGGTTAAAAAATTTGATCTTGAAAACTCGAAAGATTTTCCGACTCCAATGGGAACTAGCCATAAGGGACTTGGAAGTGAATCACAAAGTGAGAATGTAGACGAGAAACTGTACCGCAGTATGATTGGAAGTCTACTATATCTCACGGCTAGTCGCCCGGATATATCCTTCAGTGTTGGGATTTGTGCGAGATATCAATCAGCACCGAAGGAGGTTCACCTGAAAGCGGTGAAACGGATCATCCGGTATATCAAAGGTACAATCAATTTCGGAATTTGGTATCCTATGGGAACGACTTTGGATATTGTTGGATACTCAGATGCCGATTGGGCTGGATCGGTGGATGACCGGAAAAGCACGAGTGGTGCATGCTTCTATCTCGGCCACTGCCTTGTTGCATGGCACAGTAAAAAGCAGAACTGCATAGCACTCTCGACTGCCGAAGCGGAGTACATTTCTGCAGGAAGTTGCTCAACCCAATTGATTTGGATGAAGAGCGTGTTGAGCGATTTCCGAATTTCAACATCTTCGGTAACCATTTTATGTGACAACACTAGTGCTATTAACATTTCAAAAAACCCTGTGTTGCACTCTAGAACAAAACATATTGAACTTAGATATCATTTTCTTAGAGAGCTAGTTGAATCAAACATTCTTCAACTGTCATATATTTCAACTGAGGATCAATTAGCCGACATCTTGACAAAACCTTTGGATCAAAAACGTTTTATTCACTTGCGTAAAGCAATTGGCATGCTTTCCTTGAAATAAACTCTTTTTGAAACCTTTGCTTAGATTAGGTTTTGTTTTTGTTCTTGTTTTTGTTTTGTTCTTTATCTATGTTCTGTACATAGCACACTAATTGAGCATATATCATAATTGACTTTAATTGCATCTTTTTATGCATTTAGAAATTTATTATGTCCTTGATGTCATAATATCTCAATGTTGCAATGATCATTTACGTTATTTAAACCATCTTCTAAGTGATCAAAGTCAATTTCTCTCTCAATGATCTCTTGGTATAGTCATTATCATATTTGATTGCTTAGTCGAGTATGAATTCGAGATCAATGGTTTGGTTGAATACCTTATATATTATATAATTGATAGCCAATTGAGGGGGAGTCAATGAAATGTGAAATGCTCAAAAGATGTGGAAAGAGTTACATCCCAATGAGGAGTGTGAAAACTACCACCACATGGAGAAAATGAAAGAAAAAGATACTCCATGAATGAAAAGCAAATTTTTGTTTGAAAAATTGTTGATGAAATTCATATTGAAATATTTGACTCAGTCGTATTTCATGGTTGGTATAAGGTGGGATTTTTTTTAAAAGATGCTCAAAGAGCCACTCCTTCAACAGATTGTCTAGATATATTATCTAACTTATTTGGGATTTCAAACATCTATTGATCTTGGTATTTCATTTTCTTTACCAAAATTGATGATTTGATAAAGGCATTACGCATAAGATCAGGATAGATGTAATTGAAATTGTTCAACTTTAAGTGTTTTAACTTTCGTAAATTTTCGTTTCATTTTTGGATATTTTTGATAGATTTTGCATAATCTATTTCTTGTTGCATGAAACGATGCCATTTGTTTGAAGTTGACATGGTAAAGTGCTTACATACTTTTTCTGGATTTTATTGTGTTTTTCTAAATTTTTCTCAAGAAAAAGGTGTAGCCGATCCGGATCGGGGCAAGTGATCCGGATCCCGAACGCAGGATTTTTCCTGCGGGTAGCCGATCCGGATCACATTCTCGGCCGATCCGGATCACGGATAGGGTTTTATATAGAAACATACAGATTCTTGATTTCTTTACCCTAATCTCTGGTTTTCAAGCCTCTAGAGTTTCTCTCTCTAGATTTCTTGCTTCTTGGTGCTTCAAAACTCAAAGTTCTTCGGATTCAAGTAAGTTTTCATGATCAAAACTCGGTTTTTCTCAGTTTTTATGGTTTTTCACCAAACGTGAGTTGAAAAATTGGAACTTTTTCGTTTGTGAATGGTTTTTGATCAAATTTCTTTTGAAATAAGAACTCTGGGTCAATTAGTTTTGCTTTTATGCTGGGATTTTACTTGATTAACGAGTTTTTAGGCTTCGATTTCTAAAAATTCGGTTTTAGGGCATAAAAGAGGAATTTTTGTAAATCATGGATTTGATCTATTTTTAAAATTCTTTTTGGAAAACTAATTTGATTCTTGGCTTCTCTACATGATTATGATTGTCTAGGTACAATGTTTTCAATTTTTTCAAAATTGACAATTTTTCATATGTTCTTGAGTTGGTTCTGCACAGGACACTTTTCGAAACTCAAAGCACTGTAAGCAATGGTGATCACCTGGATCATCTTCCTACTTGCTGCCATGGTCCACGTAAAGGACACTGCCAAGCCAAAGAGGACCAAAAGGACGAAACGAGCTAAAGCTGACTCCGATACTGAATCGGAAACAGAGTCAATTGATTGGGACAACATCGAAATTGAAGCACCTGTCCCAACTGTCGCAAAAGGAAAGGCTCCTGCTGAAGCCCCCAAAACTAAGCCTCCTCCTACAGCAGCTGAGAAAGGGAAAGCACCGATGGAACCCACACAAACTGGAAAAAGGATGAAAACTAGTGCGAGGAAAAGAGGTAGTGCTCAGGGCATTTCAATCAACGAACCTATAGCCACCCAGCCACCACCTCAGGGATTCATCAGCTCCACAAGAATCAAAGATTTTGAAAAGAGGGAATGTATAGGTGAAAGACATGTTAATGTACAACAGATGAGGAATCGATCTGCAGAGTTTGGAGCTCTGTTTGACCAAGTTGGTCTCGCTCCAATTTGCAACTTTCCTGAAAAAACTGGGTATTGCCCACACTCAGTTCGGATTTTCTATCAGAATGCTGGAAGTCTTATTGATGATGTTGACGGACGCCGGGAATTCCATACCTTTGTAAAAGGTATCAAAATCAAGGTCACTCCCCAACTGATTGGAGAGGTGCTTGGCATGACAGCCATCTCAGATGGACTTCATTATTTGAAGACTCAAGTCTTCACGGAAAACTCTTGGAGAATTGTAGTCAATGGAATTTGCCTTCCGGATACTCAGTCTACCGGAAACTCCGTATTTTCTAGAGAGCTTCGGAAAGAATATAAGTATATCAACTTCATTGTCTGCTACAACATTCTTCCAAATATGAATACAAAGTGCTTCGATGGGATAGGATGTTATTTCTTTATCTTCTTGGGAACCCAACAGCTGCAATGGGAGCAAACTTGAACATCCCTTATCTCATTTGGAATAGGATGACGCGGTATGTCGATCACTCTCACCCAACAGAGCGACTACCATATCCAATGATTATCATGCGCATCCTTAGGAGATTTAAAGTGGATACAAGCGCGAGCTCTTATATGTATAGTTTGGGGACAATCAATGAGACAACCATCGTCAAGTCTCTACCACAAAGCAGGATGATCCCCCCTCTCCTCCGATTGGACAACGAGCTCGACCACATGCAACTTCTACCACAGCCCCAGTTCCTCCGCAACAGAAGACACCTCCATCTCCCTCTGACGATGATGCCTCTGTCACCTCCATCTTTAAAGAACAACAGCGGCTTTCGAATGAACAGGAACGTATGTCCGCTGAATTCACTGAAATGAAAGGCGATCTTCACGTCATGAAAAATGAGATGGAAATTATCACAGCTTCTCAGGTTACTTTGACTAAGTCAGTCTCATCCGTGAAGAAACTTGTGAAGAAGCTGTTCGCGAAAATGGGGTGCACGACATCTGATGACTCCGACTCTCAGGAGTAGTTCTTTGCTTTAACTTCTGTTTGTTCTAACTTTGCAGGTTTTTCAATTTGATCCTTCGTTTGTTTTGCAGGTTTATAATTTTGTTACCTCTCCTGTTTTTGTAATTATTTGGCTTTGTTTTGTGACAAAAAGGGGGAGAGAGTGAGAGAGTTAGAAAGAACTCTGAACAATGAATGATGTGAACAATGATTGAATATCGATGATATCAAGGTAAGTATGAACCTCAACTCAACTTTGGTTTTCTTTTGTGATTTGTGACATGCTTCTATACTAACTATTCGACTAACTATTTGGGCATGTAATATGACTAACAAGTTGATGTTGGACTAACATACTTTGACATTTGGTTTTCAACTGCTTAGAAGATATGTTGGTTTTTAACTATGCTTCTTTCACATATCTGATTTTTTTTTCAAATGTCATGATGAGACTAAACTCTATCTCTGTATTTGGTTTTGTATGCTCCAATTCTTGAGGTATCTAACGAATTTGTTTGTCAAGAATGTTTTCTGTGTGCAGAGATTACAGATGTCTAAGTCTAGAGTCTGTTCTAGGAGTTTATCTCATGTTTTTAATTTCTGGAACTCTTTTGTAAATTTTTGTTGTATGGTGATAGCAACAAAAATATTCTTTTTGAATTTTCTTTGTGGATTTGTGTTTTGTCACGAAACCGCCAAAGGGGGAGATTGTTACGGAATTTGAGTTGGCGTATTTCGTGAATGTGTTAAGTCTTGAAGATTGAAGATGAAGAAATTTTGGATCGTATACCTCAATCTCAAGAAAGAAGAATTCAAAAGGATCAGGTACGTTTAACTAAAGAATTTTGATGATCCGAATACTTCTTATAGTGTAGAAACACCTGGAAGAGGTTTTAATTGCTTATTCATCAAAAACTGGACATGGGACATGTTCAGGATCCGGATCGTGGCTTTCAATCCGGATCCCGAAAGGTGTTTGTTCATACACTGGTTCAATCCGGATCGCAGCACTCTCTGATCCGGATCCCGAACACTAGTTTTACCTGTGTGCTTCTTCGATCCGGATCAGGAATTGCAATCCGGATCCCGAACATGATATTCTGGTAAAACTGTATGAACGATCCGGATCGGTGACTACGATCCGGATCCCGAACAGGCAATTTTCTGGAAATCGTGGTTTATGCTTCTGCAATCCGGATCGCCAGATCTGATCCGGATCGCCGTCGGGATTTCTTTCCAGAAAAGGCTGTTTTTGATCCGAATATTCTTCCTAGGGTTTCTAACCTATAAATAGCCCTTCCATTTCATTTCTAGGGCATCCGCAATAGATCGGCTGGTTAAGAAAAGATAGCCGAAAAGAAAAATCCACATATATAGAGAAGAACGGAAATCATTAGATCTATTCAATGGTTCTTCATCTATATTGATTGATTTGATTCTAGGTTTTCCATACTCACATTTTGAGTAGAATCAAATCAATGAATACTTAGATGGTATTTCCGATCTATCTTTAATCTAAGTATTCGGCGGATCATCACCACCCAAACAAACAACGATTTATCCCAAAATCGGCGCGTGGACTCGCGTGGCCTTGTGGATTCAAGGTGTTATCGCTCTCGTGGATTCGGAGCGAGGTGCGTTCGTGGATTCGAAGCGTGCCATTGGGTGAAGACCGTGGATTCGGTTGGACGTCGTGGACTCGACGTTGGACGCTGTGGATTCAGCGTTGGGCGCGGATCGTGGATTCGAGAAGCGTCGTGGAGCGAGCGGAGAAGATCTACTAGGAGCGTATGGTAAGAGGTTGAGTCGTCAGTGAGTACGCTATATCACCTTGTACGTGTGTTAATTCTAGTGGATTTCGCCGTGTTATCGGTCCCGTGGTTTTTTACTCCGGTTTGGAGTTTTTCCACGTAAAAATCTTGTGTGTTCTTTTATTTTTCCGCATTGGGTTTTATCGCACAATGATTTTTTGAGTGTTTATTGTTTACACCTATTCACCCCCCTCTAGGTGTTTTTTCCCCTATTAGATCCTTATTAACCTAAACCCAACAGAAGGAAGTTTGGAGCTCTTGTGCCTATCCTTTGCTTTTCCAAGGTAGGATTTGAGCTAAAAGAGGTTTGGAACACTTCTTTTTCCTTTCTTTTGGGATTTTTGAAGAAAAAACCTAGGTTTTGGAAAACTAGGGTTTATTTTGGGGCTTTTTGATTTATAGCTTTTGGGGTGGAATTGATGGGTGTAGAACACTCTTGTAGGTTGGTTTTGAAGCTTTTCTTGTTTGGATTTCAAGATTTAGCAAGATTTCTCAACCTAAGGTATTTTCCACCTATTTTCCTTATGATTTTAAGGGATTTTGTGATTAGGGTTTTGTGATGTTTTAACCCTTTGGAAACTTCTCTTAGGGCATAAGAGGAAGTGTGGGCTTCTTGGTTGGGATCCTTCACAAGGATTTGGCAACTATCCGGTGGGTCTGACCTCACCGAAATGGGTGAACTCCCCTATATCTTCTATAGACTTTTAGGGCATCATTGTTATATTAAACATGCATCGTTTGATTTATCATGATTTATGATCATGCATTTGAACCCCTTCATGTGTAGAAAATTTCATACTCTATAGTAGAGGTAAACATTGTAGGTGCATGGGCACTTTGAGGGGGATTGAATAGGAATTTTCGTGAACTTAAACTTTTGGATATGAATAGAGAATAACTATACATGTTATAGAATTATTGAGATATGTTATGCATATGATCATGAAGAAAATGGACATTATGACATTAGTGCCATCTAGTGTAGTGAGATACAAGTAGAAAACTTCTAAACTTGTACAATCAAGATAAAATAGTTAGATTCCATGTTTGAGACATGAGGATAACTTGTAAATATTTTACTCTTTCATTATGCAAAATAATGTTAATATTGTACATGAAACATTGACACTTGAGATACTATACCCCGACCTAAAGGTCGATGATGCTTTTTCGTGTTTTAGACACGATGACTTACTATTTCGTATTTTAGACACGATGATCGAGACTTGCTTGCTTGCCGTTTGTGCTCATTCGCACATGCTTGGTAGGGTCGCTCCCTCCAAGCCGGCACTCCGGAGTTGGCCATTTGCGACATTATGATCGCCGTGCGGGATTGGGTGCCGATTTGGACGCCGTTGGCTTGGCATAGCTCCTTAGGGGGTGCCACCACGGGACCATGAGGCGTGGCTCAAGCTTAGACTCAAAGAAAGTCTTCAAGAGAAAAGGATTAAGTTAACCAAACTTAACATTGAATATCACGTAGATGATACATTAATGGTAGTTGGACATACATGATAGCAAACTTGACATTGGGCACCACATAAGTAATACTACTCATTGTAGTTGGACATTATGATAGCATGATAGATTCATATCATCATCACCTTGTACATGAGCATAGAGGCATGATAGTAGTAGAGTACTTTACTTTACTTCAGTTGTTTATTTTCTGCATTTCATTTCAGCAGTTTACTATCTTATGCCTCAGTTGACCTAGTGGTGTATTTCGCTCCTCTCGGCGGCTTACCCACTGGGAACTATTGTTTAATAGTTCTCACCCCATTTGGGATGTTGTTTTTCAGAGCCATCCGCAGCGGGAGGGGCTCGGGACCGTGGCAAGGGGTTATCGCATAGCTAGCTAATCCCCGTCGCACCACTCGAGGTGGTTACAGGACACCTTTTCTTTTATTTTTGTTAGAGAGGTGTTGGTGTATTTTGGCATAGAAACCACCCATGTATTTTGATAAGTTGTATTTAAGGGAACTACATGTGTATTTTGAATTTTAACTTCTTGTATGATAGTGGTTATCTCCTTTCCTCTTTTTGTATAGTTTAGTTGCTTTGTGCTCTGATTACTAGTAGGATGTGTATATTGCCTTCCTTCCGCTTGTTGTTGTAGACGCCTTGTGTGTACCGGGGGGTACCTTGTGCACACGGCGGGTCTGTGCACGTGCCGGGTAGGCTTCCGCTGGGGCCTGGGGCGTGACAGATTATTTTGGTATCAGAGCCTAGGGTTAAGTCTTAGTCGACCTAGCAAACCTTAGGCTGGTTGGACTATAAGGATTAAGAACGTGAGAGACGGGGTCTTATATGATTACTTGGCGAAAGTAACCTGATTGGGTCAATACTATAACTTCATAAGAGTTGGAGTTGATCGAAGTGATTGCACCTTCTATTTCCTTGGAAGGTCTGGTTGGCGGCCGACAACCTGACATCGGGAAATAATTGTGGCATGCTTCATTTGCTTTCGCATGATTGGGATATGTTTTGAGTGGGGATGCGTTTCGCGTTGGTTATCCTAACCTACGCATTTTATGCCTGTTACAGTTTGTGATGCCTACGACTCGCTCCATGACGGCCGAGGAGGCCGATGCGGAGACATCCGCTACTTCCGGATCCAGTGAGGTCCGAGATTTGAGAGAGCAGCTGGCTATGCTAGCTGATGTAGTGGAGCGGCAGTCGGCTGCGGCGCGAGAGCAGGCTGAGGCTTCGCGTCGGCAGGATGCAAGGATGCAGAGATTGGAGGCTCTTTTGACCCAGCAGTTGGCGGCAAGGGGAGCTCAAGACCCTTCGCACCCACCAGTGCAACCACAGGAGCACATGGGTGGAGCGACCGATGCACTTCGACCTGAGGTGCCCGAGTCTTCACATCACACTCCGAGTGCTGGGCGCCGGGAAGAGGTTGTGATGTCACCGCCAGTTCAGACTCCACCGGCGAGGACGGTTTTACCGATGATGGTAGCAGGAGAAGAGCGGGACCGACTCATGGCTCGTTTGAGGGAATTCCGGGAATCCAAGCCTCGGACATATGATGGAGAGAAACCCGACTATTGGGTTTTTGAGAAGTGGATTCTACACATGGAGAAACTTTTCCACGATACCTTCGTAGCGGAGGGAGACCGGGTGTGGTTGGCAACACACCATCTTGAGGGCGATGCTTACCAGTGGTGGACGGACATTCGGGATGACCCCACGACCGATTTGGCAGCAATCACATGGCCGCGGTTTAAGAAGATGCTTGCAATGAAGTATTTTCCGGCGAGCGCAAAAAGGCAAATGGAAAGAGATCTCCGCAACTTGAGGCAAGGAGACAAAACCGTGGCGGAGTACGAGAGGGAATTTACTCGACTACTTAACTGCATTCCGCACGTTGTGAGGGACGACGAGGACAAGGCCCGTATGTTCGAGAACGGCCTTAGACCGTCCATTTTCAGATTGGTTCAGACCCTAAACTCCAAACCTACCGGGAGGTTGTGGACCGTGCCTTGATAGTGGAGAAAGGCGCGGAGATTGCTAAGGAAGAGAGAGAAGCTCTTGATAGAACACGAGGCAAGAGGTCGGCGACCGAGGGCGCAAGCCATAAGCCCTATTCGAAGAAACCGCCGAAGCACCCGAGGAGCCAGTCTGGAGGACGCGGCTCATCTTCACACCGGGGAGGACCTGACCGTCGGCGGCCCCCGCGTTGCGTGATTTGTGGTGGACCTCATGTGCCGCCGCAATGCCCGCAGCGTGGAGGCAAGTGCTATCTTTGTGGCCAGGAGGGCCACTTTCGATCAGAGTGCCCGCGAGGTTCGACACCGACACCTTCATCAGCATCGGCACCAGTTATTCAAGGACAGGTGACCCCGCCCACCTACTCTCAGTCAGGGCGACCACCGGCGTCGCGACAGTACGAGGGGCCACGGCAGGCTCCGAGCGGGCGCATGTATGCGGCCCAAACTGAGGAGGCTTCAGCGGCAGAGGACGTCGTTGCAGGTATTATCTTGATTCATAGCATTCGAGTTCGAGCTTTATTTGACACTGGTGCATCTCATTCATTCATTGACCGGCTGTTTGCCGAGTTGCATGGCATTGAGTTAGTTCCTACCTTGCATCCGGGACGAGTCTTAGTTCCCGATCATACTTTGGAGATTCGGGAGTTTTCCCCTAGTTGTCCTATTAGGATTGGGGATTGGATTTTGCCGGCAGATTTGTTGGCCCTCCATCGACTTGGAGAATTCGATGTGGTATTGGGCATGGATTGGCTCACAAGATATCATGCTACCATTGATTGTGAGAATCGACTCGTGAAGTTTCGAGAACCGGGACAAGAGGAAATTGTGTTCAGAGGCTGCAAAAGTTCACTGTTTGCGATGACTATCTCTTCCACCAGAGCAAAACAATTGATTAGGAGTGGATGTGTCGCCTACTTGGCTACTGTTGTGGATAGTAGCAGTGAGACTCCGAGAGTAGAGGATATCCCAGTTGTGCGAGAGTTTACTGATGTGTTCCCGGCAGAGCTACCGGGGATGCCTCCGGATAGAGAGATCGAGTTTGTGGTGGATCTGATCCCTGGAACTACCCCAATCTCGAAAGCACCATATAGGATGGCACCGGCAGAGTTAAAAGAGCTCAAGGCACAGCTTCAAGACTTGTTGGAAAAAGGCTTCATCCGACCGAGCGTTTCACCTTGGGGAGCACCAGTTTTGTTCGTCAAGAAAAGGATGGATCGCTTCGCCTTTGCGTGGACTATCGCGAGCTTAACAAGGTCACAATTAAGAATAAGTATCCATTGCCGAGGATTGATGATTTGTTTGATCAACTCCAAGGATCAAGAGTGTATTCGAAGATTGACCTTCAGTCTGGATATCACCAACTCAAGATCAAGCCCGAGGATGTTCCTAGGACGGCTTTTAGGACACGGTATGGACACTATGAGTTTACTGTTATGCCGTTTGGGCTCACTAATGCCCCGGCAGCTTTTATGGATTTGATGAACCGTGTCTTCAAGCCCTTTTTGGATAGATTCGTCGTGGTGTTCATCGACGACATTTTGGTGTACTCTCGAAGTGATGAAGAACATGAGGATCACTTGCGGCAAGTATTGCAATTACTTCGAGAGAAAGAGCTCTACGCCAAGCTGAAGAAATGTGAGTTTTGGCTACGAGAGGTAGCGTTCTTGGGTCATGTAATATCAGATAAAGGAATAGCTGTGGACCCCAAGAAAATTGAGGCAATCAAGGATTGGCCCAGACCGACGAACATCACCGAGATCCGGAGCTTCATCGGTCTAGCCGGCTACTATCGGCGTTTTGTTGAGGGATTTGCAAGGTTATCTACTCCCCTCACGCGACTAACACATAAAGGCACCAAGTTTATTTGGAATGATGCGTGTGAGGGAAGCTTCAGGGAATTGAAGGAACGGTTGACAACCGCCCCGATCTTGGCTTTGCCTACTGCAGGAGCGGGATACGTGATCTACAGTGATGCTTCCTTGAGTGGGTTAGGGTGTGTTTTGATGCAAAACGAGAAGGTTATTGCTTATGCCTCTCGTCAATTAAAGGACTACGAGAAAAACTATCCCACTCATGATTTGGAGTTAGCCGCCGTGGTATTTGCATTGAAGCTGTGGCGACACTATTTATATGGTGAACATTGTGAGGTATACACTGATCATAAGAGCCTAAAGTACCTCTTTACTCAGAAGGAGTTGAATCTTAGGCAGCGCAGATGGTTGGAGCTGCTTAAGGATTATGATTTGACTATTCTCTACCATCCTGGGAAAGCAAATGTAGTGGCAGATGCTCTAAGTCGCAAATCGATGGAAAACTTAGCGATGATGATCACTTACCAACAACCATTACTTCAAGATATGAGACGGTTGGAGTTGAAGTTGTGGCACCCGAGACACCCATGAGATTGATGGCATTGGTGTTACAACCGACTCTTATGGAAAGGATCAAGATGAAACAAGTCCAAGATCCTAGTTTGGAAAAGATTCGGGCTACACTTGTGGATGGCCGAGCCGGTGAGTTTCATGTGGATGATCATGGCATACTTCGTTTTCGAAGTCGACTTTGTGTACCGGCGGATTTGGAGATCAAAGAAGAGATCCTGAAGGAAGCGCACCGAGCACCTTATTCTCTTCACCCAGGTGGCACCAAAATGTACAAGGACTTAAGGTTACTTTATTGGTGGCCCGGCATGAAGAAAGATGTTGGAAAATTTGTGGCTCAATGCTTGACATGTCAACAAGTGAAAGCCGAGCACCGACTTCCCGCAGGCAAGTTGCAGAGTTTACCCATTCCCGTGTGGAAGTGGGAGAGGATCACCATGGATTTTGTTGTTGGATTGCCTCGCTCTCAGGCTGGGCATGATGCTATTTGGGTGATCGTGGATAGGTTAACCAAATCTGCTCATTTTATCCCTATCCATACTACTTGGTCTAGAGAGAAGCTTGCACAAAAGTACCTTGATGAGATTGTGCGATTGCATGGAGTGCCTGTTTCTATAGTTTCCGATCGAGATCCAAGATTTGCATCTCATTTTTGGAGGAGCCTTCACGAGGCCCTAGGCACGCAGTTGGATTTCAGTACAGCTTTCCACCCCCAGAGTGATGGGCAGTCTGAGCGAACCATACAAATCTTGGAGGACATGCTCAGAGCATGTGTTTTGGATTATCAAAGTGGTTGGCATCAATATCTACCGATGGCCGAGTTTGCCTATAACAATAGTTATCAAGCAAGTATCAAGATGGCGCCATTCGAGGCTCTTTATGGGAGAAAGTGCCGATCACCTCTTCATTGGAGCGAGGTGGGAGAACGATTGATTTTAGGCCCCGATGTACTTCAAGAGGCCGAAGACAAGGTTCGACTAGCTCGGGAACGTTTGATTTCAGCTCAAAGTCGACAAAAGAGTTACGCGGATAAGCGTCGGCGCGATTTGGAATTTCAAGTTGGAGACCATGTCTTCCTAAAAGTATCGCCGACTAGAGGAGTCAAGAGATTTGGCATCCGAGGGAAGCTAAGTCCCCGATTTATTGGACCTTTTGAGATTTTGGAGCGTATCGGCCCGGTGGCTTATCGGCTTGCTCTACCGCCTAACCTATCGGGAGTGCACAATGTGTTCCATGTATCGACGCTCCGGAAGTATGTTTTTGATCCATCTCATGTGGTGGACTTCGCCCCGTTGGAATTACACGAGGACTTGAGCTTTGAGGAGCAACCGGTGAAGATTTTGGCTCGTGAAGTGAAGAAACTTCGGAATCGCGAGATACCTTATGTGAAGGTACTTTGGAGCAACCACGAGGATCGCGAGGCTACATGGGATTGGAGAGCGCGCTGCAGGAGCGTTTCCCTCATCTTTTTCAGCTGGATACTTGAGGTACTTCACTTCTAGTTTCGCGGACGAAACTCCTTTTTAGGAGGGGTGAATGTAGTACACTGAACTTTATCAAATTGCGAAGTTCGAGTGTGTGGAGGGTTGAATGATACCCTTAGAATGTTCTTGTAAGCTTCCGGAAGGTTCTAGAAGGTTTCCGGAGAGTTTGGGCGTAAATCGGAAATTTTCGAAATTTTGAAATTTTTGTGGTTTTTGGCTTCGGGATCCGATCGGATAGGGGCGATCCGGATCGTCTGCGCGAAACTGGAAATTCCACGTTCGGGATCCAGATCGGATAGGGGCGATCCGGATCGTCCGCGCGAAACTGGAGATTCCACGTTCGGGATCCGGATCGGATTGGGGGCAGTCCGGATCGTGCGGGTCTGGACAGCACAGTAAGAAATGCAATAACATTTCTTGCAGGGGTCTTTTAGGATTTTGTTACATTAGGGTTTTTAATCCCCTTCACTCCTCTTTTCCTCTCATTTGGAGAGAGTAAGAGAAAGTGTTAGAGAGAGAGAAGAGGGAGAAAATCTTGGATTTCCTTCTCCAACACATCGATCTCTACTTGGATTCTTCTTCAACCTCCTCTTCTCCACCTTTGAAGCTTGCTACAAGAGCTTGGAGGAAGGCTTGAACTTGAAGAAGAAGGAAGTTTGGAGCTCTTGTGCCTATCCTTTGCTTTTCCAAGGTGGGATTTGAGCTAAAAGAGGTTTGGAACACTTCTTTTTCCTTTCTTTGGGATTTTTGAAGAAAAAACCTAGGTTTTGGAAAACTAGGTTTATTTTGGGGCTTTTTGATTTATAGCTTTTGGGTGGAATTGATGGGTGTAGAACACTCTTGTAGGTTGGTTTTGAAGCTTTTCTTGTTTGGATTTCAAGATTTAGCAAGATTTCTCAACCTAAGGTATTTTCCACTTATTTTCCTTATGATTTTAAGGGATTTTGTGATTAGGGTTTTGTGATGTTTTAACCCTTTGGAAACTTCTCTTAGGGCATAAGAGGAAGTGTGGGCTTCTTGGTTGGATCCTTCACAAGGATTTGGCAACTATCCGGTGGGTCTGACCTCACCGAAATGGGTGAACTCCCCCTATGTCTT
Source organism: Tillandsia fasciculata (assembly GCA_029168755.2). Taxonomy (NCBI): domain Eukaryota; kingdom Viridiplantae; phylum Streptophyta; class Magnoliopsida; order Poales; family Bromeliaceae; genus Tillandsia; species Tillandsia fasciculata. The sequence continues at coordinate 216,940 of JAQOTM010000317.1, read as the reverse complement.
CTATAGACTTTTAGGGCATCATTGTTATATTAAACATGCATCGTTTGATTTATCATGATTTATGATCATGCATTTGAACCCCCTTCATGTGTAGAAAATTTCATACTCTATGTAGTAGAGGTAAACATTGTAGGTGCATGGGCACTTTGGGGGGGATTGAATAGGAATTTTCGTGAACTTAAGCTTTTGGATATGAATAGAGAATAACTATACATGTTATAGAATTATTGAGATATGTTATGCATATGATCATGAAGAAAATGGACATTATGACATTAGTGCCATCTAGTGTAGTGAGATACAAGTAGAAAACTTCTAAACTTGTACAATCAAGATGAAATAGTTAGATTCCATGTTTGAGACATGAGGATAACTTGTAAATGTTTTACTCTTTCATTATGCAAAATAATGTTAATATTGTACATGAAACATTGACACTTGAGATACTATACCCCGACCTAAAGGTCGATGATGCTTTTCCGTGTTTTAGACAAGATGACTTACTATTCCGTGTTTTAGACACGATGATCGAGACTTGCTTGCTTGCCGTTTGTGCTCATTCGCACATGCTTGGTAGGGTCGCTCCCTCCAAGTCGGCTGTCACGCCCCGAAACTGCTACCAATTTGGCATAGTTCGGGCGCGCTGAACAGACGCCGAACGGACAGAACCTCCCCTGTCCGCCCAAGGCTAAGCAACAAGATCATGTACAAGAATCACCCAGGAATTAATTCTAGATATACACAATCACAACGAGAGCACAACCAGTGCTAACAAGAACATAAGAGCAAGGTACGAGTATATAACAGTAAACATACAAGCAACAAAGAGAGAAACTCTATCTATTACAACCATTGCATTCGAGCATATGAATAATACATAGATCACATCCAAAACATCCTCACCCTATACAACATCTACTCTCAAAATATAAAGACAAGGTGACAAGAGCTATAGATGTAGGGAGGCTGCTACCAACGTCTCTAGGGCGCCAAGCCCTTACCGCGATCCTCGCCGGGAGTACCTGTACTCGGCCCTGTAATAATAGTGGGATGAGAACTATGGTCCATAGTTCCCAGTGGGTTCGGCCACCGACTCCACCGGTCTTCCCACTAGGTCCAAGAGGGCAAAGCAGATAGATAGATAGATAGATAGATAGATATATCTGAAAACTGTAAATGCAGTAAATAACTACACTACTATGCCCAACACGGAAAAACATGTATGCATGCTCAGGGGAGAGATATCCAAATATATCACTATGTCCAAGAAGTACTATTTCATACTTGTTCTCTAACTCATTTTCAGGAAGTGTGGTTTTTAACACTTCATCTCAAATCTCACGGCACACCCGAAGGTTGCCCACGGCTCACTATCACGACGAGGGAGACTATGTCTCAACCTACCAATCGAACGCGTCTGCGGGACCTGACTGTCCCTCGGGGTGGCGTGCCCCGTGACCAACTCCGGAGTAGGCGGCCGTAGAGGAGCGACCTCCACCAGCCTAAAACAGACTATGAGCATGATCCAATCCTCTCCACACGAGGATACCCTATCTATAAGGCTAATGGCAACTGAGATCCCTATAGATAATACACAATCTATGTCTCACAGGTGTCATGATAGGTTTACCTACACTACTTTTCATATGCCACTCGTTCATTTATTGTGTGGTGTTCACAATTTCTACATATATGCCACTCGTTCATTTATTGTCGACTCACAAGTCCAACACCCAATCCGCACTATAGGATTCCTCGGTATCGACCCAATCTTTCCCAATCCACATATTAGCATAACATTTGCTAAATATCTATATCAACCGGAAAGTATAAAGATGGCAATACATACTATCCTACAATGCAATGGTGCGATATGCAATAGTGTAAGTGGCTAAGACATAGAGAGAAGCCCAACGGCTTCGGTAAAAGCACCACCCACCTCGGGTCCTTGGCTCGGCTCGGCTCTCCAAAAAAATCTACGAGAGCACCGGTCTCGATCACAAGGGTCGCCTCAAGTCGGATGTCCTAAACAAGTCCAAAACGGCCTATTAATAACCTCCAAGCACTATGCTTAGTGTTTTCACGTGTGCGCAAAAGCGCCGACGAAAGACGACGAACTTCCACGAGTTGTGGCCTGGATCGTCAAGGGTTTACCCAAAACCCCTCCATGATGGAAGGATTCCATTTAAATCCCCCACCAAAATTACTAATGTAATTATTTCTCTTTTTGCCTCAAAAGTCCTAGAGCGCGTATTTCGGCTCTAACTTTTCGACCGTTTGACGGAATGTCGATCCGTCTTCGCCAACACGTTTCTTTACATAGTAATTGTGTTTCCATAGGTTCAAATGAGATCAATCCCATGAAAATCCAAAAACTCCTCTTTTAACCCTAGGTTTCATATACACATTCATTATGATTTTTCCACGATTTTCGCCGATTTCTTCGACAAGAATTCTTCTAAGATCATATAGATTTTAGATCTAAAAACATTACGGCAAAACCAAATTTATTTTTTACAAAACTCACCTCAAAGAGCTAGGATTCCAAGCTTTTCTTGGTTCAAAAGCTCGCCCTCGCTCGCCTTAGTCTTTCCGCAAATCGCTCCGCGATTTAGTGCGCGTGGAGCAAGAAAATTTAGAGAGAGAAAGTGAGTGGAGAAGGTGAGAGAGAGAGCTCTCCATGGAGTTCTTGTGTGCGGTTGGGGAGTGCTGCGTGGGTGGAGAAGAAGAAGAAAAAAAGGTAAAGTAGCCTTTTTGCATAAAGGCCCCCCAATAGTGGCAATTCACTATTTAGTCCAATTTGATCTGATACTTGCCTGCGGAACCCTTCTGAATGTCCGTTTGTGCTCAAATTTGACGGGCAGGCTCATCTCAACTTAATTTATCACGAGATATTTTAAATTTTCAGTTTGGGCTATTTTTGGGTCACCAAAAGTCTCGCTGTACTTAAAATCGCTGTCAGGTACCTTTCTCACTGCTCGGGTATCCGATTGATGCGAAACTTTTATTGTAACCTTAAAACATAATTACGAAGCTCCCGTAATTTTCTCAGAATTTTTCGACACTGTTGGCGGAGCCCGTTCTCACTATCTGGCATCCGATCAACACGAAACTTTTTCTGTGGCCTTAAAATAATATTACGGAGCTCCCCGAATTTTTTTGGAATTTTCCGACACTGTGAATTTTCTGCTAATTTATCTGCCCCGTCTCTCACAGAAAATATTAAATCTTCTGTTTTCGCTCCGATTTCGGCGCAGGTCATTTTCAACCTATATTATGCTTCTATGAGTCCAATAAAAATAGTATCTTACACTATTTTTATTTTTATTTATATAATAATTTTTCCGACTTACTATATCCCACCGTAACTTCTATATTGTATTCTTTTAAAAGTTGAACTTGCACATTTTACCTATGGTTAATTAGGATTTCTTTGAATTAATTGGGCATATTCTACTTAATGTCTAACTTCTACTTTTAGAAGTTCGGTATCCTACATTCTTCCCCCCTTAAGCAATTTCGTCCGCGAAATTGAAATTTAATGCAATTCAACCGAATCGAAATTCATACCTCTAATTCATCTCCTCGAAGAGATGAGGATGGTGCGCCCTCATCGTTTCCTCAAGTTCCCACGTGGCTTCGCGATCGTCGTGATTGCTCCACCGGACCCTGACATAAGGAATCTCGCGGTTCCTCAATTTGCGCACCTCCCGAGCAATAATCGCCACCGGGAACTCCTCATAGCTCAAGTCATCCTGAAGCTCCGGCGGCTCATATAGCATCGCATGCTCCGGATCGGGTACATATTTGCGGAGATTGGAGACGTGGAAGACGTTATGTACATCCGCCAACTTCGGCGGCAATGCAAGCCGGTACGCCACCGTTCCCACACGCTCCAATATCTCATAGGGGCCAATATAGCGGGGACTTAGTTTTCCCCGCACTCCAAATCGCTTCACGCCCCTCATGGGCGAAACCTTCAAGAAGACGCGGTCGCCCACCGCGAATTCCAAATCCCGCCGACGCTTGTCCGCGTAGCTTTGTTGCCGAGATTGCGCCGTAAGCAATCTTTTGCGAGCAAGGCGGACCTTCTCCTCCGCCTCCCGCAAAATGTCCGGCCCGAACTCCGTGCGCTCGCCCACATCACTCCAATAGATAGGGGATCGACACTTCCGTCCATAAAGAGCCTCGAACGGTGCCATCTCCAAACTAGCGTGATAACTGTTGTTGTAGGCGAACTCGGCCATCGGCAAGTACTTGCACCAACCGCCCTTGTAATCGATGACGCACGCCCGCAACATGTCCTCCAAGGTCTGAATGGTTCTCTCTGTCTGACCATCAGTCTGAGGGTGAAAAGCGGTGCTAAAATCGAGCCGTGTGCCAAGGGCCTCCTGCAGATTCCTCCAGAAATGCGAGGTGAACTTGGGGTCTCGGTCCGATACAATCGACTTCGGCACCCCGTGCAGCCTCACCACCTCGTCAAGATATACCTGTGCCAACTTCTCTCCCGCCCAGGTGGTGTGGACCGGCAAGAAATGTGCCGACTTGGTGAGACGATCCACAATCACCCAGATCGAGTCGTGGCCTCCTGTTGAGCGAGGCAACCCGACGATGAAGTCCATAGAGATGTCCTCCCACTTCCACACGGGAATAGGCAAGCTTTGGAGTTTCCCCGCCGGGAGTCGACGCTCCGCTTTTATCTGTTGACATGTAAGGCACTTTGCCACGAAGCGCCCAATGTCCGCCTTCATCCCCGGCCACCAATAGAGCATCTTCAACTCGTGGTACATCTTGGTGCCACCAGGGTGCTCGGCATAAGGTGACCGATGCGCCTCTCGCAATATCAGTTCGCGGAGCTCCTCATTTTCCGGCACACACCAACGGTTCCGAAACCGAAGTGTGCCATCGGCGTGTACATGGAAATCGCCGCCTTTGCCCTCCTCGATGTCACGCCGCACCTTTTGGAGACTTGAGTCGGAAGGCTGCACATTCTTGATCCTCTCCAACAAGGTCGGCTGAATAATAAGCGCCATCATCAGGGCCGGCACCCCGGGAGCGACTACCTCAAGGTTCATCCGCCCCATGTCCAAACATAACGGCATTTGATTCGTGACGTCCATAGCGAGGTTCCTCGCCGTCTTTCTACTTAGTGCATCGGCGACCACGTTTGCTTTGCCGGGGTGGTAAAGGATATCGACATCATAATCCTTCAGCAGCTCCAACCACCGCCGTTGCCGCAAATTGAGCTCCTTCTGGGTGAATAAGTACTTGAGGCTTTTGTGGTCGGTGTAGATCTCGCAATGTGCACCATACAAGTAGTGCCTCCACAACTTCAGCGCGAAGATCACCGCCGCCAACTCCAAATCGTGAATGGGATAGTTCTTTTCGTGGTCCTTCAACTGGCGGGATGCATAAGCGATCACTTTTCCGCCCTGCATCAGGACACACCCCAGACCCAGATAGGATGCGTCGCTATACACCACGAAGTCCTCGCCCTGCACCGGTAAGGCGAGAATAGGAGCCGACGTCAACCTTTTCTTCAATTCAATGAAACCCCGGTCGCATTCGTCGCTCCAAACGAACTTGACGCCCTTTTGCGTCAGCCGAGTAAGTGGAGTCACAATCCTCGAGAAACCCTCCACGAACCGTCGATAATACCCGGCCAAGCCCACAAAACTGCGGACTTCCGTGACATTCGTCGGGCGCGGCCAATCCCTAACCGCCTCAATTTTCTTCGGGTCAACTGAAATCCCCCCCTCAGAAATAATATGCCCGAGGAAAGCCACCTCGCGGAGCCAAAACTCGCACTTCTTTAGTCTTGCAAATAGCTTCTCCTCCCGAAGGATTTGAAGCACTATCCGCAAATGCTCCGCGTGCTCCTCGTCGCTCCGCGAATAGACCAAAATGTCGTCAATGAAGACCACGACAAATCGGTCCAAGTACTCCCTGAACACACGGTTCATCAGATCCATGAACGCCGCCGGGGCGTTAGTAAGCCCGAAAGGCATGACCGTGTATTCGTAGTGACCATAGCGTGTGCGAAACGCCGTTTTCTGAACATCCTCCGGCTTGATTTTCAACTGGTGGTAGCCGGATTGGAGGTCAATTTTGGAGTACACCAGCGACCCTTGCAATTGGTCAAACAAGTCGTCGATTCTGGGTAACGGGTACTTGTTTTTGATGGTAACCTTGTTCAACTCCCGATAATCCACACAGAGTCGAAAAGAACCATCCTTCTTGCGCACAAATAATACCGGGGCTCCCCACGGCGATACACTTGGCCGAATGAACCCTTTGTCGAGAAGATCCTGCAACTGATCCCTCAACTCCTTCAATTCTGCCGGCGCCATACGATACGGGGCCTTCGAGATCGGCGCCGTCCCGGGAATCAAGTCTATGATGAACTCGATCGCCCGATCCGGCGGCATCCCCGGTAACTCCGCGGGAAACACATCAGGAAACTCCCGCACCACCAATAACTCCTCCATGATCGGAGTCGCACGGTCCACCTCCACAACGGTCGCCAAAAATGCCGGGCAACCGCTATGGACCAACTTCCTCGCTCTCGTCGCCGACACCGTTGCAACGAAGCACGAGCTTTGATGAGCTCGATAGATAACCTCCTCCTGTCCCGGCTCCCGAAAAGTGACCAACTTCCTCCTGCAGTCGATCACAGCGTGATACTTCGAGAGCCAGTCCATGCCCAAGATGACATCGAACGCCTCCAACTTCTTGAGCTCGAGCAACCGGACGGGCATAATCCAGTCGCCCACTTGCACCGGGCAGGATAAGCACCCCGTGTAAGTAATAGATGACGACTCCGGGCCTTCGACTCGCCACTTGCCCGTTGCCTCCAAGATAATACCATGAGTGCGTGCAAATGATCCGCTAATGAATGAATGCGTAGCACCTGTATCAAAAATTGCCCTGGAGCGAACTCCATGTATTAGAACCATACCTGCCACGACACTGGGCTCCTCGATGTCGACAGGATCCTGGGCCTGGGCCTGAACGGCGAATACCCGCCCGCTCGGCGCCGATCGCGTCATCTCCTGCTGCCTAGGAGCCATCGCGCGCCCCGCAGAGACGGGAACATAAGGAGCGCCTCCATAATGAACAGGGGTTGCCGGAGTCGACGCAGTTGAGGGGGCACGCGAACCCCTCGCTGGGCACTCTCGGCTCATGTGCCCCTCCTGCCCGCAGCTATAGCATCTGCCCTCACGCTGCCTGCACTGCTGCACCCGGTGGTCCCTGCTACCGCATATAATGCAAGGCCGTGGTCCCTGCCTCCACGGCTGCGATCTCGGTTGCTTCGGGGGCCTCCTGGAGCTAGACTGTGCCCCCGAACCACCGCCCTGGCGCTTCTTGCCCTTATCCTTGGACCCCGCCGCCATCTCGCGCTCCTCGCGCACATGGGCATCCCCGTGCTCTGCCCACAGCGCTCGATCAAGAACCTCGGCGTAGGTCGTGAGCTTGAACAGCTGCACGGCCCGGTAGATCCAGGGCTTAAGCCCCCGCAGAAACCAATCGGCCCGGTCCGCATCGTCGCGAACAACATCGGGAACACAGTCGATGATGCGGGTGAACTCCTCCTCGTACTCCATCACCGAGCGATTTCCCTGCTGCAGCTTGCGGAACTTTTCCTTCATCACCCGCTTATCGGCGTCGGGAAAGTAGTGCCCGTACACCGTCCTCTTGAACTCCCCCCACAACATCGGAGGAAGATGCGCGGGTCGATCACGCTGCACCCGCTTCCACCATACTAACGCCGGTTCTCCAAAACTATGCGTGGCCAGGGGCACCTTGTCCCTTTCCAGGACAGGGAGATCTCCAAAGATAGTCTCCATAGCGCCTAACCACAACTCCACTACCGCCGGCTCCATCTTCCCTCCCTCGAAGGTCCGAGGTTTGAACTTTAGGAACTGCATCAGAACTGCCAATGCGCGCTCCCGCTCCGCCTTTTCCGCCGTCATATCGGGTGTAGTAGAACCCGATGCCGCCAGAGGCGCACTCCTCGGAAGGGGGCACGCCGACAGTGGAACGGCCCCCACGCCCTCACCCTCAACCGCTCCCGGCGCGTGAGTCGAGGGTGCAGGCGGATCACGGCTCCCAGCCGCCGTCGCGGCCGCCAACGCTGCCTGCTGCTCCAACAGTGACTGGAGCTGCTCCAATTGAGCCCCCTGGCGCTGCATCGCGCCTACCAAAGCAGCGACCTGCTCTCGCAGCTCCTGCACCTCGCCAGATCCCGACTGCTCGGGCGCCGCTGGAGGCGGCACCGGAGAGGACCTACGAGTGTGGCGTCTCCCTGACATTCCTTCCTGGAAGCAAGAACTTAGTCAGTTAGTTTAACCCGATAGCTCCTTAGCATTTACGAAACTAGACAACTCAATAATAAATCGGGCGGAAGCATACAAGCATACTAGTCCTAGACCCTTAGCATCATGCCGTCGGCCGCCGACATAACACTTCGTGTCACCGAACAAGCACACTTGAATCCGTCTCTATTCTCAATTAGAGACATATAATCTTCTTTGACCCAATCGATTTCACTTCCGCCAACGTCAAGGGTTCACGTTTCACTCACGTCCCTACAACCTTAGGGTTTACCAGCCTAGGGTTTCCTAAGTCATCCTAGACTCTCTCTCTTTACTTGCTCTTATCTTGCTCTGATACCACTTTATCTGTCACGCCCCGAAACTGCTACCAATTTGGCATAGTTCGGGCGCGCTGAACAGACGCCGAACGGACAGAACCTCCCCTGTCCGCCCAAGGCTAAGCAACAAGATCATGTACAAGAATCACCCAGGAATTAATTCTAGATATACACAATCACAACGAGAGCACAACCAGTGCTAACAAGAACATAAGAGCAAGGTACGAGTATATAACAGTAAACATACAAGCAACAAAGAGAGAAACTCTATCTATTACAACCATTGCATTCGAGCATATGAATAATACATAGATCACATCCAAAACATCCTCACCCTATACAACATCTACTCTCAAAATATAAAGACAAGGTGACAAGAGCTATAGATGTAGGGAGGCTGCTACCAATGTCTCTAGGGCGCCAAGCCCTTACCGCGATCCTCGCCGGGAGTACCTGTACTCGGCCCTGTAATAATAGTGGGATGAGAACTATGGTCCATAGTTCCCAGTGGGTTCGGCCACCGACTCCACCGGTCTTCCCACTAGGTCCAAGAGGGCAAAGCAGATAGATAGATAGATAGATAGATAGATAGATATATCTGAAAACTGTAAATGCAGTAAATCACTACACTACTATGCCCAACACGGAAAAACATGTATGCATGCTCAGGGGAGAGATATCCAAATATATCACTATGTCCAAGAAGTACTATTTCATACTTGTTCTCTAACTCATTTTCAGGAAGTGTGGTTTTTAACACTTCATCTCAAATCTCACGGCACACCCGAAGGTTGCCCACGGCTCACTATCACGACGAGGGAGACTATGTCTCAACCTACCAATCGAACGCGTCTGCGGGACCTGACTGTCCCTCGGGGTGGCGTGCCCCGTGACCAACTCCGGAGTAGGCGGCCGTAGAGGAGCGACCTCCACCAGCCTAAAACAGACTATGAGCATGATCCAATCCTCTCCACACGAGGATACCCTATCTATAAGGCTAATGGCAACTGAGATCCCTATAGATAATACACAATCTATGTCTCACAGGTGTCATGATAGGTTTACCTACACTACTTTTCATATGCCACTCGTTCATTTATTGTGTGGTGTTCACAATTTCTACATATATGCCACTCGTTCATTTATTGTCGACTCACAAGTCCAACACCCAATCTGCACTATAGGATTCCTCGGTATCGACCCAATCTTTCCCAATCCACATATTAGCATAACATTTGCTAAATATCTATATCAACCGGAAAGTATAAAGATGACAATACATACTATCCTACAATGCAATGGTGCGATATGCAATAGTGTAAGTGGCTAAGACATAGAGAGAAGCCCAACGGCTTCGGTAAAAGCACCACCCACCTCGGGTCCTTGGCTCGGCTCGGCTCTCCAAAAAAAATCTACGAGAGCACCGGTCTCGATCACAAAGGTCGCCTCAAGTCGGATGTCCTAAACAAGTCCAAAACGGCCTATTAATAATCTCCAAGCACTATGCTTAGTGTTTTCACGTGTGCGCAAAAGCGCCGACGAAAGACGACGAACTTCCACGATTTGTGGTCTGGATCGTCAAGGGTTTACCCAAAACCCCTCCATGATGGAAGGATTCCATTTAAATCCCCCACCAAAATTACTAATGTAATTATTTCTCTTTTTGCCTCAAAAGTCCTAGAGCGCGTATTTCGGCTCTAACTTTTCGACCGTTTGACGGAATGTCGATCCGTCTTCGCCAACACGTTTCTTTACATAGTAATTGTGTTTCCATAGGTTCAAATGAGATCAATCCCATGAAAATCCAAAAATTGCTCTTTTAACCCTAGGTTTCATATACACATTCATTATGATTTTTCCACCATTTTTGCCGATTTCTTCGACAAGAATTCTTCTAAGATCATATAGATTTTAGATCTAAAAACATTACGGCAAAATCAAATTTATTTCTTACAAAACTCACCTCAAAGAGCTAGGATTCCAAGCTTTTCTTGGTTCAAAAGCTCGCCCTCGCTCGCCTTAGGCTTTCCGCAAATCGCTCCGCGATTTAGTGCAACGTGGAGCAAGAAAATTTAGAGAGAGAAAGTGAGTGGAGAAGGTGAGAGAGAGAGCTCTCCATGGATGTTCTTGTGTGCGGTTGGGGAGTGCTGCGCGTGGGTGGAGAAGAAGCAGAAAAAAAGGTAAAGGTAGCCTTTTTGCATAAAGGCCCCCCAATAGTGCAATTCACTATTTAGCCCAATTTGATCTGATACTTGCCTGCGGAGCCCTTCTGAATGTCCGTTTGTGCTCAAATTTGACGGGCAGGCTCATCTCAACTTAATTTATCACGAGATATTTTAAATTTTCAGTTTGGGCTATTTTTGGGTCACCAAAGTCTCGCTGTACTTAAAATCGCTGTCGGGTACCTTTCTCACTGCTCGGGTATCCGATTGATGCGAAACTTTTATTGTAACCTTAAAACATAATTACGAAGCTCCCGTAATTTTCTCAGAATTTTTCGACACTGTTGGCGGAGCCCGTTCTCACTATCTGGCATCCGATCAACACGAAACTTTTTCTGTGGCCTTAAAATAATATTACTGAGCTCCCCGAATTTTTTTGGAATTTTCCGACACTGTGAATTTTCTGCTAATTTATCTGCCCCGTCTCTCACAGAAAATATTAAATCTTCTGTTTTCGCTCCGATTTCGGCGCAGGTCATTTTTAACCTATATTATGCTTCTATGAGTCCAATAAAAATAGTATCTTACACTATTTTTATTTTTATTTATATAATAATTTTTCCGACTTACTATATCCCACCGTAACTTCTATATTGTATTCTTTTAAAAGTTGAACTTGCACATTTTACCTATGGTTAATTAGGATTTCTTTGAATTAATTGGGCATATTCTACTTAATGTCTAACTTCTACTTTTAGAAGTTCGGTATCCTACATCGGCACTCCGGAGTTGGCCATTTGCGACATTATGATCGCCGTGCGGGATTGGGTGCCGATTGGGATGCCGTTGGCTTGGCATAGCTCCTTGGGGGGTGCCACCACGGGACCATGAGGCGTGGCTCAAGCTTAGACTCAAAGAAAGTCTTCAAGAGAAAAGGATTAAGTTAACCAAACTTAACATTGAATATCACGTAGATGATACATTAATGGTAGTTGGACATACATGATAGCAAACTTGACATTGGGCACCACATAAGTAATACTACTCATTGTAGTTGGACATTATGATAGCATGATAGATTCATATCATCATCACCTTGTACATGAGCATAGAGGCATGATAGTAGTAGAGTACTTTACTTTACTTCAGTTGTTTATTTTCTGCATTTCATTTCAGCAGTTTACTATCTTATGCCTCAGTTGACCTAGTGGTGTATTTCGCTCCTCTCGGCGGCTTACCCACTGGGAACTATTGTTTAATAGTTCTCACCCCATTTGGGATGTTGTTTTTCAGAGCCATCCGCAGCGGGAGGGGCTCGGGACCGTGGCAAGGGGTTATCGCATAGCTAGCTAATCCCCGTCGCACCACTCGAGGTGGTTACAGGACACCTTTTCTTTTATTTTTGTTAGAGAGGTGTTGGTGTATTTTGGCATAGAAACCACCCATGTATTTTGATAAGTTGTATTTAAGGGAACTACATGTGTATTTTGGATTTTAACTTCTTGTATGATAGTGGTTATCTCCTTTCCTCTTTTTGTATAGTTTAGTTGCTTTGTGCTCTGATTACTAGTAGGATGTGTATATTGCCTTCCTTCCGCTTGTTGTTGTACACGCCTTGTGTGTACCGGGGGGTACCTTGTGCACACGGCGGGTCTGTGCACGTGCCGGGTAGGCTTCCGCTGGGGCCTGGGGCGTGACAGACTGTGTTGATGGATGCTTACCCTTGGCATTGAACTCCCTTTTTGAGCCGTGTTAGTTTTGAGGACGAAACTTTCTTTTAGTGGGGGAGGATGTGAGGACCCGAATCCCCACTTAAGATTTATTGATGGATTAGTGGCTCTTGGGAGTGTTTGTGCGCGTGTCGGGCCCAAGAAATGGATTTATGGTGTAAAATGGGAGCAGATTGCTTAACAGGAGGCCCATATTGGGTGATTGAGATTTTTTCACACTTATTGGAACCAAGGAAGTGACCCTGCACGAAAAATAGATCAAGTTCACATTTTCGGAAATTTTTGAGAAATTTTAGAAGTGGAATTGGGCCAAACGGACATCGGATTTGGATTCAGCGCACGGAAACGGTCAAGATGGACTATTTACTTGTATTTTTCGGATCCTGGATGACCCGGCACGGATTTCGAGGTTCGGCGGCACTGTTCCGGCGGGCGGAGTGGCGGCGGCTGGCGGCGGAGCACGGCGGCGGGCGGAGGCACAGTTGCGGGGTCCACCGCTGAAGCGTGCACCGGGCGCTAGACACGTGGCGCCTCCGGATTGGCCGGCGCGGCAGGCGCGGTCCATGGAATGGCGCGGGTGCACGGTGGACCGGGGGTGGACACGTGGCGGCTTTTGGTTGGCGGGTCTTGGTGCGCGCGGTACACGCAGCGGCAGGAGCAGGTGGCCGTACGGGGCGGTTGGGGAGCGACGTGGGGGCGCCACATGGCGCCCCGCGATTGGCCAGGCGCAGCAACTGTCACGCCCCGGGGTCGAAACTGCGCCCCGGGCTCGCCAACAGATCCGCCGCCCCTACGGGAAGCCCCGTAGAGACGTAGCGACAAACCTGCAAATAAACATCTATACTAGCAGATAACAGAGCTGAAATAGTAAAGACTCACAATAAACATGAAGTAAAACTGCCTCTCAGAAATAAGTACAAAGCATCCTCACCAAAATATACAGAAGTCTCTCCAACATAGGGAAAATAAAAGGGTACAACTCGATACCTCACTACAAAAACTCTCAAACAAGCCACACTCCAAAATACACATAGGGGCTCCTCTAACACACACTGAAGCTGAAGGGGGAAAGGATCTATCTCGCGGCTCCCTTACCTCGGTCTGAAGGAGCTGGATCAGCAACAGGAACAGCAGGAACCGGAGCAGAAGTCCATGGGGAAAAGACACCACGACGGATATGAGAACTACATCCCACAGTAGTCCTCAGTGGGTGCCGCCAACAAGCCCGACGGTCTGCCCACTAAGTCTGCTAGAGGCATAAAGTAACCAATATAATGCTGAAAAGGAAAGCTGGAAAGATAAAGCCTACAGCTACTATGCCTCTAACTACATGCTCAACAAGTGGAACAGAAAGACCAATATGCCACAACTGACTCTCACTGAAGTCACCCAATCTAAACTGACTTCCACATCGGGTCCAGTCAACCTGCGCCTACCTACTGCTGTAGGTAAGTCCGTAGCTGCCAAAACTGGCTCAGCCAGAGGGACACAAGCATCGACAAGTCGCGATAGAGAGCTCAATCTCACGCCGGTACTCCAACCCGGTCTCTAGCTCAATCTCAACGCCGGTACTACAACCCGGTCTCGCCTACTCCGTAGTGGCACTCGAGGGGAGCGACCCACATGAGTAAAATATCCGCGCATCTCTGTCGGGCACAAATGTGGCTCATGCAGGCTATGATCCAAATCCTCGATCAACAAGATCGGCTAACCAACAATCACTGTCTCTCTCCCTGGCTAGAATCCACACATTGAGACTCACTGTCACTCTGACAGCTCCCAAGAAACCCAGATCTACCACCACTATCACTCACCCAAGGAAAGCTAATCTACAGACTACTATCAACTCCACTCGGTCCCCAGACCCGAGTGCAAATGCAACCCACAACCACCCGACCTCCCAGCCCACAACCCGGGCGAGAACAGCTAAGTCCAAAAATAATAAATATAACGAGTGATGTGAGAATGTCAAAGCAGTAAAGAAACCTAGCCCAAGTTGAAGTTTTCTACAGTCTGGCTAAACATGATACATATGACAGGGGTTCTAGGTCCAGTTCCAAGATTTAAATAATTTGCATGCAGTAGGAATCACATTGAGATCACAAAATTCGACATCTAGCATACAAGAGTGAAACATACAGTTTACACATGCTTTTGACATAATTTGCTAACATGCATGCTCCTACAAACATAGAATTAGAGTGCAGTCCATAGATTTTGAAAGCAAGGTCACCCACTTGAACGCGCTAACTGTCCGGGGTTATACAGCTAAGAGGGTCCAAAAACAGCCCAAACAAAGTGTCCACCAAGCTAGCAACACAATAGAAGTGCTCTCAATGTCCTGGGTACAACATAATCCAAAATTACACTTAATTTCCATATAATTTTTCCAAGTCCCAAAATCTGCATGAACAGTCCCAAGAAATCCGAAAATTTCACCTGAAAATCAATTCCCAAAAATTCTGAAAAAAATATGATGGCGATCCTCGCGAAGAGTAGATGTCGATAGAGTTATGAAACGTCGAAAACCGAGTTCGGTAAGTCAAGATATAAATTCGGCAAGGTGGCGTACTCAAATAATCCCTGCGCCAAAAACTGTAGCACTGAACACAGAAGAACAGGGATTTTCACCTCGAAATAAATCTCTGAAAAATCCAAGAAAAATACGAGCGCGTTTCTTGCGATCTGTAAATGAAAAAGTTGTACAAGCCTGTTTCCGTCTGACGCTTGTGCGCGAAGATATGTCCAGAATACTCCGCTGTTGTCCCAAAAATCCACACAGAAAATAGGTCACAATGAGGCCTCGGGATCCGTGCCAAAAACTCGAAACGGGAAAGCGCGACCAATATGAAAGATGAAGCCCTACCTGTTGGAAGTGTGTCGGCGTAAGAATTGCTGAAAAAAAAGGTCGGGGTAGCCCAGGGAAAATTTTACACCGATCTGCGACGAAGAAGAACACCGAAGAAGAAACGTCGTGCCGCGCCGTAAAATCAAGAACCTCGGGATGCGTGCCCAAGAAAAATCTGAAACTCCTCCAGCAGATGCACAAGAAGATAAGCAAAAATTTTCCTTAGGGGTGCAAGGGCTAAAGAGTTCGGAAAAAGCCAGAAAAGAGAGGTGGAAGGGCCTATTTATAGGCCTTCCCACGAAAAGTCCACAAAAGGGGGTTTAGTGGGCTTTCGGGCCCAACTTTCGGGCGCCCGAAAGAATTCAGGCGGCTACAGTGTTGGGTCCGGCCCAACACTGTGCGCGCCCGAATCCACGGGAAGCTGCCACGTGTCCCCGAGCTCCCCTCTGCACCCGGCGCACGCGCGCCCGCGTATCGCAGCGCGCCACGTGCCCCAACCGAAGGGCGTGGGCCGGCAGAGCCCGGCCAATCGCGGGGCGCCATGTGGCGCCCCCACGTCGCGGGCACCTGCCCCCAACCGCTCCAACCTGCCCCGTACGGCACCCTTGGCGCGTGGACCGCGCGCGCGTGAGCCGGCCACTCGCAGGCAGCCACGTGGCGTGCCCTGGTCCATGCACCAGGCCGCGAGTCCCCGTGGACCGCGCACACTACGCCCACCAATAGCGAGCTGCCACGTGTCCACTGCGCCGGCCCATGCACCAGCGCTGACGCTCAGTGGACCGCGCCATGTGGACCGACCAATCCCGTGCCGCCACGTGGATTCCCGCCGGTCCACGCCTCCAGCCGTGCACCCCGGGCCTCTCCAGGCCGTTCCGTGGACCGGGCCGCGTGCACCGCCCAATCAGCGGCTGCCACGTGGCACCCCCGCCGGTCCACAGCTCCCCCATGCAACAAAATTCCAGAAAAACTTCTGGGAGCCCATTTTTGGGCATCCGGACTCAGAATCAAACAAGCAAATAGCCGTTTTCAAGCGTTTTTCCGTGCTGAATCCATTTCCAATCTCCGTTTGGCCAAATTCCTTTTAGAAATTTCAGCAAACCCAGCCGAAAGCCAACACAGCATGTGCTATCACACAGGGTCCATCAGTGGCATCCTCTTGATGCACCATGGGCCAGATACACAAACGCTAGGTGTCCTAACAGTGGATTCATCGAAAGAACGCTGCATGGGAACCAGGGCCACTACAGCAACCCCCACGCCCACGTGTCGGCCATGCGTCGCTCTGCGATTCGCGGGCGCGCGTGCGCCGGGCGCGGGGAGTGTCGGTGGGACGCGTGGCGGGCTGTGAAGTTTTCGGTCGTGCACAGTAACGGGCCGGGCTCGTTATTGTAGCAGCCCGAATGTTTTCTGGCACCCGAATTTGGGCCAAAAGTCCAAATGCTGGATTTTCGGGCTGGGCCTATAAATAGGCACTTTACTTGGGCTTTTTGCCCCTTTTCCCGAGCTCCCCTGCCCTTGGACC
The DNA here is from genome assembly GCA_029168755.2 of Tillandsia fasciculata. Classification (NCBI taxonomy): domain Eukaryota; kingdom Viridiplantae; phylum Streptophyta; class Magnoliopsida; order Poales; family Bromeliaceae; genus Tillandsia; species Tillandsia fasciculata. The sequence continues at coordinate 200,025 of JAQOTM010000317.1, read as the reverse complement.
CTTCAGCAAAGTTGGAGATCTTCGTGTTGCGCATCTTTTGGCAGAGGCCCGAAATTTTTGGAAGCCGCGGCGTGGACGATTTTGGCATCGTAGCGCGGAGCAACGATCTTTCATCGGAGGCCCGTTATCGCTGCATTTCGGTCTAAGAGGTCCACAAAGCTACTTCGACAGTATTTTTGGACGATTTCTACGGCGTTGGATTCACGAGAGGTACGTCTTCGACTTTCGTGTTGATCATCTTGCTGGATTCTGAGTTCGTGGCATAGTTTTCGAGACATTTGTCAGCCACTATTTTGCTGGTGGAGTTTTGAATAGCAGCCCCTTGCCAGAATTTTATCTCCCCACTCGAGCATCCGATTGAGACGAGCCTGCACACTTTTTGCATCTACTCGTCACGAGGATTATCATCGTATTTTTCCAAGATTTTTCTAAGGCTTGCCTGAAGGTATACTATTTCCCCTTTTACTGTGCATAGTTTTGCAGTTGTGTGGTTGTTAGTTTTTGCGCGCCTGTACTGTGGAATTTGTAACTCGGCCTAAGGGGCTCGGAATTGGACGTGCAGGTACCCGTTTCGAAGGTGTCGACACGAGGATCGCCGTAGTATTTTTTATTAGAATTTTTGGAGCATTGTTTGCAGGTGACAGGCCCTGTCTCCAAGATTGATGGAATGTGCATGAAATCTGCTATAGTAGGACCATACATGATAGTGATATTCTTATGTAGCATGCTAGAATGTGATAGCTGATAATTCTAGAGTTATTTGATGATCATGCGATCTCTTGTTTCCTACTATTTGTAAAATTATTGTTATCTTGGAACTTGACCTAGCACCCCCGTCATATGCAGCATGTTCAGCCAGATTGTAGAAAACTCCAACTTGGGCTAGGTTTATTCTGCTTTAGACATCCACACTTCTTTTCTTCTTGGACATAGTGTTTTACTCACCCGGGTAGTGGGCCGAGTGGTCGGGTTTCTTTTAGTGTGGGATGCATTTTACACTCGTGCTTGGGAGCAGGCTGGAGTCTGGTAGATGTAGTTGATCGTTCATCTGTGGCGGGAGCCGTTTGGGTAAACGGCGGTCCCGAGATGTTTTATTTGTCGCCACTATGTTTGTGGTAGCCCAGATTTCCATGCAGCTTTTTTTGGTGAATCCATTGTTTAGAACACCTATTGTTGGTGTGTCTGGCCCGTTGTGCATCAAGGGGATGCTACAGATGGACCCTGTGAGATATCTACTGCTGTGTTGGCCTTCGGCTGTGTTTGCCAAAATTTTGAAAAGGTTTTTGGCCAAACAGAGGTTGGAAATGGATTCAGCGTGGAAAAACGCTTGAAAACGGCTATTTGCTTGTTAAATTCTGAGTCCGAATGCCCAAAAACGGACTCCCGAAAGTTTTTGTTGAATTTCGGTGCATGGGAGGGGCCGTGGACCGCTGGCTGCCACGTGGCAGCCCATGATTGGCCGGTCCGCAGCGCTCGGTCCACAGAGTGTCGCGGCTGGGTGCACGGACTCGGCGCATGACACGTGGCGCCGCCTAATTGGCGGGCCCGTGAGGCGCGGTCCACAGAATTTGCGCGGCGGTGCATGGACCGGAGCGGGGGGACGCGTGGCATCCCTCGGTTGGTCGGTGCACGCGGTGCGGTCCACGGAACCTGAATTGGGTGCGTGGACCAGGTGCACGGGACACGTGTCGTCACGCTATTCGCGGGCTCAAGAGGCGCGGCGCCTCGGGGCGCGTGCGTGGCAGGCGGCCAGGGCGGCGCCCTGCCCGCACGTGTGACCGCGACAGTGGCAGGGACGCGTGTCGCCCTGCCACTGGCGGGCGCCACCTACCCGCTTTGACCGCGGGGAGGGGCACGTGTCGACGGTTCGCGCGCCCCGCACAGCTGTTCGCTGTGCGGGACGCGTGTCGGGCGGGGAGGCGCGCGACGTGGCCGCCGCTGAGTTGCTCCGCCCGCTGTCGCCTGTTGGTCGGGCTACGTGGAGGCCTGGGAACGTTTCGGGCGCGCACAGTGTTGGGCCGGGCCCAACACTGTAGCAGCCCGAAACTTTCGGGCGCCCGAAAGTTGGGACATGCCCGGAATTTTGAGATTTGTTCTTTGAGCCTATAAATAGCCCGAGCTCCTTTCTTCTTCATTTTTTTGGCATTTTCGAGCTTCAAACCGGCAAGAGTTCTTCACCAAAGTTGATCCTCACACAATGTAGCTTCCATCTGCAGAGTTTGGGGATTTTTGGGGGCACGCTTTTCGAGATTCTCATTTTCTTGGCGCGGCGCGACGCTCTTTCTTCGGTGTTTCTTCCGTCGCTCTTCGGTGTTCGAGCTCCCCCAACCTACTCTGACCATCTTTTCGAGCGATTTCTTCGCTGATGGATCCGCGACAGGTGAGGCTACGATTTTGGTTTTTGCACATTTTCTGGTTTCGCGTTTTTCGAGGAGTTTTCTCGTGCTCACTGGGACCCTTTTTGCTGTGAGTTTTTGGTGAGGGCAGCACCTTCTTTTGAGGAGATCTCCGCGTACAGGTCTCGGATCAGGACGTGCTTGTAGACTTTTTTCATCTACTCGACGCGAGAATCATCGTGGTATTTTTTTTGGAATTTTTTGAGGCCTTCCCGGAGGTATACATCTTCCTTTTTATCTGTACAAGATTTTTCAGTTGTGTGGTTGTATGTTTTCGCGCGCCTGTGTTGTGGAATTTATAACTTGACCTACGGGGCTCCGATTTGGGCGTGCAGGTACTTGTTTCGAAGCTATCGACGCGTAGAACGCAGGGATATTTTATTTGGAATTTATTGAGCACTTTCAGCAGGTGAAATATTTGCTTCTTTACAGCTGAAAATTCAGCGTTGTGATTTTGGGCAGATTTTGGGATTTCTGTATAACTGTAGCCCTATGTTGTACCCAGGAGGGATTGTGGACTGTACTGGACCTATTGGACTTTGAGTTGCTGTTTTTCTGGTATTATCAGCTGTAGGACTTGGACATATCAGCGCTTCAGGTGGGTGACCTCTTTTTCAAGATCAACGGACTGTGTACTAATTCTAGCTTTAGGGACTTGCATATTTTAATGTATTATGTACAGCATGCTAGAATGTAAGAATTGATGATCCTGTGATTATTTTCTTCCCTACAAGCTGTTGTTTATTATTATCTTGGAACTTGACCTAGCACCACTGCCATATGTTGCATGTTCAGCCAGACTGTAGAAAACCTCAACTTGGGCTAGGTTTTTATTGTTCTAGACATTCCCACATCACTATTCTGTATATCACTCTGGACTTAGAGTTTTCCTCGCCCAAGTAGTGGGCCGAGAGGTCGGATTATTGTGGGATGCATTTACACTCGTGTCTGGGGACCGAGTGGAGTTGTTAGCAGTCTGTAGACCAGGTTTCTTTGGGAGAGCGACTTTGGTTGTAGATCTGGAATCTTGGGAGCCATTTGAGCGACAGTGAGTCTCGCCTGTGCAGTTTTCCAGCCTGTGAGTGAGACAGTGTTCCATTGGTTACAGCCGATCTTGTTGATCGAGGATTTGGATTATAGCCTGCATGAGCCACATTTGAGCTCGACAGAGATGCGCGGATACTTTACTCGTTGGGGTCGCGCCCCTCGAGTGCCACTCCGGAGTTGGGCCTGTTCTTCTATCGCGACTTGTCGACGCATTAGTCCCCCTGGCTGGGCTAGTTTTGGCAGTCACGGACGCCCTACGTAAGTCCGGTCCTCCGGGATGTAACGGCAGTAGGTAGGCGCAGGTTTGACTGGACCCGATGAGGCAGTCAGTTTAGATTGGGTGATTTGAGTCGAGGGCTAGTTGTAGCATCATGTTCTTTCTGTTCCACTTTTGAGCATCTAGATAGAGGCATAGTAGCTGTAGAGTTTACTTTACCAGCTTTTCCCTTTCCGCACTGCATTGTTACTTTTGCCTCTAGTAGACTTAGTGGGCAGACCGTCGGGCTTGTTGGCGGCACCCACTGAGAACTACTTTGGGATGTAGTTCTCACACCCGTCGTGGTGTCTTTTCCCCAGGGACTTCGTCTTCTTCTCCTGTTCCTGCTGCACCTGTTGCTGACCCGACTGATCGAGGTAAGGGAGTCGCGAGATAGATCCCTACCAGTCGTCGCCTGAGAGTAGATGTACCTCCTTACTTTTGAGAGTTCATGTTGAGTGACCTTGTAGTGAGGATTGAGTTGTACTCTTCTTATTTTGAGAGATATTTGTATTTTTGGTGAGGATTCTGGTTGTATATTTCTAGAGTTGTATTTATTTTATCCAGCTTTTACTTTTCGGCTCTGATATCTGTATAGTATAGATGTTTCTTTTGTAGGGTAGTCGCTATGTCTATACGGGGCTTCCCGTATGGGCGGCGGATCTGTTGGCGAGCCCGGGTCGCAGTTTCGACCCCGGGGCGTGACAGATTAGAGTGGTATCAGAGCCTAGGTGTAGGTCATTGAGGACTTAGAAACCCTAGGCTTGTGGTTGGACCCTAGGATGACTTACGTGAGAGCCGTAACCTTTTTGCGAGAGTCTTGATTTGGGGTCTAAACTCTCCCAGCGGATGGGATGAGTGATCGACATGTCTTCCTTCGGTGGCAACTATGTTGGCTGCAGACAACATAGTGCTACGGGAAGGGCGACATGCCTTTGACTTTCGCTGGATTGGGTCGTGTTTTGTTTGGGGTTCTGACTATTCTTCTTTTTCCCTCAGGTGAGTGATGCCTCCGCGACGCAGGATGTCGACGCGCTCGCAGCCTTCTTCTTCTGTGCCCGAGCAGGAGGACTCGGGACAGGGACATCAGAGTGAGGTGCAGGAGCTCCGTGCCCAGTTGGCACAGATGTCTGAGGCTGTTCAGCGCCAGGAGGAGACTTCTCAGCGTCAGGAGGAGACCTTGCGACGCCAGGAGGAGGCCTCGCAGCGCCAGGAGGAGGCTTCTCGGCGCCAGGAGGAGGCCTCGGGTCGGATGATGCTTATGTTAGAGCAGAGGTCATAGCCTGTGGTAGCACCCCCTGAGAGTTCGCCTGTGCCTTCTTCGCCAGCTGCGGCCCCCCCTGTGATTCCGTCAGCACCGGCAGTTCCTGTCGAGCCGGTTTCGTGCAGACCACCGTCTGGGTCGACGGGACCTTTGACTTCTTCTGAGCAGTGTGCGGTGGTGGATCTATTGATTAGGTTCCGCCAGTTCGATCTACCCCGTTTTTCTGGTTTGGGTGCTGAGCCGTGGGAGGCCGAGACTTGGGTTACGGCCATGGAGCGTCACTTTGAGAGTTTGTTCATTGAGGATCGGTTTCGGGTCCTCTTGGCTGTGCACTTTCTGGAGGGCAACGCCGAGGCTTGGTGGCGGCGTGTGCGACCCGCTGGTCCGCCTGGGACGCAGCTTCTCACTTGGGCGGAGTTCCGCAGTCTTCTTCTAGGGGCCTTCATTCCGGAGAGTGTTCGTCAGAGATTGGAGGAGCTGCTGAGGAATCTCCGCCAGGGAAATCGGCCCGTGCATGTATACATAGCCGAATTCAATCAGCTGTTGGCTAGTATACCTCACGTGGCCAGGGATGAGGCTCACCGGATCAACATGTTTGAGCGGGGGCTGCGCCGGGACATTTATCAGCTTGTTCGCTCCCGCAGATTGCAGACTTTAGAGGCCTCGATGGAGCAGGCGTTATATGTTGAGTCTGGAGAGGTAGTTATGGATGAGGTGGCTCCAGCCCCCGTAGTGACTCCAGGGGCGAAGCGCCCGGCGCCGGTGGATGAGGGGCAGTCGAGTCGGCAGGGACCCCCGAGACCTCCGTGATTCCATCCTCAGGGTCGTGGGCACCAGGGGCGCCAGAGATCGGGATCTTCTCGTCAGTCTTCGCGGCAGCAGCAGCGTCGACCACCTCGGCAGCAGCAGCAGATCTCGCAGCAGCAGCCTTCTCAGCAGCAGCAGACTTCGCGGCAGTCCCGGCAGGATCGATGTGTTATTTGTGGAGGGCCGCACTTACCGATTCAGTGTTCTCAGAGGCAGGGCCGATGCTTCCGTTGCGGGCAGACTGGTCACTTTCAGAGCTCGTGCCCCAGAGCAGGTTCTCCAGCTCCTTCCACCTCTTCAGCACCTTCTCTTCCTCATCAGACGGCAGGGCCTTCTGTGGCCTATGGTAGGCCTGATCATGCTCCATCTTCCTCACGACAGCCAGATCGACGACCACCAGCACCGAGCGGGCGTGTCTATGCCGCTCAGATAGAGGATGCTACTGCCGCTGACCACGTCGTCGCAGGTATTATTTTGATTTCCGCAGTTCATACTCGAGCTATTTTTGATACTGGCGCATCGCACTCATTTATTAGTAGAGCATTTGCATCCCTACATGGTATAGAGGTAGTTTCATTATCGCATGCATTAGAGGTTCAGATTCCAGACCATGTCTTGCATGTCGAGGAGTGTTGTAAGGATTGCCCTGTACAGTTGGGACCCTGGATCCTGCCGGCAGACTTGCTCATCTTGCGGCAGCTCCAGGATTTCGACGTGGTACTTGGCATGGATTGGTTAGCTCGGTATTTCGCCACGATTGACTGCAGAGAGAGGACGGTGACCCTCCGTGAGCCTGGACAGGAGGAGTTCGTTTTCAGAGGCTGCCAGAGTACCTTATTTGCCATGACTATTTCTTCGGCGAGAGCCCGGCGGATGATGAGTAGGGGTTGTACCGCCTTCCTGGCGACGATCGTAGAGGTGCCTACGGCGGCACTGGGACTCGAGGATATCCCTATTGTCCGCGAGTTCCCAGATGTGTTTCCCTCAGAGTTGTCGACCATGCCGCCGGAGAGGGAGATTGAGTTTGTGATTGATGTGGTTCCAGGAACCGCACCAATCTCGAAGGCACCTTATAGGATGGCACCTGCCGAGCTGAGAGAGCTGAAGGCCCAGTTGCAGGACTTGATGGATGTGGGCTTTGTGAGGCCCAGTGTATCTCCGTGGGGAGCGCCGGTTTTATTTGTGAAGAAGAAGGATGGGTCGCTTCGATTATGTGTGGACTACAGAGAGCTGAATAAAGTGACCATCCGGAACAAGTACCCCCTACCACGGATTGATGATCTGTTTGATCAGTTGCAGGGAGCGTCTGTGTTCTCGAAGATTGATCTCCAGTCAGGTTACCACCAGCTGAGGGTGAGGGCCGAGGACATTCCCAAGACGGCTTTTAGATCCCGGTATGGGCATTATGAGTTTACAGTTATGCCTTTTGGATTAACTAATGCCCCTGCAGCATTTATGGATTTAATGAACCGGGTATTTCAGCCGTACTTGGATCGGTTTGTCGTTGTGTTTATTGACGACATTCTGATTTACTCCCGGAGTGATTTGGAGCATGAGGAGCACTTGAGGATAGTGCTGCAGCTTCTGCGAGAGAAGAAGCTGTATGCCAAGTTTAAAAAGTGCGAATTTTGGCTTCGGGAGGTTGCTTTTCTAGGCCACGTTGTATCAGCCGCAGGAGTGGCAGTGGACCCGACGAAGATTGATGCTGTTCGGGATTGGCCTAGACCGACGACGGTTACTGAGGTCCGTAGCTTTTTGGGATTAGCAGGTTACTACCGTCGCTTTGTAGAGGGCTTTGCGAAGCTCTCTACTCCCCTGACCAGTTTGACCAGGAAGGGGATAAAGTTTGTTTGGACTGAGCGGTGCCAGGAGAGCTTTGAGGAGCTGAAGAGGAGATTGATCTCGGCACCAGTTTTAGCACTTCCAGTGATGGGCGATGGATTTGTGATTTACAGTGACGCCTCTCACAACGGTTTGGGATGTGTTCTGATGCAGCATGGTAGGGTAATTGCTTATGCTTCACGGCAATTAAAGGATTATGAGAAGAACTACCCTACTCATGATTTGGAGCTTGCAGCCGTGGTGTTCGCGCTGAAGTTGTGGCGGCATTACCTCTACGGGGAGCATTGTGAGATTTACACTGATCATAAGAGCTTGAAATACTTGTTTACTCAAAAGGAGCTGAATTTGAGGCAACGCCGGTGGTTGGAGTTGTTAAAGGACTATGATGTGAGTATCCTTTATCACCCCGGCAAGGCCAATGTAGTGGCAGATGCTTTGAGTAGGAGGTCAGCGCAGAGCTTGAGCATGTTGATCACCCAGCAGGCACCGCTTGTAGAGCAGATGAGGCGTCTACAGATTGAGGTGGTATCCCCTGGGGTCTCTGCTAGACTCATGTCTATGGTCTTGCAGCCCACTCTGTTGGACAGGATTAGAGAGACACAGAGTGAGGACCCCCACTTGACACGGATTAGATCGCAGATTCAGGCTGATCAGTTAGGGGATTTTGCTGTGGATAGCTCGGGAGTACTGCGGTACAGGGACCGAGTGTGTGTGCCTATGGACACTGAGCTCAGAGATCAGATTTTGAGGGAGGCCCATTATACACCTTATACCATTCATCCTGGTGGTATTAAGATGTATAAGGACCTCAAGGCACATTTTTGGTGGCCCGGAATGAAGCGGGATATTGGAAGATTTGTGGCTCACTGTTTAACTTGCCAGCAAGTGAAGGCAGAGCACCGTGTTCCTGCTGGCAAGTTACAGAGTCTTCCAATTCCCGAGTGGAAGTGGGACCACATCACCATGGACTTCGTCACTGGACTGCCGAGGGCGCAGAGTGGGGCCGATGCGATTTGGGTTATCGTGGATAGACTCACCAAGTCTGCACACTTTTTGCCTGTACAGATGACTTGGTCGTTGGAGCGACTTGCGCAGTTATACTTGGATGAGGTAGTGAGGCTGCACGGTGTACCCGCCTCGATTGTATCAGATAGGGACCCGAGGTTCGTATCACACTTCTGGGGGAGTCTTCAGTCAGCCTTGGGGACCCAGCTCAGATTTAGCACAGCATTCCACCCACAGACCGATGGACAGTCTGAGCGCACCATACAGACCCTCGAGGATATGTTGAGAGCGTGCGTTATGGATTTTGGAGGAGGGTGGTACCGGCACTTAGCATTGGTTGAGTTTGCGTACAACAACAGCTATCAAGCGAGCATCCAGATGGCTCCGTTTGAGGCGTTGTATGGACGCAAGTGTCGGTCACCCTTGTATTGGAGTGACGTGGGTGAGAGGAGGACTTTGGGACCGGATTTACTGCTGGAGGCAGAGGAGAAAGTCAGATTGGTTCGCCGACATCTTGAGATAGCCCAGAGTCGCCAGAGGAGCTACGCTGATACTCGGCGGCGAGACCTTGAGTTTCAGATTGGTGATCATGTCTTTTTGAAGGTCTCGCCTTCGAAAGGGGTCAGGAGATTCGGAGTTCGGGGGAAGCTCAGTCCCCGCTTTATTGGACCCTTCGAGGTACTTGAGAGGATTGGCCCTGTGGCTTATAGAGTTGCTCTTCCACCTCGCCTGGCCGGAGTTCATGATGTCTTCCACGTCTCGGCTTTGAGGAGATATGTTTTTGACCCCTCGCACGTGATTGACTTCACTTCTTTGGAGATCGGAGAGGATCTTGGTTACGAGGAGCGCCCGTTGCGAATTCTCGCTCGAGAGGTGAGGGAATTGCGCAACCGGGCCATTCCGTATGTGAAGGTTTTGTGGAGCAATCACGAGGAGCGTGAGGCTACTTGGGAGCTGGAGACGGTGATGCAGGATTCGTATCCTTTTCTGTTCGAGACTTCTGGTTGAGGTACGTCTGTTGTTTTCTTGTTTCGGGGACGAAACTCCCTTTTAGTGGGGGAGGATGTGGTGGCCCAGATTTCCATGCAGCTTTTCGGGTGAATCCATTGTTTAGAACACCTATTGTTGGTGTGTCTGGCCCATTGTGCATCAAGGGGATGCTACAGATGGACCCTGTGAGATATCTACTGCTGTGTTGGCCTTCGGCCGGGCCCAACACTGTAGCAGCCCGAAACTTTCGGGCGCCCGAAAGTTGGGACACGCTCGGAATTTTGAGATTTGTTCTTTGAGCCTATAAATAGCCCGAGCTCCTTTCTTCTTCATTTTTTTGGCATTTTCGAGCTTCAAACCGGCAAGAATTCTTCACCAAAGTTGATCCTCACACAGTGTAGCTTCCATCTGCAGAGTTTGGGGATTTTTGGGGGCACGCTTTTCGAGATTCTCATTTTCTTGGCGCGACGCGACGCTCTTTCTTCGGTGTTTCTTCCGTCGCTCTTCGGTGTTCGAGCTCCCTCGACCTACTCCGACCATCTTTTCGAGTAATTTCTTCGCTGCTGGATCCGCGACAGGTGAGGCTACGATTTTGGTTTCTTGCACATTTTCTGGTTTCGCATTATTCGAGGAGTTTTCTCCAGCTCACTGGGACCTTTTTGCTGTGAGTTTTTGGTGAGGGCAGCACCTTCTTTTGAGGAGATCTCCGCGCACAGGTCTCGAATCAAGACGTGCTTGTAGACTTTTTTCATCTACTCGACGCGAGGATCATCGTGGTATTTTTGTTAGAATTTCTTGAGGCCTTCCCAGAGGTTACATCTTCCTTTTTATCTGTGCAAGATTTTTCAGTTGTGTGGTTGTATGTTTTTCGCGCGCCCGTGTGTGGAATTTATAACTGGATCTACGGGGCTCCGATTTGGGCGTGCAGGTACTTGTTTCGAAGCTATCGACGCGTAGAACGCAGGGATATTTTATTTGGAATTATTGAGCACTTTAGCAGGTGAAATATTTGCTTCTTTGCCAGCTGAAAATTCAGCATTGTGATTTTGGGCAGATTTTGGGATTTGTGTATAACTGTAGCCCTATGTTGTACCCAGGAGGGATTGTGGACTGTATTGGACTTATTGGACTTTGAGTTGCTGTTTTTCTGGTATTATCAGCTGTAGGACTTGGACAGATCAGCGCTTCAGGTGGGTGACCTCTTTTTCAAGATCAACGGACTGTGTACTAATTCTAGCTTTAGGGACTTGCATATTTTAATGTATTATGTATAGCATGCTAGAATGTAAGAATTGATGATCCTGTGATTATTTTCTTCCCTACAAGCTATTGTTTATTATTATCTTGGAACTTGACCTAGCACCACTGCCATATGTTGCATGTTCAGCCAGACTGTAGAAAACTCAACTTGGGCTAGGTTTTTATTGCTCTAGACATTCCCACATCACTATTCTGTATATCACTCTGGACTTAGAGTTTTCCTCGCCCAAGTAGTGGGCCGAGAGGTCGGATTATTGTGGGATGCATTTACACTCGTGTCTGGGGACCGAGTGGAGTTGATAGCAGTCTGTAGACCAGGTTTCTTTGGGAGAGTGACTTTGGTTGTAGATCTGGGATCTTGGGAGCCATTTGAGTGACAGTGAGTCTCGGCTGTGCAGTTTTCCAGCCTGTGAGTGAGACAGTGTTCCTTTGGTTACTGCCGATCTTGTTGATCGAGGATTTGGATTATAGCCTGCATGAGCCACATTTGAGCTCGACAGAGATGCGCGGATACTTTACTCGTTGGGGTCGCGCCCCTCGAGTGCCACTCCGGAGTTGGGCCTGTTACTTCTATCGCGACTTGTCGACGCATTAGTCCCCCTGGCTGGGCCAGTTTTGGCAGTCACGGACGCCCTACGTAAGTCCGGTCCTCCGGGATGTAACGGCAGTAGGTAGGCGCAGGTTTGACTGGACCCGATGAGGCAGTCAGTTTAGATTGGGTGATTTGAGTCGAGGGCTAGTTGTAGCATCATGTTCTTTCTGTTCCACTTTTGAGCATCTAGATAGAGGCATAGTAGCTGTAGAGTTTACTTTACCAGCTTTCCCTTTCAGCACTGCATTGTTACTTTTGCCTCTAGTAGACTTAGTGGGCAGACCGTCGGGCTTGTTGGCGGCACCCACTGAGAACTACTTTGGGATGTAGTTCTCACACCCGTCGTGGTGTCTTTTTCCCAGGGACTTCTTCTTCTCCTGTTCCTGCTGCACCTGTTGCTGATCCGACTGATCGAGGTAAGGGAGTCGCGAGATAGATCCCTACCAGTTGTCATCCTGAGAGTAGATGTACCTCCTTACATTTTGAGAGTTCATGTTGAGTGATCTTGTAGTGAGGATTGAGTTGTACTCTTCTTTATTTTGAGAGATATTTGTATTTTGGTGAGGATTCTGGTTGTATATTTCTAGAGTTGTATTTATTTTATTCAGCTTTTACCTTTCGGCTCTGATATCTGTATAGTATAGATGATTCTTTTGCAGGTTAGTCGCTACGTCTATACGGGGCTTCCCGTATGGGCGGCGGATCTGTTGGCGAGCCCGGGTCGCAGTTTCGACCCCGGGGCGTGACACTGTTAGGGGTAGTTGTTTAAAAAAATCAGCAGTACCTAGGAGCCAGACTGGTTTTTTAGACACACATGATTTCTGTTAAATAATATTTTCTTCTAAATATCGATGGGGCGCGGTTCCTCGGTACTCGAGTGTTTTGTTTGATTTGGGTGATGGCAATAAATAGCCCTTCGGGGTTTGGAAAAATAAAACTATTTAAACTAATTTTCTTA
>JAQOTM010000317.1:129187-187508 GCA_029168755.2 Tillandsia fasciculata | reverse complement strand
CATTGTCACGCCCCGGGGGTTTGTTTTAGCGGAAACGGCTTGCAAAGGTCGTACATTTTTTTTTTTTTTTTTTTTTTTTTTTTTTTTTTTTTTTTTTTGATAGCAAAGAGAACCCCACATCCCCGGCGCGTGCCCAGACCCGCCGCACATACAGGATCTCTCTGCAAACAGACAGAGCCTCCCCTGTATGTGCACGGCGTAACGTTCAGTACATATCCCAACATGCACATCCATTCAATCACAACAATTATTCACATACAACCAGCATTCTAATTCATTAAAGTACATGGCCGATTAGTTTGAAAAGGATAAATCCACAGATTTAAATGAGCGCCCACTCGGCGCTTATGTTTTGAAAATGGGTTTCGAAATCAGCATAAATCCACAAGGTTTTGAAAACGGTGCCCACACGACACCCAAGTTTTGAAATCCATTTCGAAATCCATAAATCCACAGGGTTTTGAAAACAGTGCCCACACGACACTTAGATCTTTTTAAAAAACGGTTTTCGCAATCCTTTCTTTGGTTTAGTTTTCTTTTTTTTTTCAAATGGCCAACAGAAATAGACGTAATAGTAATGCATAAAAGGATAACTAAATGCAGCTCATACCGACATCCATGTCGACCCCACGAGGGTATCGGGAACCTCACACACACAACTACAGGGTAAATGAAATGCAAGAAAATAAAGAAGAAGTACAGTCCAGGGTTCCCAGCAACCCAGAAGCTCCCGCCCCGTCCTCACTGTCGCCTACCTCTCTCCTCGTCTGGTCCCTGTCACGAAGTGGGAAGTCAGTGACGCATAATAGTAAAGCAGGAAAATGCAGTAAAACAAACCGTGAAGATGACTGGGGCAACCACCCTCTCAAGAGGGTAACGATAACCTGTACTCCCGTGCCCTGCAATACCCGGCCACGTCGGACAACTAATAACCGACGGGTCGCACCGTACCTGCTACAACCCGACCACGTCGGACAACTAATAACCGACGGGTCGCACCGCTCGCACCTCGGCGCCTCAAACCCCACGACTAATAAGGGGCCCCACTACGTCACCTCGTGGGTATACACGGGTCATAGACCACTTTTCCGGAAAAGCGCACCCTTTGCGGTGGCCAAACCGCGGGTGCGCGTGCTGCAGCCTCGAGCCAAGTAACCATGATGTATGAACAAGAGCAAGATAGTAGCATGTGTAATCAAAGTACCCTACTAACAAGTATAGTCGAAGTAAAGCGGTAACATGTAACAACTAGAGTGAGGCGGTAACATGCAACAACTAAAGAAACGATAAACGGTAGCATTTAAAGTGGAACGATAATATGTAATATTTAAAGTAAACAGTCCTCGGGGATCGACGCTAAACACCCCACTCAACCCACGTACGCACTTGCTTGTCCCCATCCAACATGATAGAACTAAACGCTAGAACTTTCAAAATCAAACCCACACTGTTTTAATCCAAGCACGAGGTCCATATAAAGTTTAGAACATCCCTCCTTTTTCTACATTTTCTTTTTCTCTTTGTTTTAAACGTTAGCACAATCAAACAAGTAATGTCTATCACCCTTCGATCTTTAACCCAAGTACGCACAAGATTGACCCCACCCAGTTTAATAGAATTAAATGCAAGGACTTAAAACAACAACCCACATGTAGAGCCATCAGATACACCATCTATATATTAAAGCAGAACAAACATATATCCACTGACGATTAGTAAATGCTTTCTCCCGATGTCCTAACCCAAACGTGGCACGTAATTTTAGAGCAGCGACCAGTAACACCATCAATAATTATTTGGTGTTTTCCTCTGATGTTCTAACCCGAGCATGGCATATCATTTGTTTACTTTTTCCCTTTAATTAAAATGTTGGTACATGTAAACGTTAGGACTTAAAGCAAAACCCACCTCAAATACGAAGAAGGAGACGTGCGGAAAATCCGACCGAGAAAATCCTCACCGCGGGTCTGAACAGCTGTAACACAATTTTGTTCGTCAAAAACGTCGTCACGGTTCAAAACACTCAAAAACGGGGCGAAACGGACTAAAAACGGAGCTCCTGGGCCCTTTTTCTGGAAGCAGGTGCACGGATCCAACCGTGGACCGGGTCCACGGCGGCGGCGGCATGGGCGTAGGCCGGGAGCACGCGGCGCGGTGGACCAGCGCCGTAATGGGCCGGGCCGCGCACGGGCGCGGGCGCGCGCCGGGTCCACGGCCCCGCGTGCTGTGGCGTACGCCGGGTGCACGCCCGGGCGTGCACCGCGCGGCCTGGCGCACCGGGCCGTGCGCCGGGTCCGCGTCCCCGGGCCGCAGGGGCGTGCGCCGGGTGCACGCCGGCCCGGTGGACCGCGCGGCCTGGCGCACAGATTTGTGCGCCGGGTCTGCGGTCCCGGGCCGGGACGGCATGCGCCGGGTGCACGCCGGCCCGGTGGACCGCGCGGCCTGGCGCACAGGTCCGTGCGCCGGGTTCGCGGCCCCGGGCCGGTGCGGCGTGCACCGGGTGCACCCGGACGGGTGGACCGCGGCCAGAAAACCCCTACATCGTGTCCGTTTTCGACTCCGGTCGCGACTCCGCGCTCCCGGCGGCTTCGGCGATGACCCCGTGAACACGGTGACGGCGGCGGCGGCCTCCCGTTTAACCACGGCGGCGGCGGCCTCCCGTTTTGGTCCCCGAAATCGCCTCGCACGCGGCACAAGACCCCCGACGATTCAAGGGATTTCCCTCCCCTTGCCCGAAACAAGAATCGACACAAAAGCAAAACAAGAACGAAACAAGAAAGCGAAAGCACGGCTCACCTTGTTTCCGTCGACGCCGGGTGAGGGAGAGGGATCGTCCTTTTCGCGCTCGTCGGATCTTGCGGGGAGGCGATCAATCTCCTCCTTCTCCTCGTCAAGACCCCGGCTCTCGCGTCGCCTCGGTACGGGTGGGGGAAAGGGCTTGGGGTTTTCTCGCGTACGAAAGGGGAAAAAGAAAAGAGCGGGGAACCCTAATCCCCCCCCTTGGAGTTTAAATTCGTTGTTTGGTCGTAGCCGACGGGGATTTGGTTCCCCAAGCCCCCAAATTAAACTACATTAAATTAGATTAACGTCGTTCAAATACGAAATTACATTGAGTCGAGTTAGACTGATTTAAATCCACTTAAATTAAATTAAATCGAATAAAAATTAAATCGAATAAAAATTAAATCCGGGTCTAGTTTATCTCAGCGAAGGCGTGCTGACCCCGCGAACATCAACAACTTCAGGAATTTATTCCGGGAGCTTCCGGGGTCAGAAAACCGATCCGATCGCGCCGCCAGTTTTCGTTTCGCGGGCTCTATTCTCTAAAAATATCCTCGAGCCCCGACAGCCTACCCAAAACGACGCGAGAAAAATCGTACCCCGGTCCCCTTAGTCGAAAAGCGGTTCGAAATTAATTCACAGGTAAGACCAAAAAGGAAAGTAAACCCGCGGTTATTACACCACTCACCTCTAAAAACGAGTTTCGTCCTCGAAACTCAAGCCCGGGTGGGAGTGAAAAGGTCGGGATAGCACTCCCTCATCTTGGACTCCAGTTCCCAGGTTGCTTCCCGCTCCTCATGGTTGTTCCATAGTACCTTCACGTAGGGGATAGTTCGGTTTCGCAGTGATTTGCTTTCCTTTGCCAGGATTCTCACCGGGGTTTCTTCGGAGCTTAGGTCCTCCTCAAGTTCGAGTGCTGAGGCGTCCAGAACGTGTGACGGGTCGGGGAAAAATTTCCGAAGCATCGAGACGTGGAACACGTCGTGAACTCGGTCGAGGTTTGGTGGTAGGGCGAGGCGGTAAGCTACTGAGCCAATACGCTCTAGGATCTCGAATGGCCCCACAAACCGCGGGCTCAGCTTGCCTTTCAGTCCAAAACGCTTAATTCCTCTGGATGGCGAGACCCGCAAAAACACGTGTTCCCCCACTTGAAATTCCAAGTCTCGGCGCCTTTGGTCTGCGTAACTCTTCTGTCGACTCTGGGCGGTCAGCAGGCGCTGTCTGATCAGGCGTACCTTCTCTTCAGTTTCCTCCACTAAATCGGGCCCCAAGAGTTTCCGTTCTCCCAAGTCGTCCCAACAAATCGGGGACCGGCAGCGCCTTCCGTATAAGGCCTCGTAGGGCGCCCTCTGGATGCTGGCCTGGTAGCTGTTGTTGTAGGCAAATTCCACGAGAGGTAGGTAGCGTGACCAACCGATTCCCCAATCAAGCACACACGCGCGAAGCAGGTCTTCGAGGGTTTGTATCACCCGTTCCGACTGTCCGTCCGTCTGAGGGTGGAAGGCTGTGCTGAACTGTAGTCTGGTGCCCATAGCCCGCTGAAGGCTCTGCCAAAACTCCGAGACAAAGCGCGCGTCTCTGTCCGAGATGATTGATGCCGGCACTCCATGTAGTCTCACGATCTCGCTAATATAGACTTGAGTTAGCCGTTCGCGGGTCCAAGAGGTGTGAATTGGTAGGAAGTGTGCTGACTTGGTTAACCGGTCGACAATGACCCAGATCGCGTCGTGGCCCTGTTGTGAAAGTGGGAATCCCGTGACAAAGTCCATAGTGGTCTGGTCCCATTTCCACTCTGGTACCGGTAAGGGCTGCAGCTTCCCTGCCGGTCGCTGAGGTTCGGCCTTTAGCTATTGGCATATTCGGCAGTGAGCCTCGTGTCGCGTTACGTCTTCTTTCAACTTAGGCCACCAGGAGGTCTGTTCGAGATCTCTGTACATCTTCGCGCCCCCCCCCCCCCGGGTGTGCCGCATAAGGGGCTCGGTGTGCCTCCGCTAAGATCTCTTCTTTCAACTCTGATGAATCTGGCACGCAGATCCGTCCGCGGAACCGTAAGGTGCCGTCGTCTTCCACCGCAAAAATCGCTCTCTTGGCCCAGGGGGATCTTGTCTCGAACGCGCTGTATGTGTGGGTCGGTCTGCTGTCCCTCCCGAATCTTCTCAAATAACGTCGGCTTGACCACCAAGGTTAAAAGTCGCGTCACTATACCTGCTGGCACCACTTCCAGCTGCATTCGGGCGAACTCCGCGATCAAGTGGTTCTGTTCCGTTATCGCGCTCCCTGACGCTCCTTCTTGATGCCCTTTCCTGCTCAAGGCGTCTGCCACCACGTTCGCCTTCCCGGGATGGTATTGAATCGTCAAGTCGTAATCCTTCAACAGCTCTAGCCACCGCCTCTGCCACGTATTTAGTTCCTTTTGTAATCCTTCAGCTGCCTGGAAAAACTAGTTCGGACCTCGGAGGTAAAGGAAGAAAAACTAGGCTGTGCGCAAAGCTAGGTAACCACCCATAGTGCTCGCTTCCGATTTAGTGTGGAACCCGGGACGGTCAGAAAAAAAAGAATTGAAAGGTAAAACTAAAGGTGGGGGAGGCTCGCAAGGGTCAAAGAGGGAGGGTCGCTCCGGCTCGGAGAGTACTCCTATCTAGACAAAGGAGGAAAAGAAAACAAAAACAAACAAGTACGTACCTGTCACTCCCCACTTTGGGAGGTCGCGTCGTCCACCGGAGCGGCCGAGGAAGTCCGCCCACAACCCTTGGGCCAGCGCCGCACCGCGGATTGGGGCAGGGGTCTGCTGTCAGAAGAGTTCGCGGATTGTTGGTTGCCGGGCGTGTCCTTTGTCCGAACAGGGGCCGCAGTGCTCTTCGGTCCTTGTTGCGGTGGTGGTGCGGTGGCGGAGGCATGGGTTGGTCCCTGGGGGCAGGTGGCATGGGTGTGATCTGGCAAGCCGCACCGGTTACAATAGTGGTACCTCCAAGTGCACTCCGCCACTGGGTGCGCCCCCCTGCAGATGATGCAGACTCCTGGTTGCACGTGTGCGCTCCCCTTAAGCCCTCGCTCGTCTTCCGGTGCATGCTTCTGGCGTGGGTTTGGCCGGCTCTTTGGTTCGGTGCCCCCCGGGGAGGTAGGGGCAGCAGTTCCCTTAGGTTCATCACGCCGCAATGCCGGGGGTCTATTGGCACCCGGCTTTGAAGGGCAGTCGTAACGCGTGTGGCCCGGCCTGCCACATCGGAAGCAGTGCCCGTCCCTCCACGGGCAACTCGTCACGAGGTGCGCGTTGCCGCAAATGCCGCACGACCTCGGTGGCCTAAGCTCCTCTGTCGTCTGACCAAGGTTCCGCTCGGCTCTCGGGCGTTTGTTCGCCCGGTTCTCCCGCTGGGGGTCCCCTGCCGGCCCGGGATGAGAGTATTCCTGCCGGGCGCGCTCAGCGTCGGTGTACACGGCCAAATTAGCCGTCTCCTGGAAGGCGGGAGGGCCCGTCGGTGGCGTCCCGAGAGGGGCAACGCCTCTGCTGCCGCCCCGGAATCGATCGACGCCCTCGAGTTCCTGTATCAGCATGCTCAGGCGCTCCGCGAGTGTTAGCAGTTGCCCAGCCACGTCGCGCAGCTGGTTGCGGAGCAGGCGATTGGCTTCGTCGGCGATGTCCATTTCCGTCGTCGGTTGCCTGCTGAGTCGGCCCTCTATCTGTCACACAAGGAAAGTCAGTTCTAGCCTTTGCTAATAAGCAACCGAACAACGAACCACAAAGCGAAAGAAAAGACTCGGACTCTTCCCTCCCCTCGATCGCTCGCGTTCTACATTCCTATGCCCTACTCATTTCATTCATTTGTAGGCAAGTGAGGCGTCCCCACGGATGTCGGCGCTAACTGTTGTGATTGAATGTACGCTCTGATACCATCTTAATCTGTCACGCCCCGGGGGTTTGTTTTAGCGGAAACGGCTTGCAAAGGTCGTACATTTTTTTTTTTTTTTTTTTTTTTATAGCAAAGAGAACCCCACATCCCCGGCGCGTGCCCAGACCCGCCGCACATACAGGATCTCTCTGCAAACAGACAGAGCCTCCCCTGTATGTGCACGGCGTAACGTTCAGTACATATCCCAACATGCACATCCATTCAATCACAACAATTATTCACATACAACCAGCATTCTAATTCATTAAAGTACATGGCCGATTAGTTTGAAAAGGATAAATCCACAGATTTAAATGAGCGCCCACTCGGCGCTTATGTTTTGAAAATGGGTTTCGAAATCAGCATAAATCCACAAGGTTTTGAAAACGGTGCCCACACGACACCCAAGTTTTGAAATCCATTTCGAAATCCATAAATCCACAGGGTTTTGAAAACAGTGCCCACACGACACTTAGATCTTTTAAAAAAACGGTTTTCGCAATCCTTTCTTTGGTTTAGTTTTCTTTTTTTTTTCAAATGGCCAACAGAAATAGACGTAATAGTAATGCATAAAAGGATAACTAAATGCAGCTCATACCGACATCCATGTCGACCCCACGAGGGTATCGGGAACCTCACACACACAACTACAGGGTAAATGAAATGCAAGAAAATAAAGAAGAAGTACAGTCCAGGGTTCCCAGCAACCCAGAAGCTCCCGCCCCGTCCTCACTGTCGCCTACCTCTCTCCTCGTCTGGTCCCTGTCACGAAGTGGGAAGTCAGTGACGCATAATAGTAAAGCAGGAAAATGCAGTAAAACAAACCGTGAAGATGACTGGGGCAACCACCCTCTCAAGAGGGTAACGATAACCTGTACTCCCGTGCCCTGCAATACCCGGCCACGTCGGACAACTAATAACCGACGGGTCGCACCGTACCTGCTACAACCCGACCACGTCGGACAACTAATAACCGACGGGTCGCACCGCTCGCACCTCGGCGCCTCAAACCCCACGACTAATAAGGGGCCCCACTACGTCACCTCGTGGGTATACACGGGTCATAGACCACTTTTCCGGAAAAGCGCACCCTTTGCGGTGGCCAAACCGCGGGTGCGCGTGCTGCAGCCTCGAGCCAAGTAACCATGATGTATGAACAAGAGCAAGATAGTAGCATGTGTAATCAAAGTACCCTACTAACAAGTATAGTCGAAGTAAAGCGGTAACATGTAACAACTAGAGTGAGGCGGTAACATGCAACAACTAAAGAAACGATAAACGGTAGCATTTAAAGTGGAACGATAATATGTAATATTTAAAGTAAACAGTCCTCGGGGATCGACGCTAAACACCCCACTCAACCCACGTACGCACTTGCTTGTCCCCATCCAACATGATAGAACTAAACGCTAGAACTTTCAAAATCAAACCCACACTGTTTTAATCCAAGCACGAGGTCCATATAAAGTTTAGAACATCCCTCCTTTTTCTACATTTTCTTTTTCTCTTTGTTTTAAACGTTAGCACAATCAAACAAGTAATGTCTATCACCCTTCGATCTTTAACCCAAGTACGCACAAGATTGACCCCACCCAGTTTAATAGAATTAAATGCAAGGACTTAAAACAACAACCCACATGTAGAGCCATCAGATACACCATCTATATATTAAAGCAGAACAAACATATATCCACTGACGATTAGTAAATGCTTTCTCCCGATGTCCTAACCCAAACGTGGCACGTAATTTTAGAGCAGCGACCAGTAACACCATCAATAATTATTTGGTGTTTTCCTCTGATGTTCTAACCCGAGCATGGCATATCATTTGTTTACTTTTTCCCTTTAATTAAAATGTTGGTACATGTAAACGTTAGGACTTAAAGCAAAACCCACCTCAAATACGAAGAAGGAGACGTGCGGAAAATCCGACCGAGAAAATCCTCACCGCGGGTCTGAACAGCTGTAACACAATTTTGTTCGTCAAAAACGTCGTCACGGTTCAAAACACTCAAAAACGGGGCGAAACGGACTAAAAACGGAGCTCCTGGGCCCTTTTTCTGGAAGCAGGTGCACGGATCCAACCGTGGACCGGGTCCACGGCGGCGGCGGCATGGGCGTAGGCCGGGAGCACGCGGCGCGGTGGACCAGCGCCGTAATGGGCCGGGCCGCGCACGGGCGCGGGCGCGCGCCGGGTCCACGGCCCCGCGTGCTGTGGCGTACGCCGGGTGCACGCCCGGGCGTGCACCGCGCGGCCTGGCGCACCGGGCCGTGCGCCGGGTCCGCGTCCCCGGGCCGCAGGGGCGTGCGCCGGGTGCACGCCGGCCCGGTGGACCGCGCGGCCTGGCGCACAGATTTGTGCGCCGGGTCTGCGGTCCCGGGCCGGGACGGCATGCGCCGGGTGCACGCCGGCCCGGTGGACCGCGCGGCCTGGCGCACAGGTCCGTGCGCCGGGTTCGCGGCCCCGGGCCGGTGCGGCGTGCACCGGGTGCACCCGGACGGGTGGACCGCGGCCAGAAAACCCCTACATCGTGTCCGTTTTCGACTCCGGTCGCGACTCCGCGCTCCCGGCGGCTTCGGCGATGACCCCGTGAACACGGTGACGGCGGCGGCGGCCTCCCGTTTAACCACGGCGGCGGCGGCCTCCCGTTTTGGTCCCCGAAATCGCCTCGCACGCGGCACAAGACCCCCGACGATTCAAGGGATTTCCCTCCCCTTGCCCGAAACAAGAATCGACACAAAAGCAAAACAAGAACGAAACAAGAAAGCGAAAGCACGGCTCACCTTGTTTCCGTCGACGCCGGGTGAGGGAGAGGGATCGTCCTTTTCGCGCTCGTCGGATCTTGCGGGGAGGCGATCAATCTCCTCCTTCTCCTCGTCAAGACCCCGGCTCTCGCGTCGCCTCGGTACGGGTGGGGGAAAGGGCTTGGGGTTTTCTCGCGTACGAAAGGGGAAAAAGAAAAGAGCGGGGAACCCTAATCCCCCCCCTTGGAGTTTAAATTCGTTGTTTGGTCGTAGCCGACGGGGATTTGGTTCCCCAAGCCCCCAAATTAACTACATTAAATTAGATTAACGTCGTTCAAATACGAAATTACATTGAGTCGAGTTAGACTGATTTAAATCCACTTAAATAAATTAAATCGAATAAAAATTAAATCGAATAAAAATTAAATCCGGGTCTAGTTTATCTCAGCGAAGGCGTGCTGACCCCGCGAACATCAACAACTTCAGGAATTTATTCCGGGAGCTTCCGGGGTCAGAAAACCGATCCGATCGCGCCGCCAGTTTTCGTTTCGCGGGCTCTATTCTCTAAAAATATCCTCGAGCCCCGACAGCCTACCCAAAACGACGCGAGAAAAATCGTACCCCGGTCCCCCTTAGTCGAAAAGCGGTTCGAAATTAATTCACAGGTAAGACCAAAAAGGAAAGTAAACCCGCGGTTATTACAATCATGTCGGTTTTGTTCCACTTTTGAGCATCTGATAGAGGCTAGTAGCTGTAGAGTTTACTTTACCAGCTTTTCCCTTTCCGCACTGCATTGTTACTTTTGCCTCTAGTAGACTTATGGCAACCGTCGGGCTTGTTGGCGGCACCCACTGAGAACTACTTTGGGATGTAGTTCTCACACCCGTCGTGGTGTCTTTTCCCAGGACTTCGTCTTCTTCTCCCTGTTCCTGCTGCACCTGTTGCTGACCCGACTGATCGAGGTAAGGGAGTCGCGAGATAGTTCCCTACCAGTCGTCATCCTGAGAGTAGATGTACCTCCTTACTTTTTGTGAGTTCATGTTGAGTGACCTTGTAGTGAGGATTGAGTTGTACTCTTCTTATTTTGAGAGATATTTGTATTTTTGGTGAGGATTCTGGTTGTATATTTCTAGAGTTGTACTTATTTTATCCAGCTTTTACTTTTCGGCTCTGATATCTGTATAGTATAGATGTTTCTTTTGTACGGTAGTCGCTATGTCTATACGGGGCTTCCCGTATGGGCGGCGGATCTGTTGGCGAGCCCGGATCGCAGTTTCGACCCCGGGGCGTGACAGATTAGAGTGGTATCAGAGCCTAGGTGTAGGTCATTGAGGACTTAGAAATCCTAGGCTTGTGGTTGGACCCTAGGATGACTTCTGTGAGAGCCGTAACCTTTTTGCGAGAGTCTTGATTTGGGGTCTAAACTCTCCCAGCAGATGGGATGAGTGATCAACATGTCTTCCTTCGGTGGCAACTATGTTGGCTGCAGACAACATAGTGCTACGGGAAGGGCGACATGCCTTTGACTTTCGCTGGATTGGGTCATGTTTTGTTTGGGGTTCTGACTATTCTTCTTTTTCCCTCAGGTGAGTGATGCCTCCGCGACGCAGGATGTCGACGCGCTCGCAGCCTTCTTCTTCTGTGCCCGAGCAGGAGGACTCGGGACAGGGGCATTAGAGTGAGGTGCAGGAGCTCCGTGCCTAGTTGGCACAGATGTCTGAGGCTGTTCAGCGCCAGGAGGAGACTTCTCAGCGTCAGGAGGAGACCTTGCGACGCCAGGAGGAGGCCTCGCAGCGCCAGGAGAGGCTTCTCGGCGCCAGGAGGAGGCCTTGGGTCGATGATGCTTATGTTAGAGCAGAGTCATAGCCTGTGGTAGCACCCCCTGAGAGTTCGCCTGTGCCCTTCTTCGCCAGCTGCGGCCCCCCCTGTGATTCCGTCAGCCGGCAGTTCCTGTCGAGCCGGTTTCGTGCAGACCACCGTCTGGGTCGACGGGACCTTTGACTTCTTCTGAGCAGTGTGCGGTGGTGGATCTATTGATTAGGTTCCGCCAGTTCGATCCACCCCGTTTTCTCTGGTTGGGTGCTGAGCCGTGGGAGGCCGAGACTTGGGTTACGGCCATGGAGCGTCACTTTTGAGAGTTTTGATGTTCAGGATGGTTTCGGGTTCCCTTGGTGGCTCTTTCTGGATCTGGAGGCAACGCCGAGGCTTGGTGGCGGCGTGTGCGACCCGCTGGTCCGCCTGGGACGCAGCTTCTCACTTGGGCGGAGTTCCGCAGTCTTCTTCTAGGGGCCTTCATTCCTGAGAGTGTTCGTCAGAGATTGAAGGAGCTGCTGAGGAATCTCCGCCAGGGAAATCGGCCCGTGCATGATACATAGCCGAATTCAATCAGCTGTTGGCTAGTATGCCTCACGTGGCCAGGGAAGGCTCACACGGATCTACATGTTTGAGCGGGGCTGCGCCGGGACATTTATCAGCTGTTCGCTCCCGCAGAGCAGACTTTAGAGGCCTCGATGGAGCAGGCGTTATATGTTGAGTCTGGAGAGGTAGTTATGGATGAGGTGGCTCCAGCCCCCGTAGTGACTCCAGGGGCGAAGCGCCCGGCGCCGGTGGATGAGGGGCAGTCGAGTCGGCAGGGACCCCCGAGACCTCCGTGATTCCATCCTCAGGGTCGTGGGCACCAGAGGCGCCAGAGATCGGGATCTTCTCGTCAGTCTTCGCGGCAGCAGCAGCGTAGATCACCTCGGCAGCAGCAGCGTAGATCACCTCGGCAGCAGCAGCCTTCTCAGCAGCAGCAGACTTCGCGGTAGTCCCGGCAGGACCGATGTGTTATTTGTGGAGGGCCGCACTTACCGATTCAGTGTTCTCAGAGGCAGGGCAGATGCTTCCGTTGTGGGCAGACTGGTCACTTTCAGAGCTCGTGCCCCAGAGCAGGTTCTTCAGCTCCTTCCACCGCTTCAGCACCTTCTCTTCCTCATGAGACGGCAGGGCCTTCTGCGGCCTATGGTAGGCCTGATCATGCTCCATCTTCCTCGCGACAGCCAGATCGGCGACCACCAGCACCGAGCGGGCGTGTCTATGCCGCCCAAATTGAGGATGCTTCTACCGCTGACCACGTCGTCGCAGGTATTATTTTGATTTCTGCTGTTCATACCCGAGCTCTTTTTGATACTGGCGCATCGCACTCCTTTATTAGTAGAGCATTTGCATCCCTACATAGTATAGAGGTAGTTTCTTTATCGCATGCATTAGAGGTTCAGATTCCAGACCATGTCTTGCATGTCGAGGAGTGTTGTAGGGATTGCCCTGTACAGTTGGGACCCTGGATCCTGCCGGCAGACATGCTCGTCTTGCGGCAGCTCCAGGATTTCGACGTGGTACTTGCCATGGATTGGTTAGCTCGGTATTTCGCCACCATTGACTGCAGAGAGAGGACGGTGACCCTCCGTGAGCCTGGACAGGAGGAGTTCGTTTTCAGAGGCTGCCAGAGTACCTTATTTGCCATGACTATTTCTTCGACGAGAGCCCGGCGGATGATGAGTAGGGGTTGTACCGCCTTCCTGGCGACGATCGTAGAGGTGCCTACGGCGGCACTAGGACTCAAGGATATCCCTATTGTCCGCGAGTTCCCAGATGTGTTTCCCTCAGAGTTGTCGACCATGCCGCCGGAGAGGGAGATTGAGTTTGTGATTGATGTGGTTCCAGGAACCGCACCAATCTCGAAGGCACCTTATAGGATGGCACCTGCCGAGCTGAGAGAGCTGAAGGCCCAGTTGCAGGACTTGATGGATGTGGGCTTTGTGAGGCCCAGTGTATCTCCGTGGGGAGCGCCGGTTTTATTTGTGAAGAAGAAGGATGGGTCGCTTCGATTATGTGTGGACTACAGAGAGCTGAATAAAGTGACCATCCGGAATAAGTACCCCCTACCACGGATTGATGATCTGTTTGATCAGTTGCAGGGAGCGTCTGTGTTCTCGAAGATTGATCTCCAGTCAGGTTACCACCAGCTGAGGGTGAGGGCCGAGGACATTCCCAAGACGGCTTTTAGATCCCGGTATGGGCATTATGAGTTTACAGTTATGCCTTTTGGATTAACTAGTGCCCCTGCAGCATTTATGGATTTAATGAACCGGGTGTTTCAGCCGTACTTGGATCGGTTTGTCGTTGTGTTTATTGACGACATTCTGATTTACTCCCGGAGTGATTTGGAGCATGAGGAGCACTTGAGGATAGTGCTGCAGCTTCTGCGAGAGAAAAAGCTGTATGCCAAGTTTAAAAAGTGCGAATTTTGGCTTCAGGAGGTTGCTTTTCTAGGCCACGTTGTATCAGCCGCAGGAGTGGCAGTGGACCCGACGAAGATTGATGCTGTTCGGGATTGGCCTAGACCGACGACGGTTACTGAGGTCCGTAGCTTTTTGGGATTAGCAGGTTACTACCGTCGCTTTGTAGAGGGCTTTGCGAAGCTCTCTACTCCCCTGACCAGTTTGACCAGGAAGGGGATAAAGTTTGTTTGGACTGAGCGGTGCCAGGAGAGCTTTGAGGAGCTGAAGAGGAGATTGATCTCGGCACCAGTTTTAGCACTTCCAGTGATGGGCGATGGATTTGTGATTTACAGTGACGCCTCTCACAGCGGTTTGGGATGTGTTCTGATGCAGCATGGTAGGGTAATTGCTTATGCTTCACGGCAATTAAAGGATTATGAGAAGAACTTACCCTACTCATGATTTGGAGCTTGCAGCCGTGGTGTTCGCGCTGAAGTTGTGGCGGCATTACCTCTACGGGGAGCACTGTGAGATTTACACTGATCATAAGAGCTTGAAATACTTGTTTACTCAAAAGGAGCTGAATTTGAGGCAACGCCGGTGGTTGGAGTTGTTAAAGGACTATGATGTGAGCATCTTTTATCACCCCGGCAAGGCCAATGTAGTGGCAGATGCTTTGAGTAGGAGGTCAGCGCAGAGCTTGAGCATGTTGATCACCCAGCAGGCACCGCTTGTGGAGCAGATGAGGCGTCTACAGATTGAGGTGGTATCCCCTGGGGTCTCTGCTAGACTCATGTCTATGGTCTTGCAGCCCACTCTGTTGGACAGGATTAGAGAGACACAGAGTGAGGACCCCCACTTGACACGGATTAGATCGCAGATTCAGGCTGATCAGTTAGGGGATTTTGCTGTGGATAGCTTGGAAGTACTGCGGTACAGGGACCGAGTGTGTGTGCCTATGGACACTGAGCTCAGAGATCAGATTTTGAGGGAGGCCCATTATACACCTTATACCATTCATCCCGGTGGTACTAAGATGTATAAGGACCTCAAGGCACATTTTTGGTGGCCCGGAATGAAGCGAGATATTGGAAGATTTGTGGCTCACTGTTTAACTTGCCAGCAAGTGAAGGCAGAGCACCGTGTTCCTGCTGGCAAGTTACAGAGTCTTCCAATTCCCGAGTGGAAGTGGGACCACATCACCATGGATTTCGTCACTGGACTGCCGAGGGCGCAGAGTGGGGCCGATGCGATTTGGGTTATCGTGGATAGACTCACCAAGTCTGCACACTTTTTGCCTGTACAGATGACTTGGTCGTTGGAGCGACTTGCGCAGTTATACTTGGATGAGGTGGTGAGGCTGCACGGTGTACCCGCCTCGATTATATCAGATAGGGACCCGAGGTTCGTATCACACTTCTGGGGGAGTCTTCAGTCAGCCTTGGGGACCCAGCTCTGATTTAGCACAGCATTCCACCCACAGACCGATGGACAGTCTGAGCGCACCATACAGACCCTCGAGGACATGTTGAGAGCGTGCGTTATGGATTTTGGAGGAGGGTGGTACCGGCACTTAGCATTGGTTGAGTTTGCGTACAACAACAGCTATCAAGCGAGCATCCAGATGGCTCCGTTTGAGGCGTTGTATGGACGCAAGTGTCGGTCACCCTTGTATTGGAGTGACGTGGGTGAGAGGAGGACTTTGGGACCGGATTTACTGCTGGAGGCAGAGGAGAAAGTCAGATTGGTTCGCCGACATCTTGAGATAGCCCAGAGTCGCCAGAGGAGCTACGCTGATACTCGGCGGCGAGACCTAGAGTTTCAAATTGGTGATCATGTCTTTTTAAATGTCTCGCCTTCGAAAGGGGTCAGGAGATTCGGAGTTCGGGGGAAGCTCAGTCCCCGCTTTATTGGACCCTTCGAGGTACTTGAGAAGATTGGCCCTGTGGCTTATAGAGTTGCTCTTCCACCTCGCCTGGCCGGAGTTCATGATGTCTTCCACGTCTCGGCTTTGAGGAGATATGTTTCTGACCCCTCGCACGTGATCGACTTCACTTCTTTGGAGATCGGAGAGGATCTTTGTTACGAGGAGCGCCCGTTGCGAATTCTCGCTCGAGAGGTGAGGGAATTGCGCAACCGGGCCATTCCGTATGTGAAGGTTTTGTGGAGCAATCACGAGGAGCGTGAGGCTACTTGGGAGCTGGAGACGGTGATGCAGGATTCCTATCCTTTTCTGTTCGAGACTTCTGGTTGAGGTACGTCTGTTGTTTTCTTGTTTCGGGGACGAAACTCCCTTTTTGTGGGGGAGGATGTGGTGGCCCAGATTTCCATGCAGCTTTTTCGGGTGAATCTATTGTTTAGAACACCTATTGTTGGTGTGTCTGGCCCATTGTGCATCAAGGGGATGCTACAGATGGACCCTGTGAGATATCTACTGCTGTGTTGGCCTTCGGCCGGGCCCAACACTGTAGCAGCCCGAAACTTTCGGGCGCCCGAAAGTTGGGACACGCTCGGAATTTTGAGATTTGTTCTTTGAGCCTATAAATAGCCCGAGCTCCTTTCTTCTTCATTTTTTTGGCATTTTCGAGCTTCAAACCGGCAAGAATTCTTCACCAAAGTTGATCCTCACACAGTGTAGCTTCCATCTGCAGAGTTTGGGGATTTTTGGGGGCACGCTTTTCGAGATTCTCATTTTCTTGGCGCGACGCGACGCTCTTTCTTCGGTGTTTCTTCCGTCGCTCTTCGGTGTTCGAGCTCCCTCGACCTACTCCGACCATCTTTTCGAGTAATTTCTTCGCTGCTGGATCCGCGACAGGTGAGGCTACGATTTTGGTTTCTTGCACATTTTCTGGTTTCGCATTATTCGAGGAGTTTTCTCCAGCTCACTGGGACCCTTTTTGCTGTGAGTTTTTGGTGAGGGCAGCACCTTCTTTTGAGGAGATCTCCGCGCACAGGTCTCGAATCAAGACGTGCTTGTAGACTTTTTTCATCTACTCGACGCGAGGATCATCGTGGTATTTTTGTTAGAATTTCTTGAGGCCTTCCCAGAGGTATACATCTTCCTTTTTATCTGTGCAAGATTTTTCAGTTGTGTGGTTGTATGTTTTCGCGCGCCCGTGTTGTGGAATTTATAACTGGATCTACGGGGCTCCGATTTGGGCGTGCAGGTACTTGTTTCGAAGCTATCGACGCGTAGAACGCAGGGATATTTTATTTGGAATTTATTGAGAACTTTCAGCAGGTGAAATATTTGCTTCTTTGCAGCTGAAAATTCAGCATTGTGATTTTGGGCAGATTTTGGGATTTGTGTATAACTGTAGCCCTATGTTGTACCCATGAGGGATTGTGGACTGTATTGGACTTATTGGACTTTGAGTTGCTGTTTTTCTGGTATTATCAGCTGTAGGACTTTGACAGATCAGCGCTTCAGGTGGGTGACCTCTTTTTCAAGATCAACGGACTGTGTACTAATTCTAGCTTTAGGGACTTGCATATTTTAATGTATTATGTACAGCATGCTTGAATGTAAGAATTGATGATCCTGTGATTATTTTCTTCCCTACAAGCTATTGTTTATTATTATCTTGGAACTTGACCTAGCACCACTGCCATATGTTGCATGTTCAGCCAGACTGTAGAAAACTCAATTTGGGCTAGGTTTTTATTGCTCTAGACATTCCCACATCACTATTCTGTATATCACTCTGGACTTAGAGTTTTCCTCGCCCAAGTAGTGGGCCGAGAGGTCGGATTATTGTGGGATGCATTTATACTCGTGTCTGGGGACCGAGTGGAGTTGTTAGCAGTCTGTAGACCAGGTTTCTTTGGGAGAGTGACTTTGGTTGTAGATCTGGGATCTTGGGAGCCATTTGAGCGACAGTGAGTCTCGGCTGTGCAGTTTTCCAGCCTGTGAGTGAGATAGTGTTCCATTGGTTACAGACGATCTTGTTGATCGAGGATTTGGATTATAGCCTACATGAGCCACATTTGAGCTCGACAGAGATGCGCGGATACTTTACTCGTTGGGGTCGCGCCCCTCGAGTGCCACTCCGGAGTTGGGCCTGTTCTTCTATCGCGACTTGTCGACGCATTAGTCCCCCTGGCTGGGCCAGTTTTGGCAGTCACGGACGCCCTACGTAAGTCCGGTCCTCCGGGATGTAACGGTAGTAGGTAGGCGTAGGTTTGACTGGACCCGATGAGGCAGTTAGTTTAGATTGGGTGATTTGAGTCGAGGGCTAGTTGTAGCATCATGTTCTTTCTGTTCCACTTTTGAGCATCTAGATAGAGGCATAGTAGCTGTAGAGTTTACTTTACCAGCTTTTCCCTTTCCGCACTGCATTGTTACTTTTGCCTCTAGTAGACTTAGTGGGCAGACCGTCGGGCTTGTTGGCGGCACCCACTGAGAACTACTTTGGGATGTAGTTCTCACGCCCGTCGTGGTGTCTTTTTCCCAGGGACTTCGTCTTCTTCTCCTGTTCCTGCTGCACCTGTTGCTGACCCGACTGATCGAGGTAAGGGAGTCGCGAGATAGTTTCCTACCAGTCGTCATCCTGAGAGTAGATGTACCTCCTTACTTTTTGTGAGTTCATGTTGAGTGACCTTGTAGTGAGGATTAAGTTGTACTCTTCTTATTTTGAGAGATATTTGTATTTTTGGTGAGGATTCTGGTTGTATATTTCTAGAGTTGTACTTATTTTATCCAGCTTTTAATTTTCGGCTCTGATATCTGTATAGTATAGATGTTTCTTTTGCAGGTTAGTCGCAACGTCTATACGGGGCTTCCCGTATGGGCGGCGGATCTGTTGGCGAGCCCGGGTCGCAGTTTCGACCCCGGGGCGTGACAGTGTTAGCGGTAGTTGTTTACCAGTGTCAGCAGTACCTAGGACCCAGACTGTTTTTAGACACACATGATTTCTGTAAACTAATATTTTCTTCTAAATATCGAGGGGTCGCTGGAGCCTGTTTTTGTTTGATTTGGGTGATGGCAATAGCCCTTCGGGGTTTGGAAAAATAAAACTTATTTAAACTAATTTTCTTAAAAGAACTAAAATATATTAAATTGGGTTTCTCAGATTAAAATAATTTTCAGTAATAACGGTCATTTATTTATTACAACTTCCTCACCCGAGAGAGTTTGGGTGATCTGGGTTCTAGGGGCCATTCCTTTTTTGGGACGAAAGCCACAGGGCCGAGCCTGGAACCTGTTCTTGTTTGATAGGGTTGTAGGTGTTGGTCTTCCGGGACTTTTGGGCCCTGGTTGGTGTCTTTCGCTTGTTGTACAGAGGTTGTCGTGTTTTCGAACTATAAGGGGGTCGGAAACTTCGATAGGCGGAGCCTGGAGTCTGTTCTTGTTTGATAGGGTTCTAGGCACCGACCTATCGAGATTTTCGAACCCTTATGGTGTCGGTCCTTCCTGAGTTTAGTGTTCTGTTGTGGGAGCCGTCGGGTAGACGGTAGTCCCGTCTGTGAGTATTTCTAGCCAGTGAGTTAGAGATGTGAAATCAGTTACTATCGATCTTGTTGATCGTGGTTTTGGACTATAGCCTGCATGAGCCATATTGAGCTCGACAGAGATGCGCGGATACTTTCCTCGATGGGGTCTCGCCCCTCGAGTGCCACTCCGGAGTTGGGCCTGTTACTGGCTATCGCGACTTGTCGACGCAGTCCCTCTGGCTGGCCCAGTTTTGGCAGTCACGGACACCCTACGGTAGACCTGTCCTATTGAGGATGTGCGGCAGTAGGTGGGCGCAGGTTTGACTGGACCCTATGTGGCAGTCAGTGTAGATTGGGTGACTATACTTGAGAGTTAGTAGATGCATCATGTTTTCCATCTATTCTACTTTTTGAGCATCTAGATAGAGGCATAGTAGCTGTAGAGTTTATTTTTCCAGCTCTTCCCTTTCATCACTGCATTTGTTACTTTATACCTCTAGTAGACTTAGTGGGTAGACCGTCGGGCTTGTTGGCGGTACCCATTGAGAACTACTGTGGGATGTAGTTCTCACACCTGCCGTGGTATCTTTTTTCCCTAAAGACTTCTACTCCTGTTCCTGCTGCTCCAGTTGCTGCATCTTCAGATCGAGGTAAAGGAGCCGCGAGCTAGATCCCTACCAGTCGTCGTCCATAGAGTAGATGTACCCACTTTTTATATATTTTAAGAGTTACTTGTTGAGAGACCTTGTAGTGAGGTATAGAGTTGTACTTTTCTGTTTTTATTCTGAGAGACTTATGTACTTTTGGTGAGGCTTTTGAGTTGTATATATTTTATTTCTAGCAGTTTACTTCCAGCTCTGATATCTATTTAGTATAGCATCTTTCTTTTGCAGGTTAGACGCTTCGTCTATACGGGGTTCACCATATGGGCGGCGGATCTGTTAGCGAGCCCGGATCGCAGTTTCGACCCTGGGGCGTGACAAGGCGTGACACACATGGCTTTAGTAAACCAATATTTTTCTTTCAAATTTTGAAGGGTCATCGGAGCATATTCTTATTTGATTTGGGTGAAGGCATTAGCCTTTCGGAGTCTGGAAAATAAAACGTGTTTTTAACTGATCTTCTTAAGAACTAAAATTTATTAAAATGAGTTTCTTGAAATCAAGATGGTTTTTCTAAAAAGGAGCTGCTTTTATCCTCACCCCGAGAGAGTTCGAGTGAAAATAGTTTTCAGTAATAAATATCATCTTTTCTTATAAACTTTCTCACCCGAGAGGGTTCGAGTTAGGGGTTGTTTTCATTCTTATGTCAAGAACTACGGGAGGCTATACCTGGAGCCTGTTCTTGTTTTATTGGGGTTGTAGGTACTAGTCTTTCTGGGATTTCGGACCCTTTGTTGTTGTCAGCTGTTGTAAGACCCGCTTAGTTTTTCTAATGGGGCATCCAGCGGAACCAAAATATTGTAATTTGAGCTATTTAAATTTTAATTATTTCTGGTGTGATCCGTCATGGGCTGCGGGAATTTTAGTGGGTAGAGCTCGCGGAGCCGAGAACGGCGGTGCGATCGGATCCGAATTCCGACTCCGGGAGCTCCCAGAATTAAATTTCGAAGTTTGGACCCTCGTTCGACGCTCCGGGATCCGTGCGATCAATCTACACGCTTTTCCGAGCATCTATTAGCCACCAGATTTTCCCTATTAGGATTCGTATAATTAGGGATTTATTAGTCTTATGTTGTACGTGGGTTATAAATACCCACTCGGAATTAGGGTTTCCCACATACCCTTTTATTTCCTCTCTTCCTCCTCGACCGAGCGGCTAGGTTTCCAGGGAACGAGCGAGTCTAAGAAGAGGAAGAACGGCAACCCAACCTTTTTCTCTTCCGCTCGGAATCCTCGATCCCGTACACCTCCCCTCGCGATCTAAGGTAAACTTGTCGATTTATTTTATTTCATTTAGTTTTGTAGATAAACGGGTGGGCGTCGGATCGCCGAGCCGCCACCGCGGGGTGGGGCCGGGCGACGATAACGACGGACGCCGCCACCGCCGCCGGCGCCCCCGCGCGGCGCACCGCCGCGCGGGGCCGCGGGCGGGCGTGCGCCCGCGCGGCGCACCACCGCGCGGGGCCACGCGCGGGTTGGCGCCCGCGCGGCATGCTGCCGCGCGGGGCCGCGCGCGGGCTGGCACCGCGCGGCATGCTGCCGCGCGGGGCCGCCCGCGGGCGGGGGCACCCGCGCGCCGCACCGCCGCGCGGGGCCGCGAGCGGGCTCGCGACCGCGCGGCGCACCGCCGCGCGGGGCCGCGCGCGGGCGGGCGCCCTCGCGGCATGCTGCCGCGCGGGGCCGCCCGCGGGCGGGGGCACCCGAGCGGCGCACCGCCGCGCGGGGCCGCGCGCGGGTCGGCGCCCGCGCGGCATGCTGCCGCGCGGGGCCGCCCGCGGGCGGGGGCACCCGCGCGGCGCACCGCCGCGCGGGGCCGCGCGCGGGCGGGCGCCCGCGCGGCGCACCTCCGCGCGGGCCCGCGCGCGGTCGGCGCCCGCGCGGCATGCTGCCGCGCGGTGCCGCCCGCGGGCGGGGGCACCCGCGCGGCGCACCGCCGCGCGGGGCCGCGCGCGGGCTAGTGCCCGCCCGCGCGGCGCACCGCCGCGCGGGGCCGCGCTCGGGCTGGCGCCCGCGCGGCATATAGCCGCGCGGGGCCGCCCACGGCAGAAACGCCGCGCGGCTCGTCGCCGCGCGGGGCGCGAGGAGCCCGCGCGGCCGTCGCCGCGCAAGGCCGAATGCCGCGCGGCGCATCGCCGTGCGGGGCCGCCATGACACGGGCGATGCGACGCCGCGGCACGTGGTCGGGGGACCGCCGCTGACAGACCAGGGACCGCGCGGAACGGTCCGCGAATGTGCGCGCGATGCACGGGTCGGTGCCGTGCAAAGGTGGAAGCCGCACGAGGTCCGAAGGCTGCGTTAGGTCTCCCGCGGTTCATATACTTTAAAGTCAACTTTTAGTTTCGGTTACTTAGTCTGAGCTTTCTGTGTTCCATCAAGAGAGCGGGACGTCTTGAGCTCGACGGGCGCGAAGGACGGGACGAACCAACCTCTAGACTTTCCTTCAGGTGGGTAAAATTTCCAAAGGGGTATAGGAAAAGGTGTAAGTCATACATTATGCATGTTCGGGCAAGTACGGAGCTTAAATAACTGCGGTTTATGATACTAACTCCATTTATATACTGTATACATACTCGTGATAATTTAATCAATATGAGGCTCTTGTAGCTACACGCACACCGGCGGTTTGGCCACCGCAAGGGTGTGCTTTTTCGGAAAAGTGGTAAGGGTGACCCGTGTACCCCACGCAGAGGTGGCGTTAGGAATGGGGGCCCCCGCGGGTGGGGGGTGTGAGCGGTGATGCCGGGGCAGGTGCCCGGCAGCCGAGGCAGGGGCTCGGCAGGGGACACCGGGGTAGGTGCCCGGTGTGGGGGTCGGGGAAGGTGCCCAGTTTTGTTTGATTCAGGGTGGGTCAACCATGGCGTCGACCGTACGCGCGAGTCAAAGGGGGGTTGCTCCGGATGTTGTGGTTTGAGTTATTTTTGCCCTTATTGCATTCTTTACTTTTTATAGTCACTGACTTCCCACACTGTGACAGGTTCATCAGGGGGCGAGCGTAGGGGCGCTGGTGAGGCCGTGCGGGCGCGACGTTCAGAGAACTTTGAGTAACACAACTTGGTAGACTCATTTTTCCCTTTTACTTTATTAGTTATGCTAGCTAGTTGTGGTGTGCGATACCCCTGTGGGATCGATGTGGATGTTGCCCTTTTTCTTTTATGACTGATGCATGAGTGTGGACTTTCTTTCTCTCCTTACTTTTGGCCAATTTAAAATAAAAGCTTAAATCGTTTGCGAAAACTGCTTTCAAGAAATATGGGCGTCGGGTGGACGCCGCTTTCAAAACCCTGCGATGTTTTATCCTTTACAAACAGTTGGCCTCTTTTCAAATGGACCAGCATATGGGCGGTGTGATTGTATGATGAATGCGCTTGTGCCTTGTACTATTGTGGTTAATGTTATACGTGTTGACGTATGTAATCGGGACGCCGTGCATATGCAAAGGAGACTCCGCCCGTCAGCGGGGTGAATTTGCGTATGTGGCGGGTCTGTGCGCGCACCAGGGCGGGTTCTCAAACTAAAGAAAGACAAAAAAAAAATATACACCATTTTGGGAGCATAGGTGGCTCAAAACTTTCGCGCGTTAGAACCCCCGGGGCGTGACAGCTGTTGAGTACCTCCGGCCAGTGAGTTTTAGCGTGGTGAGTTGGATGTCCTGTTTTGGGAGTCGTTTGGGTTGACGGCGGTCCAGACTGTTGAGTACCTCCGACTAGTGGGTTAGTGTTATGAGTTGAGTTTTGTTGATCTGATTGATCGTGGATTTCGACTATAGCCTGCATGAGCCATATTGAGCTCGACAGAGATGCGTGGATACTTCCTCGGTGGGGTTGCTCCCCTCAAGTGCCACTCCGGAGCTGGGGCAGTTACTTTGCTATTGCGACTTGTCGACGCTGTTCTCATTAACTAGGCCCTTTTGGGTCAATCATAGACTTCCTACGTAATTCCCGTCCCAGTGTGGATGTGTGGTAGTAGGTGGGCGCAGATTTGACTAGGTCATTTTTGGGCAGTCATTACGATTGGGTCGATTGAGCACCTCGTGTTCGAGTCGTTGCATATTATCATCTATATCACCCATTGAGCATTATAGATAGAGACATGATAGCTTTAGATTTCTTTACAGCTTGTCCTTTCATTATTACAGTTTTTCTGTTATCTTATACATCTAATAGACTTAGTAGGCAGACAGTTGGGCTTGGAGACGGTACCCACTGAGAAATACTGATTAATATAGTTCTCACACCCTCTGTTTGTCACGCCCCGGAGGTTCAAAAAGAGCGGAAAAACGTATTCCCCTTTTTTTTTTTCCTTTAATATATTTAAATGAATATCGCCTCCGGTGCGTACCAGACCCGCCGCATATACAAATTCACTCCCCAAACGGGCGGAGTCTCCTTTGTATATGCACGGCGTTCCCAACACGACAAATACTTTAACCATTCCAACCATGACAAACAACGAGGAGAGAAAACACGTAAACATACATTCACTGTTATAGCATAAACCCAGAGGTTTTAAAATCGGTGCCCACTCGACACTCAGTTTTCCAAAATATTTTCGCAAACTCTTTTGAGCGGCTATTGTTTGAAAAGATAAATCCACAGTTTTGAAATCAGTGCCCACACAGCACCCTTTTGAAAACGCCTTTTTGAAACCAGGTTTGGATTGGAAAGCATGCCGCAATTATAAATCCTAACATTCACCATAATTAGTCAAGAAGTCCTCGTTCCAACATCCACAAGAAATCAAACACAAGTAACCACAGCTAGACTAACCAAACACAAAAGAAGATAACCATACACTGTAATGTTTAATAGCCCCCAAAGGGCTAAGGTCCCCTAACCGTTGCCTCACCGTCGTCCCGGTTCCCACCCCTGCTCGGACCTGTCACAATGTGGGTGGTCAGTGACTGATAAAGTAGAAAACAAATAAGTAAATGCAATAGCGAAAAAGGCAAACGATACACCGGAGCATTTACTTCCCCCTCATGTATCACTAAATTCCTGTCACAAAACATGCTGGGCACCAACCCCAGAATACCGAAACAAGCTGGGCACCAACCCCAGTCTACCGTACTCATCTTCTTGGTGCCTCCAACCCCTCGACTGCCCAAGTAGCAGCCGCCTCTCCTTGAGGGGTCCCCATCATCACGAGTCATGGGGTACACGGGTAACCTTACCATCTTTCCGAAAAAATACACCCTGTGCAGTGGCCAAACTGCTGGTGTGCGTGTAAGCAATATGAGTGTAAAACCATGTTGCGACCTCAGCCGCGTTAGTCAGATCAGTAAAATAATCATGCGACCGCAGCCGCCTCAATGAGAATAAAATATAGGATTTATATGCAATGGGGTTAGTCACTTTTACCGAACAGATCTACTTTATCAAAACGAATATTCGGGAACAACTCTACACCGGCAATAACCAAAAGTACCCACCTGAATAAAGATAAACGACTGCGTCCATGTCCCTCCTAGGCGAATCCGAATTTCACGCGGCCTAATAAAATAATCAAACACACCTTTTTAATACATTTACCCTAAACAAGCAAAACAGTGGTCCCGACCCCTGTAACAATAGACCGACGTAAAACCAAAAATCACGGTGCCAAGCGGACCATGTCGTCCCACAAAAATCGTCGAACCAAAAACTGTCCCGAAGAACTACATTATTGTTAAGAACATCATCGTGGTCAAAAACACTCAAAAACGGGACGAAACGGGCCGAAAACAGAGCTACCGGAGTCTTCCGTTGGGGGCTGGTGCACGGAGCCGATCGTGGACCGGGTCTGCGGCCAAGGGTGGCGGCCATCATAGACCGGGAGCACACTGTGTGGTAGACTGCGCCGTCCTAAGCTGGGCCGCGCACGGGCAAGCGGCGCGCGCCGGATTCACCACTTCCCGGTCGCGACGGCAGCACCGGTGTCACGCCCCGGAGGTCTCAAGATAAGCGGAAAACATGTTTATTTTTTTTTTATTTTATTTTTTTTTTTGAAATACAGGTAAGGAAACGAGTAATCGACCTCGCCTACCGGTGCGTGTCAGACCCGCCACATATACAAATTCACCCTGCAAACGGACAGAGTCTCCTTTGTATATGCACGGCGTCACGATTACAATGACGACAATAACATCATTCCTCATAAAATCCTTAACCACACAGTCACAGTCAACCAGTACGAGAGTGTAAAAACATTCAATCACAATAAGAGGGATCTACAAGTTTGCAAACGGTGTCCACTCGACACCCATTCATTTAAAAACGTCTACACATTCACAGTAAGGCGGCTACACCGTTTTGAAAGGATAAAACCATAGGTTTTCAAAGTAGTGCCCACACAACACTTGATTTTGAAAGACATTTTCGAAACCCATTTTCATATCGTAAAACGGCCGCAAAGAGTGAGAACAATAATTTAAAATCTACTGTGATATCAAACAACTAACCAACCATCCAGTATGATCCACATCCACACAAATTAAACTAGGAAGAGAGAGAATAGAGATAACCAAACTAAAAGTTTTGACATAAGGCCTCATACGGCCAATAGTTATGACTACGTTGCCTCACCACCGTCCCGATGAACATACCTATTTGAACCTGTCACGGAGTGTGTAAAGTCAGTGATAAATAAAGTAGATGTTATAACATTAATGGACAATAACTTTAAATGAAATACTCTGCACCGGAACCTTTCGCTATCCTTCGTCCTGAGTCCACTTTATTTAATTTAGTGACACCGTCACGTCAGGGTAGTCGATGATCTCCCCACGCGACACTTACGATGCCTTTTTCCCCTTCACGATGCGTGAACGACATGTTTAGCTATCGTGAAGAGGTCCCCACCCTACACACGTGGGGCACACGGGTCATTTTGACCACTCCTCCGGAAAAGTACACCCATGCGGTGGCCCTATCCGCCTGTGTACGTGCAGCATCCAAAACTGGTTTGCCGAAGTCGGCGTAAATTAAGCACCGCGACACTTGGTTGCCACAAATACCAACAAAAGAACGGTATATAGTAATGCGAAGGGTTAATTCACTGGAAATATCTCATCTACTTTATTAAACAGGTTAATACGAACTTTTAGATGATATACTGCACCTAATGCACTTACGGCACTTGTTGCATAAGAACCCACCTGGTTGCGGGAAGATCGGGGTACTAGGGGTCTTTGATACTCTCCCGCTGCGCACCTGGACCTAAAGAAGTCCCTAGAAACAACAGTTAATAACGCATACAATTACCGAAAAACGAAAACCCAATTAACTCTGCGCCGAAACCCCAAAACGCCGCCTAGAACTATACTTGACGACTCCTCGCGCGCACGCACATCCCCCCCCCCCCCCCCCCCGCAGGCGTCGTCGTCCGCGGGGGTTGCCCGCCGTCCGCGGACATCCCGCGCAGCGTTCGCGCGACGGCCACCAGCGGTCTCAAGGCCGCGCGACGTGCGCCTGCGGGTGGCGCCAGCGCGGCGCCCGCCTTCGCGGTGTCCGCTCGCGCGGTGCCCTAGAGGCACCGCGCATCTTCCCCGCCCGTGCGGTGCCCTAGCGACACCGCGCGTTGTCCGCCCGCCCGAGTCGTACCCTAAGTCGCACGGCAACGGCGACGGGCGGCAGAGACGATGGAAACGGAGACGGAGAAGACAACTAAAAATACGAAAAGAAAACCCGAAGATACTACGAACGTAAAAACACTCACCGGATAATCCGACGGAGAATCAACCAATCGCGTTCTTGCTTCCGGTACGTGGTTCGGGGTGATCGGATCCCGCCGTCTTCTTCCTCTTTCTTTCCTCCGGTTAGGGTTTCGCCTTTCCTCCTTCTCTTTTTTTCCTTTCTATTCTCTCGGTTAGGGTTTCGTTTTCCTCTTTTACGAAAAGTGGGATTTTCCTCTCACGTACATACAATTAAATTCTATTTTTGCTTTCCGTCACCGATTAATTAATTATTTAATCAATTATTTCTATGAGATAAACTCCCATTATCCCACACGGCGTGCAAGATATTTTACACGGATTTCGATGCACATTTAGTCACTGCATCACTAAAAATTCCATTCCGGGAGATCACTACATCAGATTTCAGATCCGATCGCACCGCCGGTCATCATTTTTCGCACTCTTTCACAGAAAAATACTCACGCCACACACCGACCAACTTACAGAAATACGATAGTTCCGATCCACTAAAGGAACACTTTATTAGAAGGAGGGTAACATACTACAAAAACCCGTGTCATTGCACCACTCACACTTTATAAGAAGTTTCGTCCCCGAAACTTTATCACAGCCCTCACTAAACCATTCAGGAAAACACTCCCTCATTTTCGATTCCAGTTCCCACGTCGCCTCGCGTTCCTCGTGGTTGCTCCACTGGACCTTTACGTAGGGAATGGTCTGATTCCATAATTTCTTGTCCTCTCGTGCTAGGATCCACACCGGCGTCTCCTCGATGCTTAAGTCCTCTTGTAGCTTGACAGTGGATATGTCTAGGGCGTGAGAGGGGTTGGGGAGGTACTTCCGGAGCATCGAAACGTGAAACACGTTGTGTACTCGGTCTAGGTTTGGCGGCAAGGCCAACCGACACGCCACCGGACCCACGCGTTCTAGGATCTCTAATGGTCCCATGTACCTCGGACTTAGCTTCCCCCTCAGGCCGAAACGTCGGGTCCCCTTTGAAGGCGACACTCGTAGCAACACGTGTTCGCCCACCATGAATTCCAATTCCCGACGTCTATGGTCCGCGTAACTTTTCTGTCTACTCTGGGCGGTTAACAGCCATTGCCTGATCAGGCGCACCTTCGCCTCGGTCTCTTCCACCAAATTCGGTCCCAAAAATTTGCGCTCTCCTAAGTCATCCCAGCATATTGGTGACCGACAGCAGCGCCCATACAGAGCCTCGTATGGCGCCATCTGAATGCTGGCTTAGTAACTGTTATTATAGGCGAATTCTACAAGCGGCAGGTATTGTGACCATCCTTCGCCCAGGTCAAGTACGCATGCCCGAAGCATGTCTTCGAGGATCTGGATCACCCGTTCCGATTGTCCGTGAGTTTGCGGGTGAAAGGCCGTGCTGAAATGCAGCTTGGTTCCCATTGCTCGCTGCAGACTCTGCCAAAAAGTTCGACACGAACCGCGTGTCTCTGTCCGACGTGATGGACGTCGGTACACCATGCAACCTTACTATTTCATCAATGTAAGTTCACGCCAGCCGTTCCCGTGTCCACGTCGTATGTATAGGTAGGAAGTGGGCAGATTTCGTCAAATGATCCACTATGACCCATATCGCATCATGCCCTTGAGATGATCTCGGGAAACCGATCACAAAATCCATCGTAATCATCTCCCACTTCCATTCCGGCACCGACAACGGTTGTAACTTCCCTGCTGGACGCTGGTGTTCGGCCTTCACTTGTTGGCACACCAGGCAGTGTGCCACAAACCGGGTTACGTCCCCTCTCAACTTAGGCCACCAGAAGGTTTGCTTTAGATCCTTGTACATTTTCGTCCCTCCAGGGTGTACGGCGTAGGGCGCGGTGTGCGCCTCGCTCAGGATTTCCTCCTTGAGCTCCGGTAGATCCGGCACACAGATTCGTCCCCGAAAATGTATCGTGCCATCTGCGTTCATCGCGAAATCGCCCCCCTTGGTCTGAAGGTAGTCTGTCTCGCACCAGTTGTAACTGGGTATCCGCCGATTGCCCTTCCCGGATCCTGTCCAGTAGGGTGGGTCTGACCACCAGGGCCATGAGTCGTGCGACCGTCCCCGCTGGTACTACCTCCAGTCTTAATTGCGAAAATTCTGCAATCAAACGGTCCTGCTGGGTAAGGGCGTTTGTCATTGATTCCACCGTCTGTCCTTTGCGGCTCAAGGCATCCGCCACCACGTTCGCCTTCCCGGGGTGGTAGTGGATGGTTATATCATAGTCTTTTAGTAGTTCGAGCCACCGCCTTTGCCGCAAATTTAGCTCCCTCTGGGTGAAGAGGTACTTGAGGCTATGATGATCTGAGTACACATTGCAATGTGTACCGTACAAATAGTGTCTCCACAACTTGAGGACGAACACGACTGCTGCAAGCTCCAGGTCGTGCACGGGGTAGTTTTTCTCGTACTCCTTGAGTTGCCTCGACGCATAGGCTATGACTTTACCCCGTTGCATAAGCACGCCTCCGAGACCGTTCTGTGACGCATCGCAGTACACCTCATAGTCCTCGCCGGGCTCCGGTAGAGCAAGCACCGGGGCTCACGTCAACTTGTTCTCGAGTTCTTCAAAACTCTTCTGGCATTGATCTATCCAGATGTACTTTTCTCCTTTACGGGTCAGGCGAGTCAGGGGTATGGCTATTTTGGAGAAGCCTTCCATAAAGCGTCTGTAATACCCTGCCAGACCCAGGAAGCTTCGAATCTCAGTTACCGTCGTCGGCCTGGGCCAGTCGGTTACCGAATCTATCTTCTTCGGGTCGACCGCAATCCCAGCAGCCGACACAATATGCCCTAGAAAGCCCACCTCGCGGAGCCAAAACTCACACTTTTTGAGTTTGGCGTAGAGTTTCTGTTCCCGTAGGGTGTGGAGGGCTGTGCGCAGATGCTCTTCATGTTCCTCATTTGTACGGGAGTAGATGAGAATGTCGTCAATGAAGACCACTACGAAAATATCTAAGAAGGGTTTGAACACCCTATTCATCATATCCATGAATACCGCTGGGGCGTTTGTGAGCCCGAACGGCATCACCGTGAACTCGTAGTGACCATAGTGAGTCCGGAACGCTGTCTTGGGGATGTCCTCGCCCCTAACTCAGAGCTGATGATAGCCAGACTGCAGATCGATCTTCGAGAACACCGTTGCTCCTTGTAACTGGTTGAATAGGTCGTCAATCCGTGGTAATGGATACTTGTTCTTGATAGTGACCTTGTTTAATTCTCTGTAGTCAATGCACAGGCAAAGGCTTCCGTCCTTCTTCCTTACGAACAAAACGGGCGCGCCCCCATGGCGACACGCTCGGTCTGATGAAGCCTTTATCCAAAAGATCCTCCAGTTGCGCCTTGAGTTCCTTCAACTCGACGAAGGCCATCCTGTACGCCGCCTTCGTGATGGGTTTAGTACCTGGAAGTAACTCGATGGGAAAGTCGACCCCTCTTTTGGGTGGTATCCCAGGAAGCTCTGCCGGAAATACGTCCGGAAATTCCCTTACGACCGGGGAGTCGGATCTTACGTGGACTGCCGCCCCACGCGACCTATTGGCCACGTGGGCCCTTACTTGCAAGGTAATGGGCGGGACCCATTTAACCCTTGCCTAGCCCCTAACAGTCCCCACTAACTGCAATAGGGTTTCCTATGCCCTGAAACTCACCCGCACCCGTAGGCCGGGAAGAGTTCGACTAACACCAAAAGGGTTTCTCCCCCAATCATGCTATGCGCGTGGGGGAATAGGGGAAGTAGAAAACGAAAAAGAAAGTAAGAGGGAGGGAGAGAGGGTCGAACGAGGGTAGCAAGGTAAGGTATAACCGGTGCTCCTATACAGAAGAAAAAGCAAACGTTACCTGTTATCACTTGTTCTGAGACATCGCATCCTCCACCGTGGTAATTCGGGGAGTACGCCCACAACCCTCAGGCCAGCGGTGCACGGTGTGGTTGGATAGTGACTTTGTGTCGTAGGAATCCACCGGGTGCTGGCCACCGGGTAGGTCCTCCTGCGGAGCGGGGGCTGCCGTGTCCTC
The DNA here is from genome assembly GCA_029168755.2 of Tillandsia fasciculata. Classification (NCBI taxonomy): domain Eukaryota; kingdom Viridiplantae; phylum Streptophyta; class Magnoliopsida; order Poales; family Bromeliaceae; genus Tillandsia; species Tillandsia fasciculata. The sequence goes on along the minus strand of JAQOTM010000317.1, from coordinate 156,033 downwards.
TCGTCCTCCCGGCTGCGGCGCTGTAGTAGTAGCGGCTGGTTCTTGGGGGCACGAGGCACGTGTATGGTCCGGTTGGCCGCATCGGTTGCAGGGGGAGTATTTCCAAAGGCACCTGGTCACCAGGTGTGCCTTCCCACAGATGACGCAGGGTTCCTGTAGCGGTTTCGGACCTCCTGTCGGCACCTGTCCATCTTCTTGTACTCTCTTCGGGCGTTGACTTGCCCAGGTCCTAGGGTTGGGGCCCCCTTGCAGAACGGGGGCTGCAGCCTTCTCTGGTTTGCCGGGTAGCAGCGCTGGGGTAGGGGTAGCCGGCTTCTGGGGGCACGAGAAGTGTGAGTGGCCCGGCTTGCCGCACTTGAAGCAGTGGTCGTCCCTCCAAGGGTAGCTCATCAGTCGTTGTTCACCATCGCATATGACGCACAGCTTCCATTGTGGTTCGGGTCCCCTGTTTATTGCTCGCCCTACATTCTGTTCTGTCCTTGGGCGCTTGGCCGCCTGGCCCCTCTAGAGGGAGTCCTCCGCTGGGCCGGGGTATGCATAAGTCCGACCCTGGTGTATCCCGGGATATCCCTGCCGAGAGCGTGCCTCGGCGAGTTCTTGTTTCGCCCTCAAAGCCGCATTGGTAGCCTCATCGAAGGTGGCAAATCTTACGGGCGGGATCCCACGAAAAGCGTCATATCCAGTGTCGCGCCGGAGGCGGTCGGTTCCCTCAAATTCTCGTGTCAGTAGGTATAAGCGTTCAGTGAGGGTTAGCAACTGACCCGCCACATCGCGCAGCTGGTTGCGAAGCAAGCGGTTCGCTGCGGCTACGGGGTCCATTCTGTCCATTTTCAAGTTAGCGCTTGATCACCGATTCCCGGTCGTTATCTGTGCACACAAAAATCGCGTCAATCCTAGCATTATTGACCTACCAAAAACACTGAGGCTATACCCCTTTTTCCTGCACACTCGCGATCTAAAGCACCTACAACTTGGTTATCTCATGTTCGATTTGGTCGTGGGATCATGCACTGTGGATATTGGTCACCGACTACTGTAGTTAAAGCCGTTTCTCTCTGATACCATAAAATCTGTCACGCCCCGAAGGTCTCAAGATAAGCGGAAAACGTGTTTATTTTTTTTATTTTTATCTTTTTTGAAATACAGGTAAGGAAACGAGTAATCGACCTCGCATACTGGTGCGTGTCAGACCCGCCACATATACAAATTCACCCTGCAAATGGACAGAGTCTCCTTTGTATATGCACGGCGTCACGATTACAACGATGACAATAACATCATTCCTTATAAAATCTTTAACCACACAGTCACAGTCAACCAGTAGGAGAGTGTAAAAACATTCAATCACAATAAGAGGGATCTACAAGTTTGCAAACGGTGTCCACTCGACACCCATTCATTTAAAAACGTCTACACATTCACAGTAAGGCGGCTACATCATTTTGAAAGGATAAAACCACAGGTTTTCAAAGTAGTGCCCACACGACACTTGATTTTTGAAAGACATTTTCGAAACCCCTTTTCATATCGTAAAACGGCCGCAAAGAGTGAGAACAATAATTTAAAATCTACTGTGATATCAAACAACTAACCAACCATCCGGCATGATCCACATCCACACAAATTAAACTAGAGAGAGAGAATAGAGATAACCAAACTAAAAGTTTTGACATAAGGCCTCATACGGCCAATAGTTATGACTGCGTTGCCTCACCACCGTCCCGATGAACATACCTATTTGAACCTGTCACGGAGTGGGTAAAGTCAGTGACAAATAAAGTAAATGTTATAACATTAATGGACAATAACTTTAAATGAAATACTCTGCACCGGAACCTTTCGCTATCCTTCGTCCTGAGTCCACTTTATTTAATTTAGTGACACCGTCACGTCAGGGTAGTCGACGATCTCCCCACGCGACACTTACGATGCCTTTTACCCCTTCACGATGCGTGAGCGACATGTTTAGCTATCGTGAAGAGGTCCCCACCCTACACACGTGGGGCACACGGGTCATTCTGACCACTCCTCCGGAAAACTACACCTATGCGGTGGCCCTATCCGCCTGTGTACGTGCAGCATCCAAAACTGGTTTGCCGAAGTCGGCGTAAATTAAGTGTCATGCCCCGGGGTCGAAACTGTGACCCGGGCTCGCTAACTGATCCGCCATCTGTACGGAAACTGCCGTACAGACGAAGCGTCTAACCTGCAAAAAGAATCAACTACAGCTAAACAGATATCAGAGCTGAAAGTAAACTACTAAAAGCTGAAATCCAAACACTGTACAACTGAAAATAATACAATATCCATCTCCCAAATACGATCGTATAAAAAGTCCTCTGATACAAAACTCAAAAGGGAGATATCTCCAATAAAAAAATCAGTGTACATGCTCTCGATACAAAATATCCTCACTACAACAGTCTCTCAAACTATAAAATAAAATACAACTCTATGCCTCACAAGAAAGGTCTCTCAACAGAGGGAAAAAGTAAACTAAACTACTGAAGCTCTCCTCTGGAGGGGTACCGCTACACTCCAATGACGGGTAGGGAACTAGCTCGCGACTCCCTCGCCTCGGTCAGAAGGATCAGCAACAGGAGCACAGGAACAGGAGAAGAAGTCCCTGGGGACAAGACACCACGACGGGTGTGAGAACTACTTCCCACTGTAGTTCTCAGTGGGTGCCGTCAACAAGCCCAACGGTCTGCCCACAAGTCTACTAGAGGCATAAAGTAACAAAGTAATACGGAAAGAAAAGAGCTGGAAAAGGATAACTCTACAGCTACTATGCCTCTATCTAGATGCTCAAGAGGTGGAACAGATAAAAGTAAATGTGACCACTCGCACCCAAGGTGCTCAATCGGCCCAATTGAACTGACTGCCTCAAAGGGTGTGGAACAGGGGGACCCAAGAACTAGTAGCACGATTAACTCACCTCTCGCACATCCAAGGTGCCTAAAAGTCCCAATCGAACTGACCCTCACATAGGGTCCAGTCAAGCCTGCGCCTGTCGACTAGGAACGCACCTGCCCACTACCACACATCCACATGAGGACGGGATTTACGTGGGGCGTCCTGTCCGACTAACTCACCCCTCGCGCAAACTGCCTCAACAGCCCATCATCGCATCCACAAAACTGCCTCAACAGGCCAACCATCGCATCCACTACGGCATCTCAGGGGGCGCGACCCCAACTGAGGAAAACGGCGCGGCATAGAGTATCAAACATTGGCATATGCAGGCTAGTCAAAATCCACGCTCACTCTCAGAACGGTAGGACTCAAGATCCCCAAATATCTCGCACAACAGTCGGAGCACTCTCGACGACTCAGCTGATCGGCTAACTCGAAACACGAGACACTAGCCTCTCCAACAGCTCGCAGCACAAAGCACACTGGCTGGAGATACTCCACAGCCAGGAACGACCCACAACTCAGGCTAACAATACAGGTCGGACAACACTCAACGACCTGGGACCACCGTCAACCCCAACGGTTCCCAACAACACTGACCGGAAGATACTCGACGGCCCGGGACTGCCGTCTGCTCAACGGCTCCCTCCCACGACAGCACAACAGGGAAACAAGACCTCCCGGGACTACCGTTTACCCAAACGGCTCCCGGCACAGATAAGCAACCCACTACAACTACCAGACTCCACTCTGCTCCCAAGCAAGAGTGCAAAAGCATCCCACACTAAAAGAAAGTCCCGACCTCTCGGCCCACTACCCGGGCGAGAATAACACTATGTCCAGGAATAGAAAAACAGTGTGGATGTCTAACATAAATAACCCTAGCCCAAGTGAGGGTTTTCTACTGGTCTGGTTACACATGCAACATATGACGGGGGTGCTAGGTCAAGTTCCAAGATAACTATATTAACAGATAATAAAAGGAATAACCATTCCTACAGTCTAGCATGCTACACAAGGAAATAAACTATCATGCATAGTCCTACAACAGTAGAATTACTGTACAGTCCATAAAACTTGGAGATAAGGCCACCCACCTCGATTTGACACCAATTGCTTGTAGACACTTGCAATTGGCCTCCACGCGATCCGCACGCAAAACGGAGCACGCCGCCGGAGTCCGCACGCAAAACAGAGCACGCCGCCGAAGTCCACATGCAAAACGGAGCACGCCGCCGAAGTCCGCTCGCAAAACAGAGTCCGCACGCAAAACGGTGCACGGTGCCGGAATCCGCACGCAAAACGGTGCACGGAGTCGCACGCAAAACGGTGCACGGTGCCGGAATCCGCACGCAAAACGGAGCACAGTGCCAGAATCCGCACGCAAAACGGAGTCCGCACGCAAAACAGAGCACGCCGTCGGGGAGCGCACGCAAAACGGTGCAGTAAAACACGGTCCCTAACACAGATAAGAGCAAGAGGGTTAATTTACTGTCCAAAAGAACGCTCCAAAACTGTGCCAAAAACACCGTAAAAACATGTGCGGGACCTACCTCGACGCGTCGCGCCGTCCAACTGCTCCGTTGGAAACCTCGCGCGCTCTACGAGGCCCACGACGCGCCGCCGCACCACCCAAAAATTCCCTCCCCACTCCCTCTCTCGCTCGGGTGGAGAAGAAGGAAAAGAAAAAGGAGGAGAAATGGCGCTCGGGGGAGAAAGAAGAAGAAGAAGAAGAAAAAGAGAAAGGGGGTGGTCCACGGACCCAGTCCACGGATCCGGTCCACGGCGCCGGCCAATGGGGAGCCACCATCCGCGGTCCACGGCCCATGGGCGCGCGCGCCCACAGCACCACGCGGCGCGCGGTAACGCGCCCGCCACACGGGCGCGTTACACCGCGCCACCCCAGGCGCGGGACACGTGCGCGCCACACGGGCACGCGCGCCCCCGCGCCCGCGCGGGCGCCAACGGGGGGCCGCCACGTGGCGGCCCCTGCGCGTCCCGCGCCGAAGCGCGTTAGTGCACCCTGCCGCGTCCGTACGCTCCTCGAGCCGCGCGCCACGCCTCGATTTCCGTGCCGTCGCCTCGCCTCGAGATTCGTGCTGCGTCGCCTCAAAAAACGCGCAATTCATCCGTGCTCCAAATCAAACAAGTAAATAGTCCATTCTCAACGATTTCACGCGCTGAATCCAAAAACGATGTCCGTTTCACCAAATTCTCATCCGAAAATTTGCCGAAAGCCCCCGGATAGCCCACTTGATCCGATTTTCGCGTCGGGTCCAATTCTGAAGTCCGATTTGCCAAAATCCAACTCTAAAAATTCCCGAAGGCGACCGGAGAGGTAATCTTTTATCCAAACTTCGCCCGGAGTCCAAATTCGACATCCACGCCGCGCGAAATCACCTCTAAACACTCGACGGGTCCTCCAATAACTCACGTGGTCCCCTATTAAGCCCAAAGTCCAACACTTGTGTCCAAATTGCGCCCAAACACCGCCGACACACCACGCAGGCCTCCAGTGATGCAAACTAAATCCCAAATTGCACCACAAATCCATTTCTCGGGCCCGACATGCGCACAAACACTCCCAACGGCCACTAAAAGCTGCCCAACAACCAGCAAACCCTACGCGGGGGATTCCGGGACCTCACATTAAGCACCGCGACACTTGGTCACTACAAATATCAACAAAAGAACGGTACATAGTAATGCGAAGGGTTAATTCACTGGAAATACCTCATCTACTTTAATAAACAGGTTAGTACGAACTTTTAGATGATATACTGCACCTAATGCACTTACAGCACTTGTTGCATAAGAACCCACCTGGTTGCGGGAAGATCGGGGTACTAGGGGTCTTTGATACTCTCCCGCTGCGCACCTGGACCTAAAGAAGTCCCCAGAAACAATAGATAATAACGCATACAATTACCGGAAAACGGAAACCCAATTAACTCTGCGCCGAAACCCCAAAATGGAGCCTAGAACTATACTTGACGACACCTCGCGCGCACGCACATCCCCCCCCCTGCAGGCGTCGTCGCCCGCGGGGGTTGCCCGCCGTCCGCGGACATCCCGCGCGGCGTTCGCGCGACGGCCGGCGGCCCGCGGGTGCCCCGCGCGGCTCAAAGCCGCGAGACGTGCGCCTGCGGGTGGCGCCAGCGCGCCACCCGCGCGGTGATTGCCCGCGCGGCGCCTGCGCGGCGCCCGCGCGGGTGCGGGCCCGCGCGGCGCACGCGGGGGGCGCCCACGCGACGCCCGCCTTCGCGGTGTCCGCCCGCGCGGTGCCCTAGCGGCACCGCGCATCTTCCCCGCCCGCGCGGTGCCCTAGCGGCACCGCGCGTCATCCCCCCGCCCGCGTCGTGCCCTAAGTCGCACGGCAACGGCGACGGGCGGCGGAGACGATGGAAACGGAGACGGAGAAGACAACTAAAAATACGAAAAGAAAACCTGAAGATACTACTAACGTAAAAACACTCACCGGATAATCCGACGGGGAATCGACCGATCGCGTTTTTGCTTCCGGTATGTGGTTCGGGGTGATCGAATCCCGCAGTCTTCTTCCTCTTTCTTTCCTCCGGTTAGGGTTTCGCCTTTTCTCCTCCTCTTTTTTTCCTTTCCGTTCTCTCGGTTAGGGTTTCATTTTCCTCTTTTACGAAAAGTGGGATTTTCCTCTCACGCACGTACAATTAAATTCCGTTTTTACTTTCCGTCACCGATTAATTAATTATTTAATCAATTATTTCTACGAGATAAACTCCCATTATCCCACACGGCGTGCAAGATATTTTACACGAATTCCGGTGCACGTTTAGTCACCGCATCACTAAAAATTCTATTCCGGGAGATCACTACATCGGATTTCAGATCCGATCGTACCGCCGGTCATCATTTTTCGCGCTCTTTCACAGGAAAATACTCACGCCACACACCGACCGACTTACGGAAATATGATAGTTCCGATCCACTAAAGGAACACTTTATTGGAAGGAGGGTAACATACTACAAAAACCCATGTCATCACAACCTGGTGCACGCCTGGGCGTGCACCGCACTTGCGGGTTGGGCTGGCGCACGCGGCCGTGCGCCGGGTCTGCGCCCCCAGGCCGCGGGGCTTGTGCCGGGTGCACGCTCGGCGTGTGGATCGCGCAATTGCGGGCCGGTCTGGCGCACGCGGCTGTGCGCCGGGTTTGCGCCCCCAGGCGGTCGAGCCGTGCGCCGGGTGCACAATCGGCCGGTGGACCGCGGCTGGGGGGGGGGGGGGCCGTACGGGGTGAACAGTAACACCCCGTTTCGCGCCGGGTGCACAATCGGGTCCCTCCACTTTCTCCTTCTTTCCTTCTTTTCTCCTTCGGTTAGGGTTCTCTTTTCTTTTCTCTTCTCCGAACTAGGGTTTTATTATTTTGGCCTTCGGTACGCACGAAAGGGAAGGGTTTGAGGAGGCAATCTTTTAAACTAGGGTTTTTCCTTCCAGTTAACGGGGAATACATAAATCTTGTTATTAATTTATTTCTTTTATTTCCCTTTTCATACGTACGTACCGTCAAAATCCACATCGGATATTTTTGAACCCTAATTAATTAATTCATTAATTAATTTCTCACAGATAATCCTTCGGGATAATTCGTTAAAGATAATTCTTTAAAGATAATCCCTTATTTTTCTTGGAAAGCGTACAAAATCAATTACACGGATTTCGATGCACCCCCTGGCTATTGTGATCTTTTTCACCCCTTTCTGGGGGTTCCGTAAGTCGGAATCCGGATCCGATCGCACCGCCATTCTCCGTTTTTTGAGCTCTATCGCAGAAAAATACCCGCACTTCACGATTAACAACTTAAGTAAACCCGTTATTGTTGGGTTTAGGTTAATAAGGATCTAATAGGGGAAAAAACACCTAGAGGGGGGTGAATAGGTGTAAACAATAAACACTCAAAAAATCATTGTGCGATAAAACCCAATGCGGAAAAATAAAAGAACACACAAGATTTTTACGTGGAAAAACTCCAAACCGGAGTAAAAAACCACGGGACCGATAACACGGCGAAATCCACTAGAATTAACACACGTACAAGGTGATATAGCGTACTCACTGACGACTCAACCTCTTACCATACGCTCCTAGTAGATCTTCTCCGCTCGCTCCACGACGCTTCTCGAATCCACGATCCGCGCCCAACGCTGAATCCACAGCGTCCAACGTCGAGTCCACGACGTCCAACCGAATCCACGGTCTTCACCCAATGGCACGCTTCGAATCCACGAACGCACCTCGCTCCGAATCCACGAGAGCGGTAACACCTTGAATCCACAAGGCCACGCGAGTCCACGCGCCGATTTTGGGTAAATCGTTGTTTGTTTGGGTGGTGATGATCCGCCGAATACTTAGATTAAAGATAGATCGGAAATACCATCTAAGTATTCATTGATTTGATTCTACTCAAAATGTGAGTATGGAAAACCTAGAATCAAATCAATCAATATAGATGAAGAACCATAGAATAGATCTATTGATTTCCTTTCTTCTCTATATATGTGGATTTTTCTTTTCGGCTATCTTTTCTTAACCAGCCGATCTATTGCGGATGCCCTAGAAATGAAAGAAGGGCTATTTATAGGTTAGAAACCCTAGGAAGAATATTCGGATCAAAAACAGCCTTTTCTGGAAAGTTTTACCGACGGCGATCCGGATTGGATTTGGCGATCCGGATTGCAGAAGCACAAACCACGATTTCCAGAAAATTGCCTGTTCGGGATCCGGATCGTAGTCCCCGATCCGGATCGTTCATACAGTTTTACCAGAACATCATGTTCGGGATCCGGATTGCAATTCCTGATCCGGATCGAAGAAGCACACAGGTAAAACTAGTGTTCGGGATCCGGATCAGAGATGCTGCGATCCGGATTGAACCAGTGTATGAACAAACACCTTTCGGGATCCGGATTGAAAGCCACGATCCGGATCCTGAACATGTCCCATGTCCAGTTTTTGATGAATAAGCAATTAAAACCTCTTCCAGGTGTTTCTACACTATAAGAAGTATTCGGATCATCAAAATTCTTTAGTTAAACGTACCTGATCCTTTTGAATTCTTCTTTCTTGAGATTGAGGTATACGATCCAAAGTTTCTTCATCTTCAATCTTCAAGACTTAATACATTCACGAAATACGCCAACTCAAATTCCGTAACAATCTCCCCCTTTGGCGGTTTCGTGACAAAACACAAATCCACAAAGAAAATTCAAAAAGATATTTTTGTTGCTATCACCATACAACAAAAATTTACAAAAGAGTTCCAGAAATTAAAAACATGAGATAAACTCCTAGAACAGACTCTAGACTTAGACATCTGTAATCTCTGCACACAGAAAACATTCTTGACAAACAAATTCGTTAGATACCTCAAGAATTGGAACATACAAAACCAAATACAGAGATAGAGTTTATTCTCATCATGACATTTGAAAAATTCAGATATGTGAAAGAATCATAGTTAAAACCAACATATCTTCTAAGCAGTCAAAAACCAAATGTCAAAGTATGTTAGTCCAACATCAACTTGTTAGTCATATTACATGCCCAAATAGTTAGTCGAATAGTTAGTATAGAAGCATGTCACAAATGACAAAAGAAAAACCAAAGTTGAGTTGAAGTTCATACTTACCTTGATATCATCGATATTCACAATCATTGTTCACATCATTCATTGTTCAGAGTTCTTTCTAACTCTCTCACTCTCTCCCCCTTTTTGTCACAAAACAAAGCCAAATAATTACAAGACAAGGAGAGTTAACAGAAATTATAAACCTGCAAAACAAACGAAGGATCAAATTGAAAAACCTGCAAAGTTAGAACAAACAGAAGGTAAAGCAAAGAACTACTCCTGAGAGTCGGAGTCATCAGATGTCGTGCACCCCATTTTCGCAAACAGCTTCTTCACAAGTTTCTTCACGGATGAGACTGACTTAGTCAAAGTGACTTGAGAAGCTGTGATAATTTCCATCTCATTTTTCATGACGTGAAGATCGCCTTTCATTTCAGTGAATTCAGCGGACATACGTTCCTGTTCATTCGAAAGCCGCTGTTGTTCTTTAAATATAGAGGTGACCGAGGCATCATCGTCAGAGGTGGATGGAGGTGCCTTCTGTTGAGGAGGATTTGTGGTGTGGAAGAAGTTGCATGTGGTCGAGCTCGTTGTCCAATCGGAGGAGAGGGGGGATCATCCTGCTTTGTTGGTAGAGACTTGACGATGGTTGTCTCATTGATTGTCCCCAAACTATACATATAAGAGCTCGCGTGTAGTAACCGCTGGTTTAAAATAATTGCTAGGGTCCACTTTTGGTTCTATTTATTTCCAATTAGACCCGGAGGGTGATCCATAATTTCTTGTTCCCGGTCAGACCGTCGGGACTCGCGGGTATTTTTAGTTAATAAAGCTCGCGAAACGGAGAATGGCGGTGCAATCGGATTTGAATTCCGACGTCGGGTGCTTCCAGAATAAATTCCGGAAGTTGGCTAACGATTCAGGCAACCGGCACGGTTTTTGAGGCGGACCGGACCCCGGTTCGTACCCGTATTAATTACCCGCGTTGATTTAAATTTGGTTAATTCCCATTTCTAACCGCTCCCGCTTCCTAACCGCTCCCGCGTTTTCCCGTCGACTCTCCCCGAACCGCTCCCAACTCCCCACCACTTTTCCCCCCCACGACTTCCCAACTAACCGCCCTAACTTCCCCCAACTACCGGCAACTCCCCTTAACTTCCCCTGCGTACAAAACCCCAAAGGAACGAAAAAAAAAAAAAAAGAAACCCAATTCCCCAAACTTCCAGTTTCCCAACCGAGCGTACCCTTTCCCCAATCGATCGAGAGGAGAAGCAAGGCGGAGTGGGTGAGGAGAAGGAAGATCGCCGGCATACCTCTCACCCAAGAACAGGACGATCCCCTAGATCAACCCTAGCCAACGAAATCGAGGTAAGCATGGCTTAGGGTTCTTGTTTGGTCGTTTCTTGGTTCTCTTAGGAACAAGGGAGGGAAGTCGCCACCACCCGGAGCCACCCATGCGGGCGCCGCCGCTCGCGGGCGCCTCCGCAGGCGGGCGGCACCGCATGCGGGCTGCCGCATGCGGGCGCCGCCGCTTGCGGGCGCTCCCGCATGCGGGTGCGGGCGGCACCGCATGCGGGCTGCCGCATGCGGGCGCCGCCGCTCGCGGGCGCCCCCGCGTGCGGGTGCGGGCGGCACCGCATGCGGGCTGCCGCATGCGGGCGCCGCCGCTCGCGGGCACCTCCGCAGGCGGGCGGCACCGCATGCGGGCTGCCGCATGCGGGCGCCGCCGCATGCGGGCGCCCCCGCGTGCGGGTGCGGGCGGCACCGCATGCGGGCTGCCGCATGCGGGCGCCGCCGCTCGCGGGCGCCTCCGCATGCGGGCGGCACCGCATGCGGGCTGCCGCATGCGGGCGCCGCCGCATGCGGGCGCCTCCGCATGCGGGTGCGGGCGGCACCGCATGCGGGCTGCCGCTTGCGGGCGCCCCCGCATGCGGGTGCGGGCGGCACCGCATGCGCGCCGCCGCTTGCGGGCGCCCCGCATGCGGGTGCGGGCGGCACCGCATGCGCGCCGCCGCTTGCGGGCGCCCCCGCATGCGGGTGCGGGCGGCACCGCATGCGGGCTGCCGCATGCGGGCGCCGCTGCTTGCGGGCGCTGCCGCATGCGGGACCGCATGCGGACGACGCCGCATGCGGGCGTCACCGCATGCGGACAGCGCCGCGCGCAGTTAGTACGCCGCCCAACCGTGCGAGACCAGGCGCATACGTGTGCGATTTGTGCACAAGGTGGGGGGGGGCGCCGGGCGTCCTAGTCGTTAATCTGACAAGTCTTAAATTCCTGACTCCTATATGACAGATTCGTGTAGGTCCGGGCGGGCACTCGAGACGCGAGAGAACCTAACAGCAGTCAGGAGCGCGACAACAAGGTGGGTTTTTCTCCCGAGGTTTAGTAATGTTAGTGTTCCGGGGAGGATGTTAAATATTATGTTGACCTGTACTAACACTGACGGCTTCTATGATTTACTATATTACCCCGTGTTTTGTTACTATGCTCGAGTGCGACACGCGCATCCGCGGTTTGGCCACCGCAAAGGGTGCTCTTTTCCGGAAAGGCGGTCTCTGACCCGTGTTTACCCACGAGGTGACGTAGTGGGGCCCCCGTAGATGTGGGGTTTGAGGCACAAAGGTGTGAGCGGTGCGACCGTCGGGATTGGATCCCGATGAGGTCAGGTGTTAAAGGTGTTACAGGGGTAAAGGTGATAAAAGTGTTACAGGTATTACAGGTATTACAGGTGTTACAGGTGTTACCCGTTTGAGAGGAGTGGTTGCTCCAGCTAGTCTTACTTTATGGTTTGGTACTACTTTACTGCTTTAGTACTTTTTTTATGATAGTGTCGCTGACTACCCACTCTGTGACAGGTACCTCCAGGGGGTAGAGGTAGGCGACGGTGAGGCCGAGGTGGTAACAGTCGGGCCGAGGGGGCCCTAGTATGCTGTTTTATTTACCTTGCTCTGCATTTCATTTGGAACTGTAGGTTATTATGTGGTTCTCGATACCCTCGTGGGGTCGTGTGGATGTTGAGTACTTTCATTCCTTTACGCATTACTGTTTCCTTTATTATTCCCGGTCGGCCGTTTTCTAAACAAACCAACTAGAAAGCAAAAGAAAAAGGACTTTGTAAACTGTTTTCAAAAACCTAAGGCCGTGTGGGCCTGTTTTCAAAACAGTGAGTTTATACTTTCAACTTGACTGGCCACGGGTATTGTTTAGGCTTCATGCACCGTACTGTTGTGACTAAATAGAAAATGATTGCTTGTGCTTGACGGTTGTAATAGCCGCGACGCCGTGCATATATGGAGGAGACTCTGCCGGTTTTTGAGTGAATCTGTATATGTGGCGGATCTGGGCACGCGCCGGGGAAGGAGGTTTCAAAAGAAAAATTTTGTACGCACCTTACGCCTACTTTGGGCACCGTTTCCGCTAAAATAAAACCCCCGGGGCGTGACAGATTAAGATGGTATCAGAGACTTTGCTTAAATCACAACAGTGACGGCCCAACATCCACCGAGATATCACACCTAACTACGAATAAATGAAATATGCAGGGTTTAAGGGTTAGGACGTGAGTGAACGGGGGGAGGGAAACTAGTGTGATTTGTTTCCGCTCGGTTTTTCCTAGGTATATTGGGACTGATGTGTTTCCTTGGTGTGGACAGATAGAAGCTCGGTTTTGGGTAGGTAACTGCTGCCGGACATGGACCTTGCGGCAGAGGCGAACCGCTTGCTACGCAACCAGCTGCGCGACGTGCTGGGCAGCTGCTAAACCTTGCGGAGCGCGTGGGTATACTGACCCAGGAGCTTGAGAGTGTCGACCGCGCCCTGCACGGCACCGGTGGATTTAACTCTCGTGGGATACCACCAACTGGCGTTGCTACCTTTCAGGGACGCGGTCAATTGGCCGTGCGCGCGGAACTAGAGCGTACACGACAGGCACACCCTACCCTGGGCCGCCAGTGGGCCCATACCCGAGCGGCAGAGCAACTAAACGACAGAGGAAAGGGCCGAAGCTCGGGCAGGCGACGAGGGGGGGACCTGAGCCACCAAAGCCATGTGTCATTTGCGATGGTGCGCATCCAATGTGAATTGCCCTTGGCGGGACGAACATGCTTCCGGTGTGGCAAGCCGGGCCACACGCGTTACGATTGCCCCGGAAGCCGGCCGTCACCAGACCCCCGGCACCGAGACCTGACGCCCTACGCCTGACGGACTCTTCTGATACCGAGTCCCCATCCCGCCTCGCCGAACGAGGCTGGCCCAGAGGTGTGAACGGATCTCCCCAGCCGCCCCGGGAAGCAGTGATGCGGAATCCCAGAACAGGGGATAGCAGGCGGCTGATCGGATGTCGGATCTGGGTTAGGATGGTCTTTATGGGTAGTTTACTCCTCCTTTCTGTTATAACCACTAGGAATATTAGAGTGAGCCCTTTGTTGGACATGTCGAATGGTCGCTTAATGGATGTGCATGCTTAACTAGATCATTATGAGCCTATCATGTGGAAAACATTATAATGAAAACCTGACATGTTGAAACTTTTACATGCTTCATGGACGTTGTTTTAGCATTAACCTTGCTTAAGGGGGGGGGATGTACCGTCATAGTGCGATGTTGTGAGACGTTTTGTGGAGAACATCATTTGAGGATTCTTGGGCAGGTGTAGGTGGATGATTCAAGTGAGGGTGATTGGTAGGTTATGGACACTATCTCTTTGGTGTTCATTGTAACATCTTCTCAGATCACCAGAGTCTTAAATACCTATTCACCCAAAAGGGACTAAACCTGCGGCAGAGGCAGTGGTTCGAGTTACTGAAGGATTACGACCTAACAATTCAATACCACCCTGGGAAAGCAAATGTGGTAGCGGACGCTTTGAGCAGGAAGGGGCGACCGGAAGGGGAATCAGCAGGTGCGATAACTGAGCAAAACAATTTGATCGCAGAATTCTCACGACTGGGTTGGAAGTAGTGCCAGCGGGCACGGTTGCGGCAACTTCTAACTTTGGTGGTCAAGCCAACCCTACTCGAGAAGATACGAGAGGGGCAGCAGGCGGACTCATATTTCAGCTCGTAAGAGACAAGATATCACTGGATCGGGAAGGGATTTTTCAGTGGAAGGCGACAGCACTCTACGATTTCGCGGACGGATCTGCGTGCCAGATACCCCGGAATTAAAGAAGGAAATTCTATATGAGGCACACAGCGCCCCTTACGCAGCGCATCCAGGAGGTACAAAGATGTACAAGGACCTCAAACAGACCTTCTGGTGGCCCAAGATGAAGGGAGATGTGTAGTGTTCTGGTTTTTCCCATGCAGTTTCCCGATGGATCCACCTTGTATAACACCTAGTGTTGGTGTCTGGTCTATGGTGCACCAAAGGGTGCCACAGATGGACCCTGTGAGATTTTGTAACTATTTGGGCCTTCGGCTGTATTTGCCGAAAGTTAGAAATTGAATTTGGCCAAATGGAGGTTGGATTTGGATTCAGCGCGGAAAAACGCTTGAAAACGGCTATTTGCTTGTTGAATTTGGAGTCCGGATGACCAAAAACGGGCTTCCGGAAGTTATCGGGGCTTTTGGGTGCATGGGGGAGTGTCGGTGGACCGCCAACTGCCACGTGGCGGCCTATAATTGGCCGGTTCGCGACGTTCGGTCCACGGAGCGGCGCGGCTGGGTGCATGAGCCCGGCGCAGGACACGTGGCAGGCGGGGACTGGCGGGCCTTTGGTGCGCGGTCCACGGGAACTCGACCGGCGGTGCAGCGGTTTGAACGCCGGTGCACGGGTTCAGGCGGGAACCACGTTTCGACCCGTGGTTGGCCCGTGCCTGGAGCGCGGTCCACGGAGTTCCCTGCGCGGGTGCATGGACCCGGCGCAGGGACACGTGGCGGCTGGTGAGAGGCGGGCTCAGCATGCGCGGTGTACGGGTCCGTGGAGGCCCGCCTCGGGACAGGGCGCGCGCAGGGGGGCGCTGACGCGGCTGTCGGCCGCACTCGAGTGCGCCACGCGTCGCAACGCGAGAGGCGGCCGCACTCGAGTGCGCCACGCGTCGGCCCGCGGTTGGCGGTCCGTACCTACCCCGCTGACCGCGGGAGGACACGTGGCGCGCGGCAGGGTGCATTGCACCGCTGTCCCCTGTTATGGGGACACGTGTCAGCCCCAGGAATTTCCGGGCGCGTCGGACGGGGGCTGTCCGACCCCTCTTCGGGTTTTCGGGCGCCCGAAAGTTGCGCCCGAAAACCCGGCCCACTTGACTTTGGGCTGTGCCTATAAATAGGACTCCTTAGTTCTTTTGCGGGCTTTTTAGACTTCTTTTCACTGTGGACTCTTCAGAGAAGTTCTTCCCCTCACAGTATACTATCCATTGGAGGACTTTGAGGATTTGTGGAGGCACGCAACCCGAGGTTAGCTATTTTGCGGCGCGGCGCGACGCTTGTTCACCTTCGACCCGCTTCGTCCCTTTTCAGTGTTTGGGCTCCCCCGACTCACCCCGACCTCCTTTTTCGACGATTCTTGCGCCATCGGACTCTCGACTGGTAGGACTTCAACTTTCGTGTTTTGAGCTTCATCGATTTCCGTGCTGATCTTTGAGTTTTTCGGGCTCCCATTTGACCCATTTTTCTTCGCGGATTGTTGGACAGCACCGCAGTGTTCCGGCTGTAACTTTGCGCTCAGGCATCGGATCGAGGCGATTCAAGAGGCAAAATTCATCTACATTTCGCAAGGAATCTCCTGGATTTTTCTCAGATTTTTGTGGATTTTTCGCGAAGGTGAGAATCTCCTTTTTCTGTAGTTCTTCGTTACAGAAATTTTGTACAGTTTGGATTGGGTTGTTCCCCTTGCCGGATTTTTATCTCAGCGTAGGAAACTCCGATTTGGGCGTGCAGGTACTCGTTTCGACGGGCTCGTCGCGAGGATCGCGATAGTATTTTTCTGGGATTTTTCTGGGCATCTTTCGCAGGTGAAAATTTGAGAACTCTGGACTGTGGTTTTAGGGGACAGATTTTGGGAAATTGAGAATGAATAGCTTATGTGTTGTCTTTGGGGTATGTTGTACAGATTCGTGACCAGTTTTGGACAGAGCGAGAGATTCGCATTTGGGGACTTGGATTAGCGCTCGAGGTGGGTGATGTTGTGAACCTCCTACTTGTGAATGTCACTAGGCCTATTGGAATGCCTTGATCATGTGTTACTAATTGTGGATGTATCAAGCATGCTTGTATGAGATTAAGATTCCTTTGATAATATTTGCATTGTTAGCAAGCTACAAGTTAGTGAGCGGTATTTCCATGTTTTAGATATGTAGTTTAATTATATGAAAATAATGCTATAGCCATATCATGTTGTATGTTAAGTGAAGGTTTGAGCATGTGGTTAGAATTCATGTTGTAAAGAGGGGAGACTTGATAGTAGATTATGCATCCAAATTGTATCATGAATCATATGTCATGCCACGTATACATTAGAGGTTCCAAATACTTAATGTTGCATATGTTAGAATAATTGAAATGATTTTATCAAGTAAAGGACTTTGCATGCTTGAATGGTCATCTAGTTAGGCCACCTTTTTCTGCTACACATACATGCTGGAATTGACTTAGGAGAAACCATGCTTTTTATTCATTCTCCTGATGTCTAGTTTTAGGGGATTGTGTAGTCAGATGTTCAGAGTTGGAACAGTTGGGGATTGATGATTGGGTGTTGCGGCAACCGCGGACTGGGGGCGGTTGACCGGCTTATTAGTATTATTATTATTATTGCATCAGATTGGAGGTGAGGGATCGGGCTTCTTTAGTGGATGGTCTTACCCACATGTTTAGAGTCTTGATCCAGTCCTGCTACATCAGATACTTATGGTTACATACTTTACTCGTGTGGGTCGCTCCCCTCGAGTGCCACTCCGGAGTAGGCTTAGGGCCGTGCCGTGTGCCGGTCGGTTGGATACTTTTAGGGCCGTGCCGTGTGCCGGTCGGTTGGATACTTTTGGGATCGTGCCGGGTGCCGATCAGTTACTTGTTCTTGAGAGGACAGCAGAGCAGGCAGTACCAGTGTTACTGGTGTTCGATTGGGTTGGTCTTGTAGTCTGTGACATCCTGGTCCATATCATTAGCTATTCCTTTAGCTAGGCATCTTTGAGGCATGATAGGGGTAGCTCTTCATCAGTAGTTTTACTTATAGCTTACCACCTTGTGTTATTTTTCCGCCTCTGATAGTCCTAGTGGGCATGCTCGAGTTTGAGGTCTACCCACTAGGGGAGGCTACTGTTTTTATAGTAGTTCTCACCCCCCACTGTTTTCTCTTTTCTTTCCCCTCTTTGTTTTGCAGAGTCTTCTGCGGGATTTGCGGGACCCTCTACCCAGGATCGAGGTAAGAGGATAGCTGATTAGATAGATACTTCCCGGGTTTCGAGCTTTGTAGTTTTGGATGTATCCCCTGTACTCTCAGACAGTTGTATTTTTTTGTTATTTTGGGTCTGGCTTCTGCCAGCTGGTTGTATTTACTTCGTGAGCTGGGAGAGACACTTGTACTTATTTGAGAGCTTTATTGTACTTTTACTTTCCAGCTTTTGTCTGAGATGTTTTAGTTTTAGTTAGCTCTGTTGTATGCTCCTTTATTATATTATTTCTTATATCTGAGCAGGTTACCAGCGCTTCGTGTACACGGGAAATACCGTGTGCTCGGCGGATCTGTGTTTGAGCCCGGGTTCTGGTTTACACCCGGGGCGTGACAGATTAAGTTGGTATCAGAGCTTAGGGATAGGTCAGTTGGGACTTAGGAAACCCTAGGCATTGGACAGACCCTAGGATGGCAGGGCGTGAGTGACGTGATATTTTGCGAAAGTCGGAAATTATTGTATTAAACTCTTCCTGTGAGTGAAGAAGGACTGGCATATCCTATTTCTGGAGAACCATTATGTTGGCTGCAGACAACATAAGGTCACAGAAATAGGAGGATGACCATGACTTTCGCTGGATTGGGTCGAGAGTGGTTTTGGTTACTGACCCGTGGTTTCTTGTGTGACAGGATGCCTCCTAGGCGGCAGATCCCTACCCGGGGTACTCCTATACCCCCGGAGGAGCCGGAGCAGTCTGGGCCGTCTGAGATTAGTGAGCTGAGGGCCATGGTGGCCCAGTTGGCGGAGAGTCACCGCCGACAGGAGCAGAGGTTCGAGCAGTTGCTTGCCCAGGTTGGGGCACCTCCCCCTACTACTGTAGAGGCCCCTGTTCCCCCTGTTGCACCATCAGTTATTCCACTGGTCCCTTTGGCACCGTCGTCGAGCAGTGGGGCTCAGGGAGCGTTCAGGCCTTTGACCACAGCGGAGGAGAAGAGTTTGCTGACAAACTCATTCAGTTTTGTAAGCGAGGACCACCTAAGTTCTCTGGACGGAGCACCCACCCTTGGGAGATTGGAACGTGGTTGGCGTCAATGGAGAAGTTATTCAAAGACTTCTTCATTGACCCGAAATACAGAGTTCATTTGGCTGTGCATTGTCTGGAGGGTGATGCAGATGTTTGGTGGCGTCGGGTCGAGCCGTTGGAGTTCCAGATTACCCGACAGCTGCCGTGGTCGGAGTTCAGGCGGATGATCCTCGACACTTACTTCTCCACGAGCGTGAAGAAAAAGATAGAAGATGACTTGAAGAATCTCCAGCAGGGGGATCGGGCAGTGTGGGACTATTATCAGGAGTTTACGCAGTTGCTCGACTGCGTGCCTTATGTTGCCAGGGATGGGCCGCACCAGGTGGAGCTTTTTGAGACAGGACTGCGCCCTGAGGTCTATACCTTGGTGCATGCCCAGAGGCTCCAGACTTTATCAGAGGCAGTGGATCATGCCCAGTGGGTCGAGAGGGGAGACCACGTTGTCTCTAGGCGTGGAGGTATGGTCGCGCAGAGTTCTGAGAGGAAGCGACCAGCGACTGATGATGGGGGACAGGCCAGTTCCTGGAGGCCGCCCCGGCCGCCACCGCCTCAGTTTTCGGGCCGTGGGCGTTCGGAGCGGCGAGGGCCTGGGGGATCCCAGAGGCCCCCACAGCAGCAGCAGCAGCCACAGCGACAGCAGCAGCACTCGCAGCAGCAGAAGTCGCAGTCGCGACAGCAGGGGTCACAGCGGCAGTCACAGCGGCAGCAGCAGCAGTCTCGGAGACCCCAGCAGCAGTCTCGACAGCCCCAGTCGTCAGATAGATGTATTTTCTGTGGTGGGCAGCACTATCCCAGTACTTGCGATCAGCGATGGGGACGCTGTTATACTTGTGGACAGTCTGGTCACATGCGAGCTACTTGCCCTTATGCGGCGTCGACGGCTCCTTCCTCAGCCTCAGCCCCTTCCGTGCCACAGCAGCGGCCTTATACTCCAGCGAGTAGGGCTCCTTCCTCCCACCCTTCAGATCATCGACCACCAGCTCAGAGCGGGCGAGTCTACGCCGCCCAGGTAGGGGACTCCGCGGCAGCCGATCACGTGGTGGCAGGTATCACTTTACTTTTTGGTACTAGAGCTCGCACTTTATTTGATACCGGTGCATCACATTCTTTTATCAGTAGATCTTTTACATCATCACATGGACTAGAGTTAGATCGGTTGCCACATGCATTAGAGGTACAGATTCCTGCTCATATATTGCATGTAGAGGAGTGTTGTTGGTCTAGCCCTGTACAGATAGAGTCTTGGATTTTGCCAGCGGACCTGTTGGTCCTTAGTCAGCTGCGAGACTTTGACATTGTACTTGGGATAGATTGGCTGGCTCGCTATTTCGCGACGATTGATTGTGCCGCGAGGACTGTGACTTTTAGCGAGCCAGGCCAGGAGATGTTTGTTTATAGGGGGTGCCAGAGTGCTTCCTTCGCCTCGGTAGTTTCGACTTCCCGTGCGAGGCAGATGATGCGCAGTGGATGCGTGGCCTTTTTGGCTTCTGTGGTTAAGGAGCCTACGGCGGCACCGGGACTCGCGGATATTCCTATTGTCCACGAATTCCCGGATGTGTTCCCTCCTGAGCTGATTAGCATGCCGCCGGATAGGGAGATTGAGTTTTTGATTGACGTAGTCCCTGGAACTGCGCCAACCTCTAAGGCTCCTTACCGTATGGCACCGGCTGAACTGCGAGAGTTAAAGGCGCAACTACAGGACTTAATGGATAAAGGATTTGTAAGACCGAGTGTATCGCCTTGGGGAGCGCCGGTGCTATTTGTGAAGAAGAAGGATGGTTCACTTCGACTTTGTGTTGACTACCGGGAGCTGAATAAAGTGACCATCAAGAACAAGTACCCTTTGCCGCGCATTGATGACTTATTTGATCAGTTGCAAGGGTCTTGTGTCTTCTCCAAGATTGATTTACAGTCTGGTTACCACCAATTGAAGGTGAAGGCCGAGGACATCCCAAAGACGGCGTTCAGGACGCGGTACGGGCATTATGAGTTCACCGTCATGCCTTTTGGATTGACAAATGCCCCTGCTGCTTTTATGGATTTAATGAACAGGATTTTTCGACCATACTTGGATCGGTTCGTCGTCGTTTTCATTGATGATATCCTGGTTTACTCCCGGAGCGATGCAGAGCATGAGGAGCACTTGAGGATTGTGCTGCAACTTCTGAGAGAGAGGAAGTTGTATGCCAAGTTGTCTAAGTGCGAATTTTGGCTTCGGGAGGTTGTCTTTTTGGGCCACGTGATTTCAGCCACTGGAGTGGCAGTAGACCCGGCGAAGATTGAGGCAGTCCGGGATTGGCCCCGACCGACGACGGTATCTGAGGTCCGCAGTTTTATGGGCTTGGCTGGGTATTACCGTCGGTTTGTGGAAGGTTTTGCGAAACTTTCCACACCCCTCACTCGTCTGACGCGAAAAGGGATTAAGTTTGTTTGGAGTGAGGATTGCCAGAGGAGCTTTGAGGAATTAAAGAACAGATTGATGACGGCTCCTATCCTTTCCCTCCCTGTTATGGGGAAAGGATACGTGATTTATAGTGATGCATCGCACAGTGGACTTGGTTGCGTGCTGATGCAGGAGGGTAGGGTAATCGCTTATGCCTCTCGGCAACTGAAGGATTATGAAAAGAATTACCCTACCCATGACTTGGAGCTAGCTGCAGTGATTTTCGCATTGAAGTTGTGGCGCCATTACCTGTATGGGGAGCACTGCGAGATATACACAGACCACAAGAGCCTGAAATACCTGTTTACACAGAAGGAACTCAACCTGAGGCAGCGCAGATGGTTGGAGTTGTTGAAGGACTTCGATGTGGACATATTATACCATCCGGGCAAGGCCAACGTGGTTGCTGATGCCCTGAGCAGGAGAGCAGTACAGAGCCTATCCTTGATGATTACTGAGCAGGCGCCACTACTGGAGCAGATGAGGCGGCTGGAGCTCGAGGTTGTGACCCCTGGGGTCGCTGCTAGACTTATGTCTCTAGTCGTGCAGCCGACTCTGCTGGACAGGATTCGGGAAAAGCAGAGTGAGGACCCCCACCTGATGAGGATTCGAGAGCAGATACCGACTGATGTGACAGGGGATTTTTCAGTTGATGCTTCGGGAGTACTCCGGTACAGGGACCGAGCTTGCGTGCCTATGGATGCAGAGATCCGAGAGCAGATCTTGAGGGAGGCCCACTATACACCTTATACCATCCATCCTGGTGGGACTAAGATGTATAAGGACCTCAAGGCACAGTTTTGGTGGAATGGGATGAAAAGAGACATTGGGAGATTTGTATCACACTGTTTAACTTGTCAGCAAGTAAAGGCTGAGCATCGTTTACCTGCTGGCAAGTTGCAGAGTCTCCCAATCCCTGAATGGAAATGGGAACATGTTACGATGGATTTTGTCACTGGGTTGCCGAGAGCACAGACGGGAGCGGATGCTATTTGGGTAGTCGTGGACAGGCTTACCAAATCCGCTCACTTTTTACCGGTACAGATGACATGGCCGATGGAGCGACTGGCGCAGGTGTACTTGGCTGAGGTGGTTAGATTGCACGGGATACCCGTTTCCATCGTATCAGATAGAGACCCGAGGTTTGTTTCGCACTTCTGGAGGAGTTTACAGACAGCCTTGGGGACACGGCTCCGGTTTAGCACAGCATTCCACCCACAGACCGATGGGCAGTCGGAGCGCACGATTCAGACCCTCGAGGATATGTTGAGAGCCTGCGTTCTGGACTTTGGAGGAGGGTGGTACCGACACTTGGGATTAGTTGAGTTTGCGTACAACAACAGCTACCAAGCGAGCATTCAGATGGCTCCGTTTGAAGCGTTGTATGGACGCAAGTGTCGGTCACCACTGTATTGGAGTGACGTGGGTGAGAAGAAGACTTTGGGTCCTGATCTACTACTTGAGGCAGAGGAAAAGGTCAAAGTGGTACGGCGACATCTCGAGACTGCCCAGAGTCGACAGAGGAGTTATGCTGATACTCGACGGCGAGACTTAGAGTTCCAGGTGGGCGACCATGTCTTTTTGAAAGTCTCGCCTTCGAAGGGGATTCGGAGATTTGGTATTCGTGGGAAACTGAGCCCTCGTTATATTGGACCTTTCGAGGTGTTGGAGCGCATAGGGCCAGTTGCCTACAGGCTTGCACTTCCTCCCAGATTAGCAGGTGTCCACGATGTGTTTCATGTATCGACTCTGAGGAGGTATGTGTTTGACCCGTCGCACATTATCGATTTCGCCCCATTGGAGATCGCCGAGGACTTGAGCTACGTCGAGCGACCGTTGAGGATTTTGGACCGGGAGGTCAGAGAGTTGCGCAGCCGAACCATCCCTTATGTGAAGATCCTCTGGAGCAGTCATGATGAGCGTGAGGCTACTTGGGAGCTGGAGTCAGCGATGATGGATGCCTACCCCTACTTATTCGAGGCCCCAGCCTGAGGTATGACTTTTGTTTCGAGGACGAAACTTTTCCTTGTAGGGGAGGATGTAGTGTTCTGGTTTTTCCCATGCAGTTTCCCGATGGATCCACCTTGTATAACACCTAGTGTTGGTGTCTGGTCTATGGTGCACCAAAGGGTGCCACAGATGGACCCTGTGAGATTTTGTAACTATTTGGGCCTTCGGCTGTATTTGCCGAAAGTTAGAAATTGAATTTGGCCAAATGGAGGTTGGATTTGGATTCAGCGCGGAAAAACGCTTGAAAACGGCTATTTGCTTGTTGAATTTGGAGTCCGGATGACCAAAAACGGGCTTCCGGAAGTTATCGGGGCTTTTGGGTGCATGGGGGAGTGTCGGTGGACCGCCAACTGCCACGTGGCGGCCTATAATTGGCCGGTTCGCGACGTTCGGTCCACGGAGCGGCGCGGCTGGGTGCATGAGCCCGGCGCAGGACACGTGGCAGGCGGGGACTGGCGGGCCTTTGGTGCGCGGTCCACGGGAACTCGACCGGCGGTGCAGCGGTTTGAACGCCGGTGCACGGGTTCAGGCGGGAACCACGTTTCGACCCGTGGTTGGCCCGTGCCTGGAGCGCGGTCCACGGAGTTCCCTGCGCGGGTGCATGGACCCGGCGCAGGGACACGTGGCGGCTGGTGAGAGGCGGGCTCAGCATGCGCGGTGTACGGGGTCCGTGGAGGCCCGCCTCGGGACAGGGCGCGCGCAGGGGGGCGCTGACGCGGCTGTCGGCCGCACTCGAGTGCGCCACGCGTCGCAACGCGAGAGGCGGCCGCACTCGAGTGCGCCACGCGTCGGCCCGCGGTTGGCGGTCCGTACCTACCCCGCTGACCGCGGGAGGACACGTGGCGCGCGGCAGGGTGCATTGCACCGCTGTCCCCTGTTATGGGGACACGTGTCAGCCCCAGGAATTTCCGGGCGCGTCGGACGGGGGCTGTCCGACCCCTCTTCGGGTTTTCGGGCGCCCGAAAGTTGCGCCCGAAAACCCGGCCCACTTGACTTTGGGCTGTGCCTATAAATAGGACTCCTTAGTTCTTTTGCGGGCTTTTTAGACTTCTTTTCACTGTGGACTCTTCAGAGAAGTTCTTCCCCTCACAGTATACTATCCATTGGAGGACTTTGAGGATTTGTGGAGGCACGCAACCCGAGGTTAGCTATTTTGCGGCGCGGCGCGACGCTTGTTCACCTTCGACCCGCTTCGTCCCTTTTCAGTGTTTGGGCTCCCCCGACTCACCCCGACCTCCTTTTTCGACGATTCTTGCGCCATCGGACTCTCGACTGGTAGGACTTCAACTTTCGTGTTTTGAGCTTCATCGATTTCCGTGCTGATCTTTGAGTTTTTCGGGCTCCCATTTGACCCATTTTTCTTCGCGGATTGTTGGACAGCACCGCAGTGTTCCGGCTGTAACTTTGCGCTCAGGCATCGGATCGAGGCGATTCAAGAGGCAAAATTCATCTACATTTCGCAAGGAATCTCCTGGATTTTTCTCAGATTTTTGTGGATTTTTCGCGAAGGTGAGAATCTCCTTTTTCTGTAGTTCTTCGTTACAGAAATTTTGTACAGTTTGGATTGGGTTGTTCCCCTTGCCGGATTTTTATCTCAGCGTAGGAAACTCCGATTTGGGCGTGCAGGTACTCGTTTCGACGGGCTCGTCGCGAGGATCGCGATAGTATTTTTCTGGGATTTTTCTGGGCATCTTTCGCAGGTGAAAATTTGAGAACTCTGGACTGTGGTTTTAGGGGACAGATTTTGGGAAATTGAGAATGAATAGCTTATGTGTTGTCTTTGGGGTATGTTGTACAGATTCGTGACCAGTTTTGGACAGAGCGAGAGATTCGCATTTGGGGACTTGGATTAGCGCTCGAGGTGGGTGATGTTGTGAACCTCCTACTTGTGAATGTCACTAGGCCTATTGGAATGCCTTGATCATGTGTTACTAATTGTGGATGTATCAAGCATGCTTGTATGAGATTAAGATTCCTTTGATAATATTTGCATTGTTAGCAAGCTACAAGTTAGTGAGCGGTATTTCCATGTTTTAGATATGTAGTTTAATTATATGAAAATAATGCTATAGCCATATCATGTTGTATGTTAAGTGAAGGTTTGAGCATGTGGTTAGAATTCATGTTGTAAAGAGGGGAGACTTGATAGTAGATTATGCATCCAAATTGTATCATGAATCATATGTCATGCCACGTATACATTAGAGGTTCCAAATACTTAATGTTGCATATGTTAGAATAATTGAAATGATTTTATCAAGTAAAGGACTTTGCATGCTTGAATGGTCATCTAGTTAGGCCACCTTTTTCTGCTACACATACATGCTGGAATTGACTTAGGAGAAACCATGCTTTTTATTCATTCTCCTGATGTCTAGTTTTAGGGGATTGTGTAGTCAGATGTTCAGAGTTGGAACAGTTGGGGATTGATGATTGGGTGTTGCGGCAACCGCGGACTGGGGGCGGTTGACCGGCTTATTAGTATTATTATTATTATTGCATCAGATTGGAGGTGAGGGATCGGGCTTCTTTAGTGGATGGTCTTACCCACATGTTTAGAGTCTTGATCCAGTCCTGCTACATCAGATACTTATGGTTACATACTTTACTCGTGTGGGTCGCTCCCCTCGAGTGCCACTCCGGAGTAGGCTTAGGGCCGTGCCGTGTGCCGGTCGGTTGGATACTTTTAGGGCCGTGCCGTGTGCCGGTCGGTTGGATACTTTTGGGATCGTGCCGGGTGCCGATCAGTTACTTGTTCTTGAGAGGACAGCAGAGCAGGCAGTACCAGTGTTACTGGTGTTCGATTGGGTTGGTCTTGTAGTCTGTGACATCCTGGTCCATATCATTAGCTATTCCTTTAGCTAGGCATCTTTGAGGCATGATAGGGTAGCTCTTCATCAGTAGTTTTACTTATAGCTTACCACCTTGTGTTATTTTTCCGCCTCTGATAGTCCTAGTGGGCATGCTCGAGTTTGAGGTCTACCCACTAGGGGAGGCTACTGTTTTTATAGTAGTTCTCACCCCCCACTGTTTTCTCTTTTCTTTCCCCTCTTTGTTTTGCAGAGTCTTCTGCGGGATTTGCGGGACCCTCTACCCAGGATCGAGGTAAGAGGATAGCTGATTAGATAGATACTTCCCGGGTTTCGAGCTTTGTAGTTTTGGATGTATCCCCTGTACTCTCAGACAGTTGTATTTTTTGTTATTTTGGGTCTGGCTTCTGCCAGCTGGTTGTATTTACTTCGTGAGCTGGGAGAGACACTTGTACTTATTTGAGAGCTTTATTGTACTTTTACTTTCCAGCTTTTGTCTGAGATGTTTTAGTTTTAGTTAGCTCTGTTGTATGCTCCTTTATTATATTATTTCTTATATCTGAGCAGGTTACCAGCGCTTCGTGTACACGGGAAATACCGTGTGCTCGGCGGATCTGTGTTTGAGCCCGGGTTCTGGTTTACACCCGGGGCGTGACC
>JAQOTM010000317.1:0-129087 GCA_029168755.2 Tillandsia fasciculata | reverse complement strand
CGCGCCCCGCCTTCGCGGTGTCCGCCCCCGGTGCCCTAGCGGCACCGCGCATCTTCCCGCCCGCGCGGTGCCCTAGCGGCACCGCGCGTCATCCCCCCGCCCGCGTCGTGCCCTAAGTCGCACGGCAACGGCGACGGGCGGCGGAGACGATGGAACGGAGACGGAGAAGACAACTAAAATACGAAAAGAAAACCTGAAGATACTACTAACGTAAAAACACTCACCGGATAATCCGACGGGGAATCGACCGATCGCGTTTTTGCTTCCGGTATGTGGTTCGGGGTGATCGAATCCCGCAGTCTTCTTCCTCTTTCTTTCCTCCGGTTAGGGTTTCGCCTTTCTCCTCCTCTTTTTTTCCTTTCCGTTCTCTCGGTTAGGGTTTCATTTCCTCTTTCGAAAAGTGGGATTTTCCTCTCACGCACGTACAATTAAATTCCGTTTTTACTTTCCGTCACCGATTATTAATTATTTAATCAATTATTTCTACGAGATAAACTCCCATTATCCCACACGGCGTGCAAGATATTTTACACGATTCCGGTGCACGTTTAGTCACCGCATCACTAAAAATTCTATTCCGGGAGATCACTACATCGGATTTCAGATCCGATCGTACCGCCGGTCATCATTTTTCGCGCTCTTTCACAGGAAATACTCACGCCACACACCGACCGACTTACGGAAATATGATAGTTCCGATCCACTAAAGGAACACTTTATTGGAAGGAGGGTAACATACTACAAAAAACCCATGTCATCACAACCTGGTGCACGCCTGGGCGTGCACCGCACTTGCGGGTTGGGCTGGCGCACGGCCGTGCGCCGGTCTGCGCCCCCAGGCCGCGGGGCTTGTGCCGGTGCACGCTCGGCGTGTGGATCGCGCAATTGCGGGCCGGTCTGGCGCACGCGGCTGTGCGCCGGGTTTGCGCCCCCAGGCGGTCGAGCCGTGCGCCGGGTGCACAATCGGCCGGTTGACCGCGGCTGGGGGGGGGGCCGTAGGGTGAACAGTAACACCCCGTTTCGCGCCGGGTGCACAATCGGTCCCTCCACTTTCTCCTTCTTTCCTTCTTTTCTCCTTCGGTTAGGGTTCTCTTTTCTTTTCTCTTCTCCGAACTAGGGTTTTATTATTTTGGCCTTCGGTACGCACGAAAGGGAAGGGTTTGAGGAGGCAATCTTTTAAACTAGGGTTTTTCCTTCCAGTTAACGGGAATACATAAATCTTGTTATTAATTTATTTCTTTTATTTCCCTTTTCATACGTACGTACCGTCAAAATCCACATCGGATATTTTTGAACCCTAATTAATTAATTCATTAATTAATTTCTCACAGATAATCCTTCGGGATAATTCGTTAAAGATAATTCTTTAAAGATAATCCCTTATTTTTCTTGGAAAGCGTACAAAATCAATTACACGGATTTCGATGCACCCCCTGGCTATTGTGATCTTTTTCACCCCTTTCTGGGGGTTCCGTAAGTCGGAATCCGGATCCGATCGCACCGCCATTCTCCGTTTTTGAGCTCTATCGCAGAAAAATACCCGCACTTCACGATTAACAACTTAAGTCCCCCGTTATTGTTGGGTTTAGGTTAATAAGGATCTAAATAGGGGAAAAAACACCTAGAGGGGGGTGAATAGGTGTAAACAATAAACACTCAAAAAATCATTGCGCAATAAAACCCAATGCGGAAAAATAAAAGAACACGCAAGATTTTTACGTGGAAAAACTCCAAACCGGAGTAAAAAACCACGGGACCGATAACACGGCGAAATCCACTAGAATTAACACACGTACAAGGTGATATAACGTACTCACAGACGACTCAACCTTTTACCATACGCTCCTAGTAGATCTTCTCCGCTCGCTCCACGACGCTTCTCGAATCCACGATCCGCGCCCAACGCTGAATCCACAGCGTCCAACGTCGAGTCCACGACGTCCAACCGAATCCACGGTCTTCACCCAATGGCACGCTTCGAATCCACGAACGTACCTCGCTCCGAATCCACGAGAGCGGTTGCACCTTGAATCCACAAGGCCACGCGAGTCCACGCGCCGATTTTGGGTAAATCGTTGTTTGTTTGGGTGGTGATGATCCGCCGAATACTTAGATTAAAGATAGATCGGAAATACCATCTAAGTATTCATTGATTTGATTCTACTCAAAATGTGAGTATGGAAAACCTAGAATCAAATCAATCAATATAGATGAAGAAACATAGAATAAATCTATTGATTTCCTTTCTTCTCTATATGTGGATTTTTCTTTTCGGCTATCTTTTCTTAACCAGCCGATCTATTGCGGATGCCCTAGAAATGAATATAGGGCTATTTATAGGTTAGAAACCCTAGGAAGAATATTCGGATCAAAAACAGCCTTTTCTGGAAAGTTTTACCGACGGCGATCCGGATTGGATTGGCGATCCGGATTGCAGAAGCACAAAGACGATTTCCAGAAAATTGCCTGTTCGGGATCCGGATCGTAGTCCCCGATCCGGATCGTTCATACAGTTTTACCAGAACATCATGTTCGGGATCCGGATTGCAATTCCTGATCCGGATCGTGAAGCAAACAGGTAAAACTAGTGTTCGGGATCCGGATCAGAGATGCTGCGATCCGGATTGAACCAGTGTATGAACAAACACCTTTCGGGATCCGGATTGAAAGCCACGATCCGGATCCTGAACATGTCCCATGTCCAGTTTTTGATGAATAAGCAATTAAAACCTCTTCCAGGTGTTTCTACACTATAAGAAGTATTCGGATCATCAAAATTCTTTAGTTAAACGTACCTGATCCTTTTGAATTCTTCTTTCTTGAGATTGAGGTATATGATCCAAAGTTTCTTCATCTTCAATCTTCAAGACTTAACACATTCACGAAATACGCCAACTCAAATTCCGTAACAATCTCCCCCTTTGGCGGTTTCGTGACAAAACACAAATCCACAAAGAAAATTCAAAAAGATATTTTTGTTGCTATCACCATACAACAAAAATTTACAAAAGAGTTCCAGAAATTAAAAACATGAGATAAACTCCTAGAACAGACTCTAGACTTAGACATCTGTAATCTCTGCACACAGAAAACATTCTTGACAAACAAATTCGTTAGATACCTCAAGAATTGGAACATACAAAACCAAATACAGAGATAGAGTTTATTCTCATCATGACATTTGAAAAATTCAGATATGTGAAAGAATCATAGTTAAAAACCAACATATCTTCTAAGCAGTTGAAAACCAAATGTCAAAGTATGTTAGTCCAACATCAACTTGTTAGTCATATTACATGCCCAAATAGTTAGTCGAATAGTTAGTATAGAAGCATGTCACAAATCACAAAAGAAAAACCAAAGTTGAGTTGAAGTTCATACTTACCTTGATATCATCGATATTCACAATCATTGTTCACATCATTCATTGTTCAGAGTTCTTTCTAACTCTCTCACTCTCTCCCCCTTTTTGTCACAAAACAAAGCCAAATAATTACAAGACAAGGAGAGTTAACAGAAATTATAAACCTGCAAAACAAACGAAGGATCAAATTGAAAAACCTGCAAAGTTAGAACAAACAGAAGGTAAAGCAAAGAACTACTCCTGAGAGTCGGAGTCATCAGATGTCGTGCACCCCATTTTCGCGAACAGCTTCTTCACAAGTTTCTTCACGGATGAGACTGACTTAGTCAAAGTAACCTGAGAAGCTGTGATAATTTCCATCTCATTTTTCATGACGTGAAGATCGCCTTTCATTTCAGTGAATTCAGCGGACATACGTTCCTGTTCATTCGAAAGCCGCTGTTGTTCTTTAAATATAGAGGTGACCGAGGCATCATCGTCAGAGGTGGATGGAGGTGCCTTCTGTTGAGGAGGTATTTGTGGTGTGGAAGAAGTTGCATGTGGTCGAGCTCGTTGTCCAATCGGAGGAGAGGGGGGATCATCCTGCTTTGTTGGTAGAGACTTGACGATGGTTGTCTCATTGATTGTCCCCAAACTATACATATAAGAGCTCGCGTGTAGTAACCGCTGGTTTAAAATAATTGCTAGGGTCCACTTTTGGTTCTATTTATTTCCAATTAGACCCGGAGGGTGATCCATAATTTCTTGTTCCCGGTCACCGTCGGGACTCGCGGGTATTTTTAGTTAATAAAGCTCGCGAAACGGAGAATGGCGGTGCAATCGGATTTGAATTCCGACGTCGGGTGCTTCCAGAATAAATTCCGGAAGTTGGCTAACGATTCAGGCAACCGCACGGTTTTTGAGGCGGACCGGACCCCGGTTCGTACCCGTATTAATTACCCGCGTTGATTTAAATTTGGTTAATTCCCATTTCTAACCGCTCCCGCTTCCTAACCGCTCCCGCGTTTTCCCGTCGACTCTCCCGAACCGCTCCCAACTCCCCACCACTTTTCCCCCCCACGACTTCCCAACTAACCGCCCTAACTTCCCCCAACTACCGGCAACTCCCCTTAACTTCCCCTGCGTACAAAACCCCAAAGGAACGAAAAAAAAAAAAAAGAAACCCAATTCCCCAAACTTCCAGTTTCCCAACCGAGCGTACCCTTTCCCAATCGATCGAGAGGAGAAGCAAGGCGGAGTGGGTGAGGAGAAGGAAGATCGCCGGCATACCTCTCACCCAAGAACAGGACGATCCCCTAGATCAACCCTAGCCAACGAAATCGAGGTAAGCATGGCTTAGGGTTCTTGTTTTGGTCGTTTCTTGGTTCTCTTAGGAACAAGGGAGGGAAGTCGCCACCACCCGGAGCCACCCATGCGGGCGCCGCCGCTCGCGGGCGCCTCCGCAGGCGGGCGGCACCGCATGCGGGCTGCCGCATGCGGGCGCCGCCGCTTGCGGGCGCTCCCGCATGCGGGTGCGGGCGGCACCGCATGCGGGCTGCCGCATGCGGGCGCCGCCGCTCGCGGGCGCCCCCGCGTGCGGGTGCGGGCGGCACCGCATGCGGGCTGCCGCATGCGGGCGCCGCCGCTCGCGGGCACCTCCGCAGGCGGGCGGCACCGCATGCGGGCTGCCGCATGCGGGCGCCGCCGCATGCGGGCGCCCCCGCGTGCGGGTGCGGGCGGCACCGCATGCGGGCTGCCGCATGCGGGCGCCGCCGCTCGCGGGCGCCTCCGCATGCGGGCGGCACCGCATGCGGGCTGCCGCATGCGGGCGCCGCCGCATGCGGGCGCCTCCGCATGCGGGTGCGGGCGGCACCGCATGCGGCTGCCGCTTGCGGCGCCCCCGCATGCGGGTGCGGGCGGCACCGCATGCGCGCCGCCGCTTGCGGGCGCCCCCGCATGCGGGTGCGGGCGGCACCGCATGCGCGCCGCCGCTTGCGGGCGCCCCCGCATGCGGGTGCGGGCGGCACCGCATGCGGGCTGCCGCATGCGGGCGCCGCTGCTTGCGGGCGCTGCCGCATGCGGGACCGCATGCGGACGACGCCGCATGCGGGCGTCACCGCATGCGGACAGCGCCGCGCGCAGTTAGTACGCCGCCCAACCGTGCGAGACCAGGCGCATACGTGTGCGATTGTGCACAAGGTGGGGGGGGGCGCCGGGCGTCCTAGTCGTTAATCTGACAAGTCTTAAATTCCTGACTCCTATATGACAGATTCGTGTAGGTCCGGGCGGGCACTCGAGACGCGAGAGAACCTAACAGCAGTCAGGAGCGCGACAACAAGGTGGGTTTTTCTCCCGAGGTTTAGTAATGTTAGTGTTCCGGGGAGGATGTTAAATATTATGTTGACCTGTACTAACACTGACGGCTTCTATGATTTACTATATTACCCCGTGTTTTGTTACTATGCTCGAGTGCGACACGCGCATCCGCGGTTTGGCCACCGCAAAGGGTGCTCTTTTCCGGAAAGGCGGTCTCTGACCCGTGTTTACCCACGAGGTGACGTAGTGGGGCCCCCGTAGATGTGGGGTTTGAGGCACAAAGGTGTGAGCGGTGCGACCGTCGGGATTGGATCCCGATGAGGTCAGGTGTTAAAGGTGTTACAGGGGTAAAGGTGATAAAAGTGTTACAGGTATTACAGGTATTACAGGTGTTACAGGTGTTACCCGTTTGAGAGGAGTGGTTGCTCCAGCTAGTCTTACTTTATGGTTTGGTACTACTTTACTGCTTTAGTACTTTTTTTATGATAGTGTCGCTGACTACCCACTCTGTGACAGGTACCTCCAGGGGGTAGAGGTAGGCGACGGTGAGGCCGAGGTGGTAACAGTCGGGCCGAGGGGGCCCTAGTATGCTGTTTTATTTACCTTGCTCTGCATTTCATTTGGAACTGTAGGTTATTATGTGGTTCTCGATACCCTCGTGGGGTCGTGTGGATGTTGAGTACTTTCATTCCTTTACGCATTACTGTTTCCTTTATTATTCCCGGTCGGCCGTTTTCTAAACAAACCAACTAGAAAGCAAAAGAAAAAGGACTTTGTAAACTGTTTTCAAAAACCTAAGGCCGTGTGGGCCTGTTTTCAAAACAGTGAGTTTATACTTTCAACTTGACTGGCCACGGTATTGTTTAGGCTTCATGCACCGTACTGTTGTGACTAAATAGAAAATGATTGCTTGTGCTTGACGGTTGTAATAGCCGCGACGCCGTGCATATATGGAGGAGACTCTGCCCGGTTTTTGAGTGAATCTGTATATGTGGCGGATCTGGGCACGCGCCGGGGAAGGAGGTTTCAAAAGAAAAATTTTGTACGCACCTTACGCCTACTTTGGGCACCGTTTCCGCTAAAATAAAACCCCCGGGGCGTGACAGATTAAGATGGTATCAGAGACTTTGCTTAAATCACAACAGTGACGGCCCAACATCCACCGAGATATCACACCTAACTACGAATAAATGAAATATGCAGGGTTTAAGGGTTAGGACGTGAGTGAACGGGGGAGGGAAACTAGTGTGATTTGTTTCCGCTCGGTTTTTCCTAGGTATATTGGGACTGATGTGTTTCCTTGGTGTGGACAGATAGAAGCTCGGTTTTGGGTAGGTAACTGCTGCCGGACATGGACCTTGCGGCAGAGGCGAACCGCTTGCTACGCAACCAGCTGCGCGACGTGGCTGGGCAGCTGCTAAACCTTGCGGAGCGCGTGGGTATACTGACCCAGGAGCTTGAGAGTGTCGACCGCGCCCTGCACGGCACCGTGGATTTAACTCTCGTGGGATACCACCAACTGGCGTTGCTACCTTTCAGGGAGCGGTCAACTTGGCCGTGCGCGCGGAACTAGAGCGTACACGACAGGCACACCCTACCCTGGGCCGCCAGTGGGCCCATACCCGAGCGGCAGAGCAACTAAACGACAGAGGAAAGGGCCGAAGCTCGGGCAGGCGACGAGGGGGGGACCTGAGCCACCAAAGCCATGTGTCATTTGCGATGGTGCGCATCCAATGGTGAATTGCCCTTGGCGGGACGAACATTGCTTCCGGTGTGGCAAGCCGGGCCACACGCGTTACGATTGCCCCCGGAAGCCGGCCGTCACCAGACCCCCGGCACCGAGACCTGACGCCCTACGCCTGACGGACTCTTCTGATACCGAGTCCCCATCCCGCCTCGCCGAACGAGGCTGGCCCAGAGGTTGTGAACGGATCTCCCCAGCCGCCCCGGGAAGCAGTGATGCGGAATCCCAGAACAGGGGATAGCAGGCGGCTGATCGGATGTCGGATCTGGGTTAGGATGGTCTTTATGGGTAGTTTACTCCTCCTTTCTGTTATAACCACTAGGAATATTAGAGTGAGCCCTTTGTTGGACATGTCGAATGGTCGCTTAATGGATGTGCATGCTTAACTAGATCATTATGAGCCTATCATGTGGAAAACATTATAATGAAAACCTGACATGTTGAAACTTTTACATGCTTCATGGACGTTGTTTTAGCATTTAACCTTGCTTAAGGGGGGGGGATGTACCGTCATAGTGCGATGTTGTGAGACGTTTTGTGGAGAACATCATTTGAGGATTCTTGGGCAGGTGTAGGTGGATGATTCAAGTGAGGGTGATTGGTAGGTTATGGACACTATCTCTTTGGTGTTCATTGTAACATCTTCTCAGATCACCAGAGTCTTAAATACCTATTCACCCAAAAGGGACTAAACCTGCGGCAGAGGCAGTGGTTCGAGTTACTGAAGGATTACGACCTAACAATTCAATACCACCCTGGGAAAGCAAATGTGGTAGCGGACGCTTTGAGCAGGAAGGGGCGACCGGAAGGGGAATCAGCAGGTGCGATAACTGAGCAAAACAATTTGATCGCAGAATTCTCACGACTGGGGTTGGAAGTAGTGCCAGCGGGCACGGTTGCGCAACTTCTAACTTTGGTGGTCAAGCCAACCCTACTCGAGAAGATACGAGAGGGGCAGCAGGCGGACTCATATTTACAGCTCGTAAGAGACAAGATATCACTGGATCGGGAAGGAGATTTTTCAGTGGAAGGCGACAGCACTCTACGATTTCGCGGACGGATCTGCGTGCCAGATACCCCGGAATTAAAGAAGGAAATTCTATATGAGGCACACAGCGCCCCTTACGCAGCGCATCCAGGAGGTACAAAGATGTACAAGGACCTCAAACAGACC
The DNA here is from genome assembly GCA_029168755.2 of Tillandsia fasciculata. Classification (NCBI taxonomy): domain Eukaryota; kingdom Viridiplantae; phylum Streptophyta; class Magnoliopsida; order Poales; family Bromeliaceae; genus Tillandsia; species Tillandsia fasciculata. Next base: position 120,510 of record JAQOTM010000317.1, on the reverse strand, counting down.
TTCTGGTGGCCCAAGATGAAGGGAGATGTGTAGTGTTCTGGTTTTTCCCATGCAGTTTCCCGATGGATCCACCTTGTATAACACCTAGTGTTGGTGTCTGGTCTATGGTGCACCAAAGGGTGCCACAGATGGACCCTGTGAGATTTTGTAACTACTTGGGCCTTCGGCTGTATTTGCCGAAAGTTAGAAATTGAATTTGGCCAAATGGAGGTTGGATTTGGATTCAGCGCGGAAAAACGCTTGAAAACGGCTATTTGCTTGTTGAATTTGGAGTCCGGATGACCAAAAACGGGCTTCCGGAAGTTATCGGGGCTTTTGGGTGCATGGGGGAGTGTCGGTGGACCGCCAACTGCCACGTGGCGGCCTATAATTGGCCGGTTCGCGACGTTCGGTCCACGGAGCGGCGCGGCTGGGTGCATGAGCCCGGCGCAGGACACGTGGCAGGCGGGGACTGGCGGGCCTTTGGTGCGCGGTCCACGGGAACTCGACCGGCGGTGCAGCGGTTTGAACGCCGGTGCACGGGTTCAGGCGGGAACCACGTTTCGACCCGTGGTTGGCCCGTGCCTGGAGCGCGGTCCACGGAGTTCCCTGCGCGGGTGCATGGACCCGGCGCAGGGACACGTGGCGGCTGGTGAGAGGCGGGCTCAGCATGCGCGGTGTACGGGGTCCGTGGAGGCCCGCCTCGGGACAGGGCGCGCGCAGGGGGGCGCTGACGCGGCTGTCGGCCGCACTCGAGTGCGCCACGCGTCGCAACGCGAGAGGCGGCCGCACTCGAGTGCGCCACGCGTCGGCCCGCGGTTGGCGGTCCGTACCTACCCCGCTGACCGCGGGAGGACACGTGGCGCGCGGCAGGGTGCATTGCACCGCTGTCCCCTGTTATGGGGACACGTGTCAGCCCCAGGAATTTCCGGGCGCGTCGGACGGGGGCTGTCCGACCCCTCTTCGGGTTTTCGGGCGCCCGAAAGTTGCGCCCGAAAACCCGGCCCACTTGACTTTGGGCTGTGCCTATAAATAGGACTCCTTAGTTCTTTTGCGGGCTTTTTAGACTTCTTTTCACTGTGGACTCTTCAGAGAAGTTCTTCCCCTCACAGTATACTATCCATTGGAGGACTTTGAGGATTTGTGGAGGCACGCAACCCGAGGTTAGCTATTTTGCGGCGCGGCGCGACGCTTGTTCACCTTCGACCCGCTTCGTCCCTTTTCAGTGTTTGGGCTCCCCCGACTCACCCCGACCTCCTTTTTCGACGATTCTTGCGCCATCGGACTCTCGACTGGTAGGACTTCAACTTTCGTGTTTTGAGCTTCATCGATTTCCGTGCTGATCTTTGAGTTTTTCGGGCTCCCATTTGACCCATTTTTCTTCGCGGATTGTTGGACAGCACCGCAGTGTTCCGGCTGTAACTTTGCGCTCAGGCATCGGATCGAGGCGATTCAAGAGGCAAAATTCATCTACATTTCGCAAGGAATCTCCTGGATTTTTCTCAGATTTTTGTGGATTTTTCGCGAAGGTGAGAATCTCCTTTTTCTGTAGTTCTTCGTTACAGAAATTTTGTACAGTTTGGATTGGGTTGTTCCCCTTGCCGGATTTTTATCTCAGCGTAGGAAACTCCGATTTGGGCGTGCAGGTACTCGTTTCGACGGGCTCGTCGCGAGGATCGCGATAGTATTTTTCTGGGATTTTTCTGGGCATCTTTCGCAGGTGAAAATTTGAGAACTCTGGACTGTGGTTTTAGGGGACAGATTTTGGGAAATTGAGAATGAATAGCTTATGTGTTGTCTTTGGGGTATGTTGTACAGATTCGTGACCAGTTTTGGACAGAGCGAGAGATTCGCATTTGGGGACTTGGATTAGCGCTCGAGGTGGGTGATGTTGTGAACCTCCTACTTGTGAATGTCACTAGGCCTATTGGAATGCCTTGATCATGTGTTACTAATTGTGGATGTATCAAGCATGCTTGTATGAGATTAAGATTCCTTTGATAATATTTGCATTGTTAGCAAGCTACAAGTTAGTGAGCGGTATTTCCATGTTTTAGATATGTAGTTTAATTATATGAAAATAATGCTATAGCCATATCATGTTGTATGTTAAGTGAAGGTTTGAGCATGTGGTTAGAATTCATGTTGTAAAGAGGGGAGACTTGATAGTAGATTATGCATCCAAATTGTATCATGAATCATATGTCATGCCACGTATACATTAGAGGTTCCAAATACTTAATGTTGCATATGTTAGAATAATTGAAATGATTTTATCAAGTAAAGGACTTTGCATGCTTGAATGGTCATCTAGTTAGGCCACCTTTTTCTGCTACACATACATGCTGGAATTGACTTAGGAGAAACCATGCTTTTTATTCATTCTCCTGATGTCTAGTTTTAGGGGATTGTGTAGTCAGATGTTCAGAGTTGGAACAGTTGGGGATTGATGATTGGGTGTTGCGGCAACCGCGGACTGGGGGCGGTTGACCGGCTTATTAGTATTATTATTATTATTGCATCAGATTGGAGGTGAGGGATCGGGCTTCTTTAGTGGATGGTCTTACCCACATGTTTAGAGTCTTGATCCAGTCCTGCTACATCAGATACTTATGGTTACATACTTTACTCGTGTGGGTCGCTCCCCTCGAGTGCCACTCCGGAGTAGGCTTAGGGCCGTGCCGTGTGCCGGTCGGTTGGATACTTTTAGGGCCGTGCCGTGTGCCGGTCGGTTGGATACTTTTGGGATCGTGCCGGGTGCCGATCAGTTACTTGTTCTTGAGAGGACAGCAGAGCAGGCAGTACCAGTGTTACTGGTGTTCGATTGGGTTGGTCTTGTAGTCTGTGACATCCTGGTCCATATCATTAGCTATTCCTTTAGCTAGGCATCTTTGAGGCATGATAGGGGTAGCTCTTCATCAGTAGTTTTACTTATAGCTTACCACCTTGTGTTATTTTTCCGCCTCTGATAGTCCTAGTGGGCATGCTCGAGTTTGAGGTCTACCCACTAGGGGAGGCTACTGTTTTTATAGTAGTTCTCACCCCCCACTGTTTTCTCTTTTCTTTCCCCTCTTTGTTTTGCAGAGTCTTCTGCGGGATTTGCGGGACCCTCTACCCAGGATCGAGGTAAGAGGATAGCTGATTAGATAGATACTTCCCGGGTTTCGAGCTTTGTAGTTTTGGATGTATCCCCTGTACTCTCAGACAGTTGTATTTTTTTGTTATTTTGGGTCTGGCTTCTGCCAGCTGGTTGTATTTACTTCGTGAGCTGGGAGAGACACTTGTACTTATTTGAGAGCTTTATTGTACTTTTACTTTCCAGCTTTTGTCTGAGATGTTTTAGTTTTAGTTAGCTCTGTTGTATGCTCCTTTATTATATTATTTCTTATATCTGAGCAGGTTACCAGCGCTTCGTGTACACGGGAAATACCGTGTGCTCGGCGGATCTGTGTTTGAGCCCGGGTTCTGGTTTACACCCGGGGCGTGACAGATTAAGTTGGTATCAGAGCTTAGGGATAGGTCAGTTGGGACTTAGGAAACCCTAGGCATTGGACAGACCCTAGGATGGCAGGGCGTGAGTGACGTGATATTTTGCGAAAGTCGGAAATTATTGTATTAAACTCTTCCTGTGAGTGAAGAAGGACTGGCATATCCTATTTCTGGAGAACCATTATGTTGGCTGCAGACAACATAAGGTCACAGAAATAGGAGGATGACCATGACTTTCGCTGGATTGGGTCGAGAGTGGTTTTGGTTACTGACCCGTGGTTTCTTGTGTGACAGGATGCCTCCTAGGCGGCAGATCCCTACCCGGGGTACTCCTATACCCCCGGAGGAGCCGGAGCAGTCTGGGCCGTCTGAGATTAGTGAGCTGAGGGCCATGGTGGCCCAGTTGGCGGAGAGTCACCGCCGACAGGAGCAGAGGTTCGAGCAGTTGCTTGCCCAGGTTGGGGCACCTCCCCCTACTACTGTAGAGGCCCCTGTTCCCCCTGTTGCACCATCAGTTATTCCACTGGTCCCTTTGGCACCGTCGTCGAGCAGTGGGGCTCAGGGAGCGTTCAGGCCTTTGACCACAGCGGAGGAGAAGGAGTTTGCTGACAAACTCATTCAGTTTTGTAAGCGAGGACCACCTAAGTTCTCTGGACGGAGCACCCACCCTTGGGAGATTGGAACGTGGTTGGCGTCAATGGAGAAGTTATTCAAAGACTTCTTCATTGACCCGAAATACAGAGTTCATTTGGCTGTGCATTGTCTGGAGGGTGATGCAGATGTTTGGTGGCGTCGGGTCGAGCCGTTGGAGTTCCAGATTACCCGACAGCTGCCGTGGTCGGAGTTCAGGCGGATGATCCTCGACACTTACTTCTCCACGAGCGTGAAGAAAAAGATAGAAGATGACTTGAAGAATCTCCAGCAGGGGGATCGGGCAGTGTGGGACTATTATCAGGAGTTTACGCAGTTGCTCGACTGCGTGCCTTATGTTGCCAGGGATGGGCCGCACCAGGTGGAGCTTTTTGAGACAGGACTGCGCCCTGAGGTCTATACCTTGGTGCATGCCCAGAGGCTCCAGACTTTATCAGAGGCAGTGGATCATGCCCAGTGGGTCGAGAGGGGAGACCACGTTGTCTCTAGGCGTGGAGGTATGGTCGCGCAGAGTTCTGAGAGGAAGCGACCAGCGACTGATGATGGGGGACAGGCCAGTTCCTGGAGGCCGCCCCGGCCGCCACCGCCTCAGTTTTCGGGCCGTGGGCGTTCGGAGCGGCGAGGGCCTGGGGGATCCCAGAGGCCCCCACAGCAGCAGCAGCAGCCACAGCGACAGCAGCAGCACTCGCAGCAGCAGAAGTCGCAGTCGCGACAGCAGGGGTCACAGCGGCAGTCACAGCGGCAGCAGCAGCAGTCTCGGAGACCCCAGCAGCAGTCTCGACAGCCCCAGTCGTCAGATAGATGTATTTTCTGTGGTGGGCAGCACTATCCCAGTACTTGCGATCAGCGATGGGGACGCTGTTATACTTGTGGACAGTCTGGTCACATGCGAGCTACTTGCCCTTATGCGGCGTCGACGGCTCCTTCCTCAGCCTCAGCCCCTTCCGTGCCACAGCAGCGGCCTTATACTCCAGCGAGTAGGGCTCCTTCCTCCCACCCTTCAGATCATCGACCACCAGCTCAGAGCGGGCGAGTCTACGCCGCCCAGGTAGGGGACTCCGCGGCAGCCGATCACGTGGTGGCAGGTATCACTTTACTTTTTGGTACTAGAGCTCGCACTTTATTTGATACCGGTGCATCACATTCTTTTATCAGTAGATCTTTTACATCATCACATGGACTAGAGTTAGATCGGTTGCCACATGCATTAGAGGTACAGATTCCTGCTCATATATTGCATGTAGAGGAGTGTTGTTGGTCTAGCCCTGTACAGATAGAGTCTTGGATTTTGCCAGCGGACCTGTTGGTCCTTAGTCAGCTGCGAGACTTTGACATTGTACTTGGGATAGATTGGCTGGCTCGCTATTTCGCGACGATTGATTGTGCCGCGAGGACTGTGACTTTTAGCGAGCCAGGCCAGGAGATGTTTGTTTATAGGGGGTGCCAGAGTGCTTCCTTCGCCTCGGTAGTTTCGACTTCCCGTGCGAGGCAGATGATGCGCAGTGGATGCGTGGCCTTTTTGGCTTCTGTGGTTAAGGAGCCTACGGCGGCACCGGGACTCGCGGATATTCCTATTGTCCACGAATTCCCGGATGTGTTCCCTCCTGAGCTGATTAGCATGCCGCCGGATAGGGAGATTGAGTTTTTGATTGACGTAGTCCCTGGAACTGCGCCAACCTCTAAGGCTCCTTACCGTATGGCACCGGCTGAACTGCGAGAGTTAAAGGCGCAACTACAGGACTTAATGGATAAAGGATTTGTAAGACCGAGTGTATCGCCTTGGGGAGCGCCGGTGCTATTTGTGAAGAAGAAGGATGGTTCACTTCGACTTTGTGTTGACTACCGGGAGCTGAATAAAGTGACCATCAAGAACAAGTACCCTTTGCCGCGCATTGATGACTTATTTGATCAGTTGCAAGGGTCTTGTGTCTTCTCCAAGATTGATTTACAGTCTGGTTACCACCAATTGAAGGTGAAGGCCGAGGACATCCCAAAGACGGCGTTCAGGACGCGGTACGGGCATTATGAGTTCACCGTCATGCCTTTTGGATTGACAAATGCCCCTGCTGCTTTTATGGATTTAATGAACAGGATTTTTCGACCATACTTGGATCGGTTCGTCGTCGTTTTCATTGATGATATCCTGGTTTACTCCCGGAGCGATGCAGAGCATGAGGAGCACTTGAGGATTGTGCTGCAACTTCTGAGAGAGAGGAAGTTGTATGCCAAGTTGTCTAAGTGCGAATTTTGGCTTCGGGAGGTTGTCTTTTTGGGCCACGTGATTTCAGCCACTGGAGTGGCAGTAGACCCGGCGAAGATTGAGGCAGTCCGGGATTGGCCCCGACCGACGACGGTATCTGAGGTCCGCAGTTTTATGGGCTTGGCTGGGTATTACCGTCGGTTTGTGGAAGGTTTTGCGAAACTTTCCACACCCCTCACTCGTCTGACGCGAAAAGGGATTAAGTTTGTTTGGAGTGAGGATTGCCAGAGGAGCTTTGAGGAATTAAAGAACAGATTGATGACGGCTCCTATCCTTTCCCTCCCTGTTATGGGGAAAGGATACGTGATTTATAGTGATGCATCGCACAGTGGACTTGGTTGCGTGCTGATGCAGGAGGGTAGGGTAATCGCTTATGCCTCTCGGCAACTGAAGGATTATGAAAAGAATTACCCTACCCATGACTTGGAGCTAGCTGCAGTGATTTTCGCATTGAAGTTGTGGCGCCATTACCTGTATGGGGAGCACTGCGAGATATACACAGACCACAAGAGCCTGAAATACCTGTTTACACAGAAGGAACTCAACCTGAGGCAGCGCAGATGGTTGGAGTTGTTGAAGGACTTCGATGTGGACATATTATACCATCCGGGCAAGGCCAACGTGGTTGCTGATGCCCTGAGCAGGAGAGCAGTACAGAGCCTATCCTTGATGATTACTGAGCAGGCGCCACTACTGGAGCAGATGAGGCGGCTGGAGCTCGAGGTTGTGACCCCTGGGGTCTCTGCTAGACTTATGTCTCTAGTCGTGCAGCCCACTCTGCTGGACAGGATTCGGGAAAAGCAGAGTGAGGACCCCCACCTGATGAGGATTCGAGAGCAGATACCGACTGATGTGACAGGGGATTTTTCAGTTGATGCTTCGGGAGTACTCCGGTACAGGGACCGAGCTTGCGTGCCTATGGATGCAGAGATCCGAGAGCAGATCTTGAGGGAGGCCCACTATACACCTTATACCATCCATCCTGGTGGGACTAAGATGTATAAGGACCTCAAGGCACAGTTTTGGTGGAATGGGATGAAAAGAGACATTGGGAGATTTGTATCACACTGTTTAACTTGTCAGCAAGTAAAGGCTGAGCATCGTTTACCTGCTGGCAAGTTGCAGAGTCTCCCAATCCCTGAATGGAAATGGGAACATGTTACGATGGATTTTGTCACTGGGTTGCCGAGAGCACAGACGGGAGCGGATGCTATTTGGGTAGTCGTGGACAGGCTTACCAAATCCGCTCACTTTTTACCGGTACAGATGACTTGGCCGATGGAGCGACTGGCGCAGGTGTACTTGGCTGAGGTGGTTAGATTGCACGGGATACCCGTTTCCATCGTATCAGATAGAGACCCGAGGTTTGTTTCGCACTTCTGGAGGAGTTTACAGACAGCCTTGGGGACACGGCTCCGGTTTAGCACAGCATTCCACCCACAGACCGATGGACAGTCGGAGCGCACGATTCAGACCCTCGAGGATATGTTGAGAGCCTGCGTTCTGGACTTTGGAGGAGGGTGGTACCGACACTTGGGATTAGTTGAGTTTGCGTACAACAACAGCTACCAAGCGAGCATTCAGATGGCTCCGTTTGAAGCGTTGTATGGACGCAAGTGTCGGTCACCACTGTATTGGAGTGACGTGGGTGAGAAGAAGACTTTGGGTCCTGATCTACTACTTGAGGCAGAGGAAAAGGTCAAAGTGGTACGGCGACATCTCGAGACTGCCCAGAGTCGACAGAGGAGTTATGCTGATACTCGACGGCGAGACTTAGAGTTCCAGGTGGGCGACCATGTCTTTTTGAAAGTCTCGCCTTCGAAGGGGATTCGGAGATTTGGTATTCGTGGGAAACTGAGCCCTCGTTATATTGGACCTTTCGAGGTGTTGGAGCGCATAGGGCCAGTTGCCTACAGGCTTGCACTTCCTCCCAGATTAGCAGGTGTCCACGATGTGTTTCATGTATCGACTCTGAGGAGGTATGTGTTTGACCCGTCGCACATTATCGATTTCGCCCCATTGGAGATCGCCGAGGACTTGAGCTACGTCGAGCGACCGTTGAGGATTTTGGACCGGGAGGTCAGAGAGTTGCGCAGCCGAACCATCCCTTATGTGAAGATCCTCTGGAGCAGTCATGATGAGCGTGAGGCTACTTGGGAGCTGGAGTCAGCGATGATGGATGCCTACCCCTACTTATTCGAGGCCCCAGCCTGAGGTATGACTTTTGTTTCGAGGACGAAACTTTTCCTTGTAGGGGAGGATGTAGTGTTCTGGTTTTTCCCATGCAGTTTCCCGATGGATCCACCTTGTATAACACCTAGTGTTGGTGTCTGGTCTATGGTGCACCAAAGGGTGCCACAGATGGACCCTGTGAGATTTTGTAACTATTTGGGCCTTCGGCTGTATTTGCCGAAAGTTAGAAATTGAATTTGGCCAAATGGAGGTTGGATTTGGATTCAGCGCGGAAAAACGCTTGAAAACGGCTATTTGCTTGTTGAATTTGGAGTCCGGATGACCAAAAACGGGCTTCCGGAAGTTATCGGGGCTTTTGGGTGCATGGGGGAGTGTCGGTGGACCGCCAACTGCCACGTGGCGGCCTATAATTGGCCGGTTCGCGACGTTCGGTCCACGGAGCGGCGCGGCTGGGTGCATGAGCCCGGCGCAGGACACGTGGCAGGCGGGGACTGGCGGGCCTTTGGTGCGCGGTCCACGGGAACTCGACCGGCGGTGCAGCGGTTTGAACGCCGGTGCACGGGTTCAGGCGGGAACCACGTTTCGACCCGTGGTTGGCCCGTGCCTGGAGCGCGGTCCACGGAGTTCCCTGCGCGGGTGCATGGACCCGGCGCAGGGACACGTGGCGGCTGGTGAGAGGCGGGCTCAGCATGCGCGGTGTACGGGGTCCGTGGAGGCCCGCCTCGGGACAGGGCGCGCGCAGGGGGGCGCTGACGCGGCTGTCGGCCGCACTCGAGTGCGCCACGCGTCGCAACGCGAGAGGCGGCCGCACTCGAGTGCGCCACGCGTCGGCCCGCGTTGGCGGTCCGTACCTACCCCGCTGACCGCGGGAGGACACGTGGCGCGCGGCAGGGTGCATTGCACCGCTGTCCCCTGTTATGGGGACACGTGTCAGCCCCAGGAATTTCCGGGCGCGTCGGACGGGGGCTGTCCGACCCCTCTTCGGGTTTTCGGGCGCCCGAAAGTTGCGCCCGAAAACCCGGCCCACTTGACTTTGGGCTGTGCCTATAAATAGGACTCCTTAGTTCTTTTGCGGGCTTTTTAGACTTCTTTTCACTGTGGACTCTTCAGAGAAGTTCTTCCCCTCACAGTATACTATCCATTGGAGGACTTTGAGGATTTGTGGAGGCACGCAACCCGAGGTTAGCTATTTTGCGGCGCGGCGCGACGCTTGTTCACCTTCGACCCGCTTCGTCCCTTTTCAGTGTTTGGGCTCCCCCGACTCACCCCGACCTCCTTTTTCGACGATTCTTGCGCCATCGGACTCTCGACTGGTAGGACTTCAACTTTCGTGTTTTGAGCTTCATCGATTTCCGTGCTGATCTTTGAGTTTTTCGGGCTCCCATTTGACCCATTTTTCTTCGCGGATTGTTGGACAGCACCGCAGTGTTCCGGCTGTAACTTTGCGCTCAGGCATCGGATCGAGGCGATTCAAGAGGCAAAATTCATCTACATTTCGCAAGGAATCTCCTGGATTTTTCTCAGATTTTTGTGGATTTTTCGCGAAGGTGAGAATCTCCTTTTTCTGTAGTTCTTCGTTACAGAAATTTTGTACAGTTTGGATTGGGTTGTTCCCCTTGCCGGATTTTTATCTCAGCGTAGGAAACTCCGATTTGGGCGTGCAGGTACTCGTTTCGACGGGCTCGTCGCGAGGATCGCGATAGTATTTTTCTGGGATTTTTCTGGGCATCTTTCGCAGGTGAAAATTTGAGAACTCTGGACTGTGGTTTTAGGGGACAGATTTTGGGAAATTGAGAATGAATAGCTTATGTGTTGTCTTTGGGGTATGTTGTACAGATTCGTGACCAGTTTTGGACAGAGCGAGAGATTCGCATTTGGGGACTTGGATTAGCGCTCGAGGTGGGTGATGTTGTGAACCTCCTACTTGTGAATGTCACTAGGCCTATTGGAATGCCTTGATCATGTGTTACTAATTGTGGATGTATCAAGCATGCTTGTATGAGATTAAGATTCCTTTGATAATATTTGCATTGTTAGCAAGCTACAAGTTAGTGAGCGGTATTTCCATGTTTTAGATATGTAGTTTAATTATATGAAAATAATGCTATAGCCATATCATGTTGTATGTTAAGTGAAGGTTTGAGCATGTGGTTAGAATTCATGTTGTAAAGAGGGGAGACTTGATAGTAGATTATGCATCCAAATTGTATCATGAATCATATGTCATGCCACGTATACATTAGAGGTTCCAAATACTTAATGTTGCATATGTTAGAATAATTGAAATGATTTTATCAAGTAAAGGACTTTGCATGCTTGAATGGTCATCTAGTTAGGCCACCTTTTTCTGCTACACATACATGCTGGAATTGACTTAGGAGAAACCATGCTTTTTATTCATTCTCCTGATGTCTAGTTTTAGGGGATTGTGTAGTCAGATGTTCAGAGTTGGAACAGTTGGGGATTGATGATTGGGTGTTGCGGCAACCGCGGACTGGGGGCGGTTGACCGGCTTATTAGTATTATTATTATTATTGCATCAGATTGGAGGTGAGGGATCGGGCTTCTTTAGTGGATGGTCTTACCCACATGTTTAGAGTCTTGATCCAGTCCTGCTACATCAGATACTTATGGTTACATACTTTACTCGTGTGGGTCGCTCCCCTCGAGTGCCACTCCGGAGTAGGCTTAGGGCCGTGCCGTGTGCCGGTCGGTTGGATACTTTTAGGGCCGTGCCGTGTGCCGGTCGGTTGGATACTTTTGGGATCGTGCCGGGTGCCGATCAGTTACTTGTTCTTGAGAGGACAGCAGAGCAGGCAGTACCAGTGTTACTGGTGTTCGATTGGGTTGGTCTTGTAGTCTGTGACATCCTGGTCCATATCATTAGCTATTCCTTTAGCTAGGCATCTTTGAGGCATGATAGGGGTAGCTCTTCATCAGTAGTTTTACTTATAGCTTACCACCTTGTGTTATTTTTCCGCCTCTGATAGTCCTAGTGGGCATGCTCGAGTTTGAGGTCTACCCACTAGGGGAGGCTACTGTTTTTATAGTAGTTCTCACCCCCCACTGTTTTCTCTTTTCTTTCCCCTCTTTGTTTTGCAGAGTCTTCTGCGGGATTTGCGGGACCCTCTACCCAGGATCGAGGTAAGAGGATAGCTGATTAGATAGATACTTCCCGGGTTTCGAGCTTTGTAGTTTTGGATGTATCCCCTGTACTCTCAGACAGTTGTATTTTTTTGTTATTTTGGGTCTGGCTTCTGCCAGCTGGTTGTATTTACTTCGTGAGCTGGGAGAGACACTTGTACTTATTTGAGAGCTTTATTGTACTTTTACTTTTCAGCTTTTGTCTGAGATGTTTTAGTTTTAGTTAGCTCTGTTGTATGCTCCTTTATTATATTATTTCTTATATCTGAGCAGGTTACCAGCGCTTCGTGTACACGGGAAATACCGTGTGCTCGGCGGATCTGTGTTTGAGCCCGGGTTCTGGTTTACACCCGGGGCGTGACAAGATGTGACTCGCTATGTAGCTCACTGCTTGGTGTGCCAACAGATAAAGGCGGAACATCAACGGCCGGCGGGAAAGTTACAACCCTTACCGATACGGAGTGGAAATGGGATCATATCACCATGGATTTTGTCACGGATTTCCGCGCTCACAACAAGGACTGACACAATATGGGTCGTGGTGGACCGGCTAACCAAGTCAGCGCACTTCCTGCCGATTCACACAACTTGGACCAGAGAGTTGGCCCAAGTCTACCTCAGCGAGATTGTGAGATTACATGGAGTACCGGCATCGATCACATCAGACAGAGACACGCGTTTCGTCTCAAAGTTTTGGCAGAGTCTGCAACGAGCCTTAGGGACTAAGTTGCAGTTCAGCACAGCCTTCCACCCTCAGACAGACGGGCAATCAGAGCGAGTGATACAGACGCTAGAGGACCTACTTCGGGCCTGTGTACTGGATTGGGGAATCGGTTGGGAGCGTTATCTGCCACTTGTAGAATTTGCTTACAACAATAGTTACCCGGCCAGCATTCAGATGGCACCCTACGAAGCCTTATACGGGAACGCTGCCGATCCCCGATCTGTTGGACGACTTGGGAGAACGGAATTTTTGGGACCCGAGTTGGTGGAGGAAACAGAAGAGAAGGTGCGCCTCATCAGACAGCGCTTACTAACCGCCCAGAGTCGACAAAAGAGCTATGCGGATCGGAGACGCCGCGACTTAGAGTTCCAGGTGGGGGACACGTGTTTTTGCGGGTCTCACCGTCGAGGGGAATCAAGCGATTTGGGTTGAAAGGCAAACTGAGCCCGCGGTTTGTGGGGCCATTCGAGATCCTGGAACGGATTGGCCCAGTGGCTTATCGCCTTGCCCTACCACCAAACCTCGATCGGATTCACGACGTGTTCCACGTTTCGATGCTTAAGAAATACCTTCCCGACCCGTCGCATGTCCTGGACGTCTCGACGCTCGAACTAAAGGAGGACCTAAGCTTCGAGGAAACCCCGGTGCGGATCCTAGCAAGAGAAAGCAAGACACTCCGAAACCGAGTCATCCCCTACGTGAAAGTGCTCTGGAACAACCACGAGGAGCGGGAGGCGACATGGGAGCTGGAATCGAAGATGAGGGAGGGTTACCCCCATCTCTTCACCGAGAACCAGGAATGAGTTTCGAGGACGAAACTCGTTTTAAGAGGTGAGTGATGTAGTAACCGCTGGTTTAAAATAATTGCTAGGGTCCACTTTTGGTTCTATTTATTTCCAATTAGACCCGGAGGGTGATCCATAATTTCTTGTTCCCGGTCAGACCGTCGGGACTCGCGGGTATTTTTAGTTAATAAAGCTCGCGAAACGGAGAACGGCGGTGCAATCGGATTTGAATTCCGACGTCGGGTTCTTCCAGAATAAATTCCGGAAGTTGGCTAATGATTCAGGCAACCGGCACGGTTTTTGAGGCGGACCGGACCCCGGTTCGTACCCGTATTAATTACCCGCGTTGATTTAAATTTGGTTAATTCCCATTTCTAACCGCTCCCGCTTCCTAACCGCTCCCGCGTTTCCCGTCGACTCTCCCCGAACCGCTCCCAACTCCCCACCACTTTTCCCCCCCACGACTTCCCAACTAACCGCCCTAACTTCCCCCAACTACCGGCAACTCCCCTTAACTTCCCCTGCGTACAAAACCCCAAAGGAACGAAAAAAAAAAAAAAAGAAACCCAATTCCCCAAACTTCCAGTTTCCCAACCGAGCGTACCCTTTCCCCAATCGATCGAGAGGAGAAGCAAGGCGGAGTGGGTGAGGAGAAGGAAGATCGCCGGCATACCTCTCACCCAAGAACAGGACGATCCCCTAGATCAACCCTAGCCAACGAAATCGAGGTAAGCATGGCTTAGGGTTCTTGTTTTGGTCGTTTCTTGGTTCTCTTAGGAACAAGGGAGGGAAGTCGCCACCACCCGGAGCCACCCATGCGGGCGCCGCCGCTCGCGGGCGCCTCCGCAGGCGGGCGGCACCGCATGCGGGCTGCCGCATGCGGGCGCCGCCGCTCGCGGGCGCTCCCGCATGCGGGTGCGGGCGGCACCGCATGCGGGCTGCCGCATGCGGGCGCCGCCGCTCGCGGGCGCCCCCGCGTGCGGGTGCGGGCGGCACCGCATGCGGGCTGCCGCATGCGGGCGCCGCCGCTCGCGGGCCGCCTCCGCATGCGGGCGGCACCGCATGCGGGCTGCCGCATGCGGGCGCCGCCGCATGCGGGCGCCCCCGCGTGCGGGTGCGGGCGGCACCGCATGCGGGCTGCCGCATGCGGGCGCCGCCGCTCGCGGGCGCCTCCGCATGCGGGCGGCACCGCATGCGGGCTGCCGCATGCGGGCGCCGCCGCATGCGGGTGCGGGCGGCACCGCATGCGCGCCGCCGCTTGCGGGCGCCCCCGCATGCGGGTGCGGGCGGCACCGCATGCGGGCTGCCGCATGCGGGCGCCGCTGCTTGCGGGCGCTGCCGCATGCGGGACCGCATGCGGACGACGCCGCATGCGGGCGTCACCGCATGCGGACAGCGCCGCGCGCAGTTAGTACGCCGCCCAACCGTGCGAGACCAGGCGCATACGTGTGCGATTTGTGCACAAGGTGGGGGGGGGCGCCGGGCGTCCTAGTCGTTAATCTGACAAGTCTTAAATTCCTGACTCCTATATGACAGATTCGTGTAGGTCCGGGTGGGCACTCGAGACGCGAGAGAACCTAACAGCAGTCAGGAGCGCGACAACAAGGTGGGTTTTTCTCCCGAGGTTTAGTAATGTTAGTGTTCCGGGGAGGATGTTAAATATTATGTTGACCTGTACTAACACTGACGGCTTCTATGATTTACTATATTACCCCGTGTTTTGTTACTATGCTCGAGTGCGACACGCGCATCCGCGGTTTGGCCACCGCAAAGGGTGCTCTTTTCCGGAAAGGCGGTCTCTGACCCGTGTTTACCCACGAGGTGACGTAGTGGGGCCCCCGTAGATGTGGGGTTTGAGGCACAAAGGTGTGAGCGGTGCGACCGTCGGGATTGGATCCCGATGAGGTCAGGTGTTAAAGGTGTTACAGGGGTAAAGGTGATAAAAGTGTTACAGGTATTACAGGTATTACAGGTGTTACAGGTGTTACCCGTTTGAGAGGAGTGGTTGCTCCAGCTAGTCTTACTTTATGGTTTGGTACTACTTTACTGCTTTAGTACTTTTTTTATGATAGTGTCGCTGACTACCCACTCTGTGACAGGTACCTCCAGGGGGTAGAGGTAGGCGACGGTGAGGCCGAGGTGGTAGCAGTCGGGCCGAGGGGGCCCTAGTATGCTGTTTTATTTACCTTTCTCTGCATTTCATTTGGAACTGTAGGTTATTATGTGGTTCTCGATACCCTCGTGGGGTCGTGTGGATGTTGAGTACTTTCATTTCCTTTACGCATTACTGTTTCCTTTATTATTCCCGGTTCGGCCGTTTTCTAAACAAATCAACTAGAAAGCAAAAGAAAAAGGACTTTGTAAACTGTTTTCAAAAACCTAAGGCCGTGTGGGCCTGTTTTCAAAACAGTGAGTTTATACTTTCAACTTGACTGGCCACGGGTATTGTTTAGGCTTCATGCACCGTACTGTTGTGACTAAATAGAAAATGATTGCTTGTGCTTGACGGTTGTAATAGCCGCGACGCCGTGCATATATGGAGGAGACTCTGCCCGATTTTTGAGTGAATCTGTATATGTGGCGGATCTGGGCACGCGCCGGGGAAGGAGGTTTCAAAAGAAAAAATTTTGTACGCACCTTACGCCTACTTTGGGCACCGTTTCCGCTAAAATAAAACCCCCGGGGCGTGACATCGCGCTTGTATCCACTTTATTAATCTCCTAAGGATGCGCAAGATTCATTGGATATGGTAGTCGCTCTGTGGGTGAGAGTGATCGACATACCGCGTCATCCTATTCCAAATGAGATAAGGAATATTTCAAGTTTGCTCCATTGCAGCTGTGTGGGTTCCCAAGAAGATAAAGAAATAACCCCTATCCATTCGCAGCACTTTTGTATTCATATTTGGAAGAATGTTGTAGCAAACAATGAAGTTGATATACTTGTATTCTTTCCGAAGCTCTCTAGCAAAATACGGAGTTTCCGGCAGACGGAGTATCCGGAAGGCAATTCATTGACTACAATTCTCCAAGAGTTTTCCGTGAAGACTTGATGCATGTGGCAACTGTGTGAAGGGATGTGAAAATTGTGGACTCATCTGATCATGGGTGTCAGACCTTGATGATAGGTTGTAGAGGTGATGAAATTTCATACTTATAATTGAAAAATTTCCTTTATCGGCCATCTATTCCCAGTTCATTACCTTTGTTGAATTCTCAGTGGAATCAATTCTTCACGGAACTTCCTCTTTTCTTTGGAGTTTCTGGGGCTCAAAAAGTAGGAGGACCATAACAGCTGCCATTGAACAATCTGTGCCACTCAAGAACATATGAAAAATCCAGATTGATAGTAATCATGTAGAGAAGGATGAAAAAGTAAAAATGATATTTCAAAAAATGCCGAATTTTTTGCCTCTCGTTATGGAAATGCATAAAAGCAAAACTAATTGAGAGTTCTTATTTAAGAACATTCACAAACGTTCCCATCTCACGTTTGATGAAAAAACCATATGAAAAACCATCATGAAAACTTACTTGAATCGAAGAACTTTGAGTTTTCTCTAGAGAGAGTTTCTTGTAAAGCTCTTATGTTTCAACGTGAAGATATGTGATCCGGATTGAAAGCCCTGTTGTTCGGGATCCGGATCATTGCGATCCATCGGCTAAGGTTTCCAGAAAAATTAGCAGCACTTTCCATGTCAACCAGCATCGAGAAATAGGCAAAATCCATTGCGAATGGTCTTAGTGCAAATGTGTAATGTTCAGCAATTTTGGTAAAGAAAATGAAGTAACCTGTTTGAAATCCCCTAGACAATCTGGAAGGAAGAACATACTGTGAAGGGATTTCAATTGTGGTTTCATCTATCATTTTCAAACAAAATTTGAAAACATGGTGTCACATGCCTCTTTGGGATGTAACAATGAGTTTCGATTTCATCAACTCCCCATCTCACTTATGACTCTCCTTTCTTTGGAGTTTTTTGGCTCTTTTCAACTTAAGTTGCTCTGGTGAGCACCATCGACCAGTAGCAAATTAACCAGGAGAAGGCCATTTCTAGTGCTTTGAGTTTAAGAAAGTGTCCTGTGAAACCAACTCAAGAACATATGAAAAATCGTCAATTTTGAAAAATTTGAAAACATTGTACCTAGACAATCATAATCATGTAGAGAAGCCAAGAATCAAATTAGTTTTCCAAAAAGAATTTTAAAAATAGATCAATTCCATGATTTACAAAAATTCCTCTTTTATGCCCTAAAACCGAATTTTTAGAAATCGAAGCCTAAAAACTCGTTAATCAAGTAAAATCCCAGCATAAAAGCAAAACTAATTGACCCAGAGTTCTTATTTCAAAAGAAATTTGATCAAAAACCATTCACAAACGAAAAAGTTCCAATTTTTCAACTCACGTTTGATGAAAAACCATAAAAACTGTGAAAAACCGAGTTTTGATCATAAAACTTACTTGAATCCGAAGAACTTTGAGTTTTGAAGCTCCAAGAAGCAAGAAATCTAGAGAGAGAAACTCTAGAGGCTTGAAAACCAGAGATTAGGGTAAAGAAATCAAAATCTCTTTGTTTCTATATAAAACCCTAGCCGTGATCCGGATCGGCCGAGAATGTGATCCGGATCGGCTACCCGCAGGAAAAATCCTGCGTTCGGGATCCGGATCACTTGCCCGATCCGGATCGGCTACACCTTTTTCTTCAGAAAAATTTAGAAAAATTCCATAAAATCCAGAAAAAGTATGTAAGCACTTTACCATGTCAACTTTAAACAAATGACATCGTTTCATACAACAAGAAATAGATTATGCAAAATCTATCAAAAATATCCAAAAATGAAACGAAAATTTACGAAAGTTAAAACACTTAAAGTTGAACAACTTCAATTACATCTATCCTGATCTTATGTGTAATGCCTTTATCAAATCATCAATTTCAGTAAAGAAAATGAAATACCAAGATCAATAGATGTTTGAAATCCCAGATAAGTTAGATAATATATCTAGACAATCTGTTGAAGGAGTGGCTCTTTGAGCATCTTTTACTAAAAATCCCACCTTATACCAACCATGAAATACGACTGAGTCAAGTATTTCAATATGAATTTCATCAACAATTTTTCAAACAAAAATTTGCTTTTCATTCATGGAGTATCTTTTTTTTTTCATTTTCTCCATGTGGTGGTAGTTTTCACACTCCTCATTGGGATGTAACTCTTTCCACATCTTTTGAGCATTTTACATTTCATTGACTCCCCCTCAATTGGCTATCAATTATTTAATATATAAGGTATTCAACCAAACCATTGATCTCGAATTCATACTCGACTAAGCAATCAAATATGATAATGACTATACCAAGAGATCATTGAGAGAGAAATTGACTTTGATCACTTAAAAGATGGTTTAATTAACGTAAATGATCATTGCAACATTGAAATATTATGACATCAAAAGCATAATAAATTTCTAAATGCATAAAAGGATGCAATTAAAGTCAATTATGATTTATGCTCAATTAGTGTGCTATGTACAAAACATAGATAAAGAACAAAACAAAAACAAAAACAAAACCTAACCTAAGCAAAGGTTTCAAAAGAGTTTATTTCAAGGAAAGCATGCCAATTGCTTTACGCAAGTGAATAAAACGTTTTTGATCCAAAGGTTTTGTTAAGATGTCAGCTAATTGATCCTCAGTTGAAATATATGACAGTTGAAGAATGTTTGATTCAACTAGCTCTCTAAGAAAATGATATCTAAGTTCAATATGTTTTGTTCTAGAGTGCAACACAGGGTTTTTGAAATGTTAATAGCACTAGTGTTGTCACATAAAATGGTTACCGAAGATGTTGAAATCCGGAAATCGCTCAACACGCTTTTCATCCAAATCAATTGGGTTGAACAACTTCCTGCAGAAATGTACTCCGCTTCGGCAGTCGAGAGTGCTATGCAGTTCTGCTTTTTACTGTGCCATGCAACAAGGCAGTGGCCAAGATAGAAGCATGCACCACTCGTGCTTTTCCGGTCATCCACCGATCCAGCCCAATCGGCATCTGAGTATCCAACAATATCCAAAGTCGTTCCCATAGGATACCAAATTCCGAAATTGATTGTACCTTTGATATACCGGATGATCCGTTTCACCGCTTTCAGGTGAACCTCCTTCGGTGCTGATTGATATCTCGCACAAATCCCAACACTGAAGGATATATCCGGGCGACTAGCCGTGAGATATAGTAGACTTCCAATCATACTGCGGTACAGTTTCTCGTCTACATTCTCACTTTGTGATTCACTTCCAAGTCCCTTATGGCTAGTTCCCATTGGAGTCGGAAAATCCTTAGAATTTTCAAGATCAAACTTTTTGACCAACTCCAGTGCATACTTGGATTGACACAAGTGAATTCCTTCATCGTTTTGTTTAACTTGTAATCCAAGAAAATAATTCAATTCGCCCATCATGGACATCTCAAATTCGCTTTCCATGGTCTCCGCGAATTTAGAAGCATCATTATCTCTTGTTGCTCCAAAAACAATGTCATCGACATAGATTTGAGCAACTATGAAATTGTTTTGATAATGCTTCACAAAGAGAGTCCTGTCAGCTCCCCCTCGAGTGTAGCCCTTTTCCAAAAGGTGCTTTGTCAACCTTTCGTACCATGCTCGCGGTGCTTGTTTCAGACCGTAAAGAGCCTTTTTCAGACGAAAAACATGGTTAGGTAGTTTATGATCCACAAAACCTTTCGGTTGAGCTACATAAACTTCCTCATTTAAAAATCCATTTAAAAAGGCGCTCTTAACGTCCATTTGAAATAATCTGATTTTAAAATGACAAGCGATCGCAAACAATATACGAATGGACTCGAGTCTAGCTACAGGGGCGAAAGTTTCATCAAAGTCTATACCTTCTACTTGAGAATAGCCTTGAGCAACTAACCTTGCTTTGTTCCTGATGATAGTACCTTCTTCGTTTTTCTTGTTCTTGAAGATCCATTTGGTACCTATCACATTGTGTTGCTTCGGAGGCTTCGTCAGTTCCCAGACTTTGTTTCGCTCGAATTGATGGAGCTCTTCCTGCATTGCTTTAATCCAGTAATCATCTTGGAGAGCTTCATCAACATTCTTTGGTTCGATTTGAGATACATAGCATGCAAATCCGCAAACCAATTGTCTCCGTGTTCTAACTCCTTCTTGTGGATCTCCAATTATGTTCGATTCAGGGTGATCCTTGGAGATGCGTAACGTTTGAGGTAGAGGAGTAGGCGGAGGTACACGAGATGATTCCTGCACATCAGATAAGCTTGAAGAACCGTTAGATGCATCAACATTATTATCGAAAGAATTGTTAGAAGAAGATGCATTAGCAGGTGTATCATCATCAAGAGAGATATCGAGGGTAGATTTTTCAGATTCAAAATGAAAAGCTTCATCTACCTTAACATTTATCGATTCTACGATCGTCTTAGATTCTAAGTTAAAAACTCGATATGCTCTGCTGTTTGTAGAATAACCTAAGAAAATCCCTTCGTCACTTCGAGAGTCAAATTTTCCAAGATTCTCACGATCACGTAAAATAAAACACCGACTCCCAAAGATGCGAAAATATTTGATGTTAGGTTTTCTACAAAACCAAAGTTCATATGGTGTATTCAAAGTCCCCGGGCGCAAATACACGCGATTGATAACATAAACAGCAGTGTTCACCGCTTCAGCCCAAAAATAAAAAGGTAAGTTCCGGCTGTGAAGCATAACACGTGCCATTTCCTGTACGACCCTGTTTTTGCGCTCGACTACACCATTTTGTTGAGGTGTGTAAGGTGCGGAGAATTCATGTTTAATGCCATTAGAAGTGCAAAAATCAATGAATTTGGAATTTATGAATTCCCCACCTCTATCACTCCTAACTCGAGTAATCCTATCATTCTTTTCTATCATAATACGATTGCAGATTTCGAGAAAAGAATCAAAAGTATCAGCTTTTTCTTTTAAGAAGGCTACCCAAGTATATCTAGAAAAATCATCAACCAACAAGAAAATATACCATTTACCTCCCAGAGATGGTTGACGAGTTGGCCCCATTAAGTCCATATGCAAAAGTTCCAAAGGCCGTTTTGTACCTATGTGGTTCAAATTCTTGTGTGCAGTCCTAGACTGTTTTCCCTTTTGGCAACCGCCACACACAAGGTTTTGTTCAAAAGAAAGTTTCGGAACCCCCTTGACCACATCTTTATTTGAAATTCTAGCAAGTTCCTTAAAGTTTATGTGACCTAGCCTTTCATGCCAAAGTGTTTCATTTTTCAAAGATGCTAGGTTACATTTTTCAGAAATCTTAGAAGGAACTACATAACAGTTGTTTTCTGATCTAACCCCCTTTGCGCACCCAAACATTTTTGAAGTGCGTTGGTAATGGTCGTGAGGTTGATTTCCTAGGTGAGGGCGTCTTGCTTGAAGAATTGCTGCTCCTTGATGATGTTGTCTTGAGAGATGTGCTACCAAGGCTCTTTTCCTTTGAATGAATTGAACTTGTTTTCCGAGGAATAGCCCTTTTGGTAGTCATTGCAAGATGTGCTTGAGGTGTGCGTTTGGCTTCCGTCTTGCAATTTCTTCTTATGTGCCCTGAAATGCCACAACGAAAACATACCTTGGTTCTTGTCGATTCCGAGGAGGATGTAGTAGGTTCGTTGTCGTTGCTTGTCGTGAACACCGGTGTCGGAGGAGGAGATACCGACTGAGGCACAAATACTGTACCACTCGAACTTGGAATGTCTCCAGTTTGAGTGTATCCGAGGCCGAACTTATTTCTTTGACCGAGACCAAGAAGTCTGTCCAACTTACTCCTTCCAGAAGAAAATCTCTGTAAGTCATCCTTTAGTTGGCGTATGGTCTCTGTCATTTCCAATTTTTCCTGTCGAGCCTCGCCGTAGAGCTTCAAGAAGTAATTCGCTTTGTTCACCATATCCATATAATTCTTCTCGAATTGCTCATTGGACTCTTGAAGGGAAACATTTGTCTTAATCAGATTGTCCCTTTCCACTTCAAGATCGGTTGAGATAGAGGTTACCCTTTTTACTTCATCTTCAAGATCCTGCAATCTCTCTTTCAACCCCTTGTTTTGCTTAGCCAGTTTCTTTGAATCCCTCAAAAGCTTATGGTAGGCTAAAACAAAATCTTCACCTTCCGAATCATCTGATTCATCGTCCGTTGCAATCTTTTCAACAGTGGAGTTGGACAGTGAGTCGGATGTACTTGCCATTAAGCACATGAAGGGAGAAGATGTAGTGGACGCGTGGAAAGCTGTCGCGTTGTCTTCTTCATCACTTGACGATGACTCATTTGACGTGGAGTTGTCATCCCAAGTAACGACTTGCATCGCTTTCTTCTTAGCCGGATTCTTGTTGGGACATTCCGTTGCAATGTGGCCGTAGCCTCGACATTTGAAACACTGAACTTGTCCCTCAGAACTTTTCTTATCCTTTGAGAAGTTCTCTTGCTTTCTTGACTTGTGCTTGAAGAACCCTTGCCTTTCTTCGACTTTCCGAAGGATTGAGTTTTGCTTGAATTTCCCCTTCGAAAGTTGCGGCGAAACTTCCTTGTCAAGAGAGCGAGCTGCTTCTCAAAGTCCTCCATAGAAAGGTTCTCGTCGTCGTCCGAGGAGGATGAATCCGCGTCTTCTTCTTTAGTTGATTTCAATGCGTAACCTGAAGACTTAGAAGAGGATGCCTTTCCAGAAGAATAGTTAGTAGGAAAAGTCATTTCATAAGTTTGTAAAGCACCTACTAATTCTTCTACACGCATTTCGTCCGGGTGTTTAATTGTTTCAATGGCTGCGACCTTCGGGCGAAATCGTTCAGGAAGAGTTCTTAGAATTTTTCTTACAACTTTAAATTCTGGAATCTTCTCTCCCAAGTTAGCACATGAGTTCACGATGTCTTGCAATCGTGTGTAATAGTCAGTGAAGGATTCATTCTCTGCCATAGAGATAGAGTCAAACTTGCTCGTGAGCATTTGCAGTTTCTGAATCTTCACTAAGTTAGTTCCCTCATGCGTAACTTGAAGAACATCCCAGATTTCTTTCGCAGTCTCACATGCCGAGACGCGAGAGAACTCAGTTTGTGACAAAGCATTAAATAGAGCATTAATCCCTTTGCCATTGTAAGAAGATAAGTCTATCTCTTCCTTGGTCCATTTCGACCTAGGTTTTAAGGTGCGAACATCATCTAAAATTTCAGTTGGATTAGACCATCCTAATTCAATTGATTGCCACACCCTTTCGTCGATGGAAATTAAAAAGCTTTCATCCGTACTTTCCAGTACGCATAATTTGTTCCATCAAAGAAAGGGGGTCGATTGATGTTTCCACCTTCAACCATTGTTTACAACCCTATTCCCGCTCTGATACCACTTGTTGGGTTTAGGTTAATAAGGATCTAAATAGGGGAAAAAACACCTAGAGGGGGGTGAATAGGTGTAAACAATAAACACTCAAAAAATCATTGCGCGATAAAACCCAATGCGGAAAAATAAAAGAACACGCAAGATTTTTACGTGGAAAAACTCCAAACCGGAGTAAAAAACCACGGGACCGATAACACGGCGAAATCCACTAGAATTAACACACGTACAAGGTGATATAACGTACTCACAGACGACTCAACCTTTTACCATACGCTCCTAGTAGATCTTCTCCGCTCGCTCCACGACGCTTCTCGAATCCACGATCCGCGCCCAACGCTGAATCCACAGCGTCCAACGTCGAGTCCACGACGTCCAACCGAATCCACGGTCTTCACCCAATGGCACGCTTCGAATCCACGAACGTACCTCGCTCCGAATCCACGAGAGCGGTTGCACCTTGAATCCACAAGGCCACGCGAGTCCACGCGCCGATTTTGGGGTAAATCGTTGTTTGTTTGGGTGGTGATGATCCGCCGAATACTTAGATTAAAGATAGATCGGAAATACCATCTAAGTATTCATTGATTTGATTCTACTCAAAATGTGAGTATGGAAAACCTAGAATCAAATCAATCAATATAGATGAAGAACCATAGAATAGATCTATTGATTTCCTTTCTTCTCTATATGTGGATTTTTCTTTTCGGCTATTTTTCTTAACCAGCCGATCTATTGCGGATGCCCTAGAAATGAAAAGAAGGGCTATTTATAGGTTAGAAACCCTAGGAAGAATATTCGGATCAAAAACAGCCTTTTCTGGAAAGTTTTACCGACGGCGATCCGGATTGGATTTGGCGATCCGGATTGCAGAAGCACAAAGACGATTTCCAGAAAATTGCCTGTTCGGGATCCGGATCGTAGTCCCCGATCCGGATCGTTCATACAGTTTTACCAGAACATCATGTTCGGGATCCGGATTGCAATTCCTGATCCGGATCGAAGAAGCACACAGGTAAAACTAGTGTTCGGGATCCGGATCAGAGAGTGCTGCGATCCGGATTGAACCAGTGTATGAACAAACACCTTTCGGGATCCGGATTGAAAGCCACGATCCGGATCCTGAACATGTCCCATGTCCAGTTTTTGATGAATAAGCAATTAAAACCTCTTCCAGGTGTTTCTACACTATAAGAAGTATTCGGATCATCAAAATTCTTTAGTTAAACGTACCTGATCCTTTTGAATTCTTCTTTCTTGAGATTGAGGTAGACGATCCAAAATTTCTTCATCTTCAATCTTCAAGACTTAACACATTCACGAAATACGCCAACTCAAATTCCGTAACAGTTATTTTACTTTTCCTTAACTTAACCTTTTATTAGCAGGTGGGTGAAACGTTACAAAAAACCTGTGGTATTACACCACTCACCCCTTTAAAAAGTTTCGTCCCCGAAACTTAACCTCAACCCTCGATCGCTAATTAACTCAGGATAACACTCCCTCATTTTTGTCTCAAGTTCCCACGGCGTATCGCGCTCCTCGTGGTTATTTCATTGCACCTTTACGTAGGGGATCGTCCGGTTACGAAGTTCCCTTCCTTCTCTTGCCAAGATCCGTATCGGCGTTTCCTCGAAGCTCAAATCCTTCAGCAGTTCGACAGCCAGAGCGTTGAGGACGTGCGACGGGTCGGGGAGGTACTTCCGGAGCATCGGGTCGTGAAACACATTATGCACCTGTTCAAGATTTGGGGGTAAGGCCAACCGGTATGCCACCGGGCCTACGCGCTCCAAGATCTCGAACGATCCCACATACCGTGGGCTCAACTTTCCTCGTATGCCGAACCGTCTTGTCCCCTTTGACGGTGACACACGTAGCAACACATGGTCCCCTACCTCACATTCCCATAACCGTCGTCTCTGGTCCGCGTGTCCTTTCTATCGGCTCTGGGCGGTCAACAACCGCTGCCTGTTAAGGCGCACCTTTGCTTCCGTTTTCTCTACGAGGTCTGGCCCCGACAGCTTCCGCTCCGCCAAGTCGTCCCAGCAATTAGGCGATCGACGTCTTCGTCCGTACAAGGCTTCGTACGGGGCCATCTGCATACTAGCTTGATAGCTATTATTGTAGACAAATTCCCACGAGGGGTAGGTTACGCAACCATCCCTCACCCGGATCTAGCACACAAGCTCGAAGCATTTCTTCGAGGATCTGGACTACTCGTTCTGATTGCCCATCCGTCTACGGGTGGAATGCCGTGCTAAACTGCAGCTTGGTCCCCAATGCATGCTGCAGTCTCCGCCGAAAGTTCGACGTGAAGCGCTTGTCCTTATCAGGAGTTATCGATGACGGTATTCCTTGCAGTCTCACTGCCTCGTTGATATAGGTCTGCTCCAGCCGATTTCTTCTCCATGTCGTGTGAATCGGTAGGAAGTGGGCCGATTTCGTCAGACGGTCCACGATGACCCATATCGCGTCATATCCTTGTTGCGATCGTGAAAAACCGGTTACGAAGTCCATAGTAATCCATTACTATTTCCACTCCAATATGGGCAATGGTTGTAGTTTTTTTGCCGGTCGCTGATGCTCCACTTTCACCTGTTGGCACACCAGACATCGTGCCACGAATTGCGTCACATCACTCTTTAACTTGGGCCACCCGAAGGTCTGCCTCAGGTCTCTGTACATTTTTGTACCTCCGGGATGCGCAGTGTAGGGGCATTATGCGCTTCCGTCAGAATTTCTTTCCTCAATTCTGTCACGTCGAGCACACTAACTTGTCCTCGGAACCTTATTGCATTATCCGAGCCAATCGTAAAATCCCTACTTTGCTCCGGGGATGTTCTGTCCCGCACCAGTTGTAGTTGCGTGTATGTTGTTTGGCCTTCCATGATCCTTTCATTCAGCGTAGGCTTCAGCACCAAGGACAGATGTTTCCCAACAGCACCTGCTGGCACTACCTCCAGTCTCAATTGTGAGAATTCTGTAATTAGACCAACTTGTTGGGTAAGGGTGCTCAATGCCGTTTCCCTCGTCTGTCCTTTCTGGCTCAAGGCGTCGGCGACCATACTTGCCTTCCCGGGGTGGTAGTGGATGGACAATTCGTAGTCCTTCAGTAGTTCCAGCCACCGCCTTTGCCGTAAGTTAAGTTCCTTTTGTGTAAACCGGTCTTTGAGGCTTTGGTGATCAGAAAACACATTACAGTGCGCCCCTCAGAGGTAATGTCTCCAGAGCTTTCAGGCAACCACGACTGCCGCGAGCTCCAAGTCGTGTGTAGGGTAGTTCTGCTCGTAATCCTTGGGCTGTCTTGATGCGTAAGCTATGACCTTCCCTTGTTGCATCAATACGCTTTCAAGATCGCTTCGAGATGCCTCACAAAATATCTCGTAGTCCTCACCGGGCTGCGACAATGTGAGCACCGGTGCCCGTGTGAGTCTGTCTTTAAGTTCCTCGAAGCTCTTCTGGTATTGGGTTGACCAGACGACTTTCTCCCCTTAACGGGTTAGTCGATTCACGAGAGCGGCTATCTTTGAGAAGTCTTTCTCGAAACGTCTGTAGTACCCCGCCAGTACTAGAAAGCTTCGAATTTCTGTCCCCGTCGTTGGCCGAGCCCAGTCGGCCACGGATTCTATCTTCCTCGGGTCCTCCACCATTTCCGACACTGAGACTATGTGTCCCAACAAGTCTACCTCGCAGAGCTAGAACTCACCCCTTTTGAGTTTGACATACACTTTCTGGTACTGGAGGGTCTGGAGGATTGCTCGCAAGTGTTCCTCTTGCTCTTTGTCTGTGCGAGCGTAGATCGGGATGTCATTTATAAAGACTACTACATACTGGTCTAAAAAAAAGGGTTCCATGATCCTGTTCGTCACTTTCATGAACACCGATAGAGCGACAACGAGTCCAACCAGTATAACCGTAAACTCATAATGACCATACCGAATTCGGTATGGTCCAACCGGTATAACCGTTTTCGGTATGTCATCTCTCCAGACTTTAGCCTGGCGATAGCCGGACTGCAGATCAATCTTTGAAGACGCCGTCGCTCCTAGTAGTTGGTCGAATAGGTCTTCCATCCGAGGCGAGGGTATTGTCCTTTACTATGACCTTATCCATTCCCCGATTGTCGATGTACAATCGCAGTCTCCCGTCCTTCTTCCGTACGAATAGAACGGGTGTGCCCCAGGACGGCACGCTCGATTTCTCGCAATCGACTAGCACCTGTTACTCCGTAAGCCTATCCCTTCCGAGTATCCCCTCGAATTCTCTTAGCAGTGACACCACTAAGTCACAAATGTCGGATCGTTGGCGCTAACCATTAACCCCACAAGCCTGAGCTTTTAGAGGTGTGCAACCGATTCACTTAAAGCGGCATACACCGCACCACAGATCTCGACCGGACTCAACCCTCCTGGACGTTGGGTCTATTGTTGGGCCTCTTGCCGTTAGGTCTATTGTGGACCGCAGCCCACTCAAGCTATTGGGCTCACCCAACCCAACTCACTAGTCCCCTGGGCCTATTGTCTCAAGGCAGGAAGTTGGACCTATTTGACCCATAAATAAAGGGCCAACACCAAAGGCAACTAAGTCTTCGCATCCTTATTGGGCAGGAAGGTACAAAGTATTTGCTTCTAAGGGTTCTCCTGGGGTCAAGACCAACATTACTCTTCGTAAGGGGTCTTTCCTGCTACTACTTCCCTCGGGTAGTGCGTTCCTTGTCGTGTCGTTGCATAAGACCTCTCATCCGTGTCGCGACTCCGAAGAATTATTCCCGGGTTCGGGGCAGTAAAAGCGGAACTGTCCAAGTTTGTCACATTAGAAGCAAAGGTCGTGCTTCCGGAAATGAATAATTTCTCCCGGGGTGCTCCTCTGTAGATGATGCATGGCCGGTCCCCGCTAGAAAACCCCCCTCCGGAGAAGGGCTAGGGTCGTTTCTTGTCCTTGTTGTACTCCGAGTCCTCTCGTCGGGCGCGCGCCACCATGAATCCGCGCTCCACTATTGTGGCCCTATCCACCACTTTCTGGAAGGTGTGGAGTCCCGCTGCTTGCACAACTTCAAAAGAAATATTGCTTCACAATCCGTCTACGAAGAGGCGGGCTTTGTGAGCTTCATCCCTTATAACAAAGGGAACACAATTGGCCAACCCTACATGTTCTTGTCGATACTCCATGACGTATCGATTCCCTTGTCTGATGTGTTTCAAGTTCTTTGCGGCGTCTTCAGATACTGGGGTGGTCGGTTCCCGTTGGGGAAGTCATTTTCGGGTTATGGCTAAGGTCATTTTCGGTCCCGACAGGCCCATGATCCTTCTGCCGGTTGCTGAAACGGCCAATTCCCGCCCCACCACAGTGGTCCTGTCGATCACTTCTTGGTAAGTGGGTAAACCCACCGTCGGTATTACCCGAATTGTGAGGTCCCGGAATCCCCGGCGTGGGAGTTGCTGGTTGTTGGGCAGCTTTTAGTGGCCGTTGAGAGTGTTTGTGCGCGTGTCGGGCCCAAGTTATGGATTGGTGATGCAATTTGGGATTTAGTTGCATCGCTGGAGGCCTACGGGATGTGTCGTTGGTGTTTGCGCGCAATTTGGACACACGTGGTGGACTTCGGGCTTAAATGGAGACCCCGTGGGATTTGGATGACCCGTCGGGTGTTTAGAGGTGGTTTCGCGCGATTCGGATGTCAAAATTGGACTCCGGGCGAAGTTTGGATAAAAGTTTACCTCTCCGACCGCCTTCGGGAATTTTCAGAGTTGGATTTTGGTAAATCGGACTTTAAAAATGGACCCGGCGCGGAAATCGAATCGAGTGGACATTCGGCAATTTTTTGGGCGAGAATTTAGGAAAACGGACATCGTTTTTGGATTCAGCGCACGAAATCGCTAAGAATGGACTATTTATTTGTTGGTTTTGGAGTCCGGTAGGCGTGCGCGTTTTTCGAGACGACGCGGCACGCAAACCGAGACGACGCGCGACACGGATCCCGAGGTGGGCAGCGGCGCACTGCAATGCGCGCCAGCTGGCGCGCGTTGGGAACGCGCGCCTGCGCGGGTCAGCGCAGGGGCCGCCACATGGCGGCCCCCCGTTGGCGCCCGCGCGGGCGGGGGACACGCGCGCCCGTGTAACGGGCGCGTGTCCCGCGCCTGCGCGTGGTGCGGTGCAACGCGCCCGTGTGGCGGGCGCATTGCATCGCGCCACGTGGCGCGCTGGGCGCGTACGTGGACCCGGCGCACGCGCCCAGCCTTGTGGACCGGCCGGTTGGGCCTTTCCCATTGGTCCGAGCCGTGCACCGGCTCCGTGGACCGGCCTGGTGGACCGCCCCTTTTCCTCTCATTTTCTTCTTCTTCTTCTTCCTCCCCGCACCGCCATTTCCTCCCTTTCTTTCTTTCTTCTGCAACCGAGAGCGAGAGGGAGTGAGGGTGGAGTTTGCGTGAGGTGCGGCGGCGCGTCGTGGACCTTGTTTTGCGTGCGAGGTCGCCCGGCGGAGCGTTTCGGCGACGGCGGCGCAAACGTGTAGGTCCCGTATGTTTGTTTTTCTGTATTTTTGTACAGTTTTTGGAGCGTTATTTTAGACTGTAATTGCCCCCACTGTGCACCGTTTTGCGTGCGGACCCCGTTGTGCGTGCGGATCCTGGCACCGTGCACCGTTTTGCGTGCGGACTCCGGCACTGTGCACCGTTTTGCGTGCGGACCCCGTTTTGCGTGCGGATCCTGGCACCGTGCACCGTTTTGCGTGCGGACTCCGGCACCGTGCACCGTTTTGCGTGCGGACTCCGTTTTGCGTGCGGATCCTGGCACCGTGCACCGTTTTGCGTGCGGACTCCGGCACTGTGCACCGTTTTGCGTGCGGATCCTGGCACCGTGCACCGTTTTGCGTGCGAACTCCGGCACCGTGCACCGTTTTGCGTGCGGACTTCGTTTTGCGTGCGGATCCTGACACCGTGCACCGTTTTATGTGCAGACTCCGTTTCTGGTGCGGACTCCGGTGGCGTGCTCCATTTTGCGTGCGGACTCCGGCAGCGTGCTCCGTTTTGTGTGCGGACTCCGGCGGCGTGCCCCGTTTGCGTGCGGATCGCGTGGAGGCCAATTGCAAGTGTCTACGAGCAATTGGTGGCAAATCGAGGTGGGTGGCCTTATCTCCAAGTTTTATGGACTGTACAGTATTTCTACTGATGTAGGACTATGCATGATAGTTATTTCATTGGGTAGCATGCTATATTGTAGGAATTGTTATTCCTTTTATTATCTGTTAATATAGTTATCTTGGAACTTGACCTAGCACCCCCGTCATATGTTGCATGTGTAACCAGACCAGTAGAAAACCCTCACTTGGGCTAGGGTTATTTATGCTTAGACATCCACACTGTTCTTTCATCCCTGGACATAGTGTTTCTCGCCCGGGTAGTGGGCCGAGAGGTCGGGACTTGCTTTTAGTGTGGGATGCTTTTGCACTCTTGCTTGGGAGCAGAGTGGAGTCTGGTAGTTGTAGAGGGTTGCTTATCTGTGCGGGGAGCCGTTTGGGTAAACGGTAGTCCCGAGAGGTCTTGTTTCCCTTTTATGCTGTCGTGGGAGGGAGCCGTTGAGTAGACGGTAGTCCCGGGCCGTCGAGTATCTTCCGGTCCGTCTTGTTGGGAACCGTTGGGGTTGACGGTGGTCCCAGGTCGTTGAGTGTTGTCCGACCTGTTTTGTTACCCTGAGTTGTGAGTCGTCCCTGGCTGTGGAGTGTCTCCAGCCAGTGTGCTTGTGCTGCGAGCTATTGGAGAGGCTAGTGTCTCGTGTTTCGAGTTAGCCGATCAGCTGAGTCGTCGAGAGTGCTCCGACTGTTGTGCGAGATATTTGGGGATCTTGAGTCCTACCGTTCTGTGAGTGAGCATGGTTTTGGACTAGCCTGCATATGCCAATGTTTGATTACTCTATGCCGCGCCGTTTTCCTCAGTTGGAGCCGCGCCCCCTGAGATGCCGCTGTGGATGCGATGGTTGGCCTGTTGAGGCAGTTTTGCGCGAGGGATGAGTTAGTCGGACAGGACGCCCCACGTAAATCCCGTCCTCATGTGGATGTGTGGTAGTGGGCAGGAGCGTTCCTACTCGACAGGCGTGGGCTTGACTGGACCTTTGAGGTAGTCAGTTCGATTGGGACGATTGAGCACCTTGGGTGCGAGTGGTCTCATTTACTTTGATCTTCAGCTTTTAGTAGTTTACTTTCAGCTCTCTGATATCTGTTTATTTACTGTAGATGTTTCTTTCTGCAGGTTAGACGCTTCGTCTGTACGGCAGTTTCCGTACAGATGGCGGATCTGTTAGCAGGCCCGGGTCGCAGTTTCGACCCCGGGGCGTGACAGATTAGAGTGGTATCAGAGCCTAGGTTGTAGGTCGTGGTGGACTTAGAAACCCTAGGCTTGTGGTTGGATATTAGGATGACTACGTGAGAGTCGTGACTTTTAGCGAGAGTCCTGATTGAGTTTTTACCTCTCCCAAGAGACGGGATGAGAGATTGGCATGTTTATTTTCCTAAGCGATTATGTTCGCTGCCGAACAACATGATGCTATGGAATGGATGACATGCCTTAGACTTTCGCTGGATTGGGTCGCTTGGTTGTTGTGTCCTGACGTTTGTTATTGTGCAGCGGATTGCGATACCCCTGAGACGTCATGTTGTGATAGTACACACCCCGCACCTGATGAGTACCCGAGCAGCGGGAGACGGAGCTATCAGAGCAGTGCGAGACCCATGAGTTTGTGTGTTGTGTTAGTTCCCCACTTTAACTGGGAAGGGCTGAATCCCTGAACGGTAAAAGATCGAGAACTTCGATAGGCTGAGCCTAGAATCTGTTCTTGTTTGATTGGGGTTCTAGGCACCGGTCTATCGGGATTTTCGGATCTTTGCCGTGTCAGTCGGTTCTTCTCGCCTATTGAGTGGGGCGTTGTTGTGGGAGCCGTTTGAAGTGACGGCGATCCCAGCTGTGAGGACATTTTCCCTGGCTGAGTTACCAGGAGGATATTTTCCCTGGCTGAGTTACCAGGAGGATATTTTCCCTGGCTGAGTTACCAGGAGGACATTTTCCCTGGCTGAGATACCAGGAGGACATTTTCCCTGGCTGAGTTACCAGGAGGATATTTTCCCTGGCTGAGTTACCAGGAGGACATTTTCCCTGGCTGAGTTACCAGAAGGACATTTTCCCTGGCTGAGTTACCAGGAGGATATTTTCCCTGGCTGAGTTACCAGGAGGATATTTTCCCTGGCTGAGATACCAGGAGGATATTTTCCCTGGCTGAGTTACTAGGAGGACATTTTTCCTGGCTGAGTTACCAGGAGGATATTTTCCCTGGCTGAGTTACCAGGAGGATATTTTCCCTGGCTGAGTTACCAGGAGGACATTTTCCCTGGCTGAGTTACCAGGAGGACATTTTCCCTGGCTGAGTTACCAGGAGGATATTTTCCCTGGCTGAGTGACCAGGAGGATATTTTCCCTGGCTGAATTACCAGGAGGACACATGCCCTGGCTGAGTTACCAGGAGGACACTTTCCACTGGCCGAGCTACCAGATGGATACATTGCCCTGGCTAAGTTACCAGGTGGGCACATGCCCTGGCTGAGTTACCAAGAGGGTACATGCCCTGGTCGAGTTACCAGGTGGTTGCTTCAGTGAGATTGAGATGGTCTGACAGGACGCCGAGATTTGGTGGCATCGAGTTCATCCTGTTGGACTACCTGGAGCGCAGTTGTTGACTTGGAACCAGTTTCGTGCTTTGCGGCTCAGGGCCTTCTTTCCCGACAGTGTAAGCAGAAACTGGAAGGGGGATCTTAGACTCCTGCAGCAGGGGAGTCGACCTCTTCTTGATTATGTTCGCGAGTTTTGCGATTGTTGAGTGGTGTACCTCTTGTCGCCTGGATGAGGCCCAGGAGGTTGAGCTAGTTGAGAAAGGACTGCATCGGAATATCTATCACTTGGTGTATTCTCGGCGGGTGCCAACGTTAGATGCAGCGATTGAGCATGCTTAGCGGTTGTTTTTAGTTTTGTTGTCCTTCTCGTCACCACCATGTTGCGATCGTGGTGTACGCGTGTTAGCAAGACCTTGAACCCTGAACCTTTTTGGACGAACACATGATTTTAGTCAGCCAATGCTTTCTTCCAAGCCCCGCAGGGTTGCCTGAGTCTGTTCTTGTTTGATAGGACGAGGGCAGTAGCTCTTCGAGGTTTGGACATAAAACTTGTTTGCAATTGTTTTCCAAAAAGACTAAAAATCATTGAAAAGATGGATTTTCTCTCAGAACAAATGGTCTTCTGTAATATACGTCACTGTTGCTTATAAACTTATTCACCGAGATGATTCGAGTGATCTGGGTTCTAGGGGCTGTGTCTTCTTGCGTGGGGACACAGGTTTTGGTCTCCCGAGGTTTTCGGACCCTTCGCGGATCCAGCTGTGGAGCATCTCCAGCCGTGAGTTGCGTGTTGAGATAGTTTCCCACTTTAAACAAGAGGGACCGAATCCTTGAACGGTAAAGGAGCGAAAACTTCGATGGACTGAGCCTAGAGTCTGTTCTTGTTTGATTGGGGTTCTAGGCACCGGTCTATCGGGATTTTTCGGATCTTTGCCGCGTCAGTCGGTTCTTCTCGCCTATGAGTGGGGTGTTGTTGTGAGTTGAGTCATTGAGGGTTCTCCGACATAGCTGTGAGAGTGCTAGGGCATTTGCATTGTTGTATGGGCTAGAGATAGGACCCTTAGCTTGTGCTCGTGAGGTTCAGATACCTGATCACGTCTTGCACATAGATGAGTGTTATTGGTCCTGCCCTGTGCAGTTGGGGCCCTGGTTTTTGCCTATTGATTTTTTGGCCTTTCCTCAGCTCCGGAATTTTCGAGGGTATAGGACTGCGAGGATTTGAGGCCTTGATGCTTGAGTGATGCCACACCGTTGATACACGGTGGTGATGCCACACCGTTGATACATGGTGGTGATGCCACGCCGTTGGTGCACGGCAGTGAGGCCACGCCGTTGGTGCACGGCAGTGATGCCACACCGTTGATACACGGTGGTGATGCCACACCGTTGATACACGGTGGTGATGCCACGCCGTTGGTGCACGGCAGTGAGGCCACGCCGTTGGTGCATGGCAGTGATGCCACACCGTTGATACACGGTGGTGATGCCACACCGTTGATACACGGTGGTGATGCCACGCCGTTGGTGCACGGCAGTGAGGCCACGCCGTTGGTGCACGGCAGTGATGCCACACCGTTGATACACGGTGGTGATGCCACACCGTTGATACACGGTGGTGATGCCATGCCGTTGGTGCACGGCAGTGAGGCCACGCCGTTGGTGCACGGCAGTGAGGCCACGCCGTTGGTGCACGGCAGTGATGCCACGCCGTGGGTGCACGGCAGTGATGCCACGTTGTAGGTACGCAACGGTGAGAGTTTTTGGGGATGTTTCGGACTTTTGATCGCGAGTTTGGGCATCAGCTTTATGATCGCCTTGCGAGCCAGTTTTCAGTCCCGTTTACCGACGGTTTGGATCCCGTCAGGGTGTTCTCTTGTAGTTGAGGGCTCGACTTCGACCCGCGGGTCTGTTGGGGTTATGATAGTTTGTTGAGCGACCAACTGTGGCACGAGATTGTGCCTTTTGAGGATCCCTTTTGAGGGTAGCCTGCAGTTGTGTAGTCCACTCGGGTGATTTCGGATCGGAAGTAACCGAGTGAAGACCCCAACTTATTGGTTTCCCTTCCTTATTGGATGGATGTGCGGGTATGCTTCGGGTCGCCTTGTTGAGGTTGGCACCATGATGTAGTTTGGTGCGTGTTGAATTAGTGGGTTTTTCCCGTTTCCCCCTGCCTTTTTGAGGAGCCCTTTGGTTTTCCACGTCTCAGCTCAGTAGTGATGTGTTTTCCCTCGCCTGTGATTTGCTTGCCCCTTTGAGATCCGTGATTATTGGAGTACGAGGGACGCCCGTTGCAAATTCTGGCTCGAGAGATGAGAGAATTGCACAACGGGTCATACCGTACTTGTTGTTGTTGCGGTGTAATCACGAGGAGCGAGTGGGGTTTAGGAAGCTGGAGACGTATTCTTAGATACCTAGTCGTGGTATTCTTGACTCCGGATGGGCTTGATCTAGTTTCGAGGACGAAACTTTCTTTTAGTGGGGGAGGAAGTGAGGTCCCGGAATCCCCCGCGTGGGAGTTGCTGGTTGTTGGGCAGCTTTTAGTGGCCGTTGGGAGTGTTTGTGCACGTGTCGGGCCCAAGTTATGGATTGGTGATGCAATTTGGGATTTAGTTGCATCGCTGGAGGCCTGCGGGATGTGTCGTTGGTGTTTGCGCGCAATTTGGACACACGTGGTGGACTTCGGGCTTAAATGGAGACCCCGTGGGATTTGGATGACCCGTCGGGTGTTTAGAGGTGGTTTCGCGTGATTCGGATGTCAAAATTGGACTCCGGGCGAAGTTTGGATAAAAGTTTACCTCTCCGACCGCCTTCGGGAATTTTCAGAGTTGGATTTTGGCAAATCGGACTTTAAAAATGGACCCGGCGCGGAAATCGGATCGAGTGGACATTCGGCAATTTTTCGGGCAAGAATTTAGGAAAACGGACATCGTTTTTGGATTCAGCACGCGAAATCGCTAAGAATGGACTATTTATTTGTTGGTTTTGGAGTCCGGTAGGCGTGCGCGTTTTTCGAGACGACGTGGCACGCAAACCGAGATGACGCGCGGCACGGATCCTGTCATGCCCCGGGGGTTTGTTTTAGCGGAAACGGTTTGCAAAAGTCGTACGTTCGACGTAGATTTATTTATTTATTTTTTTTTTTTTGAAAACAAAAGAAACTCCTCTTCCCCGGCGCGTGCCCAGACCCGCCACACATACAGGATCCCTCTGCGAGCGGACAGAGCCTCCCCTGTATATGCACGGCGTAGCGTTCAGTACACATCCCAAACACACACAACCATTCAATCACAACAATCGTTAACATACAACCAGCATTCAAATTTTAATAAAGCGCATGGCCGATTAATTTGGAAAGGATAAATCCACGGTTTTAAAAGAGTGCCTACCCGGCACTTATGTTTTGAAAGCGAGTTTCGAAATCAGCATAAATCCACAATGTTTTGAAAACAGTGCCCACACGACACTTAGATTCTAAAAACGGTTTTCGCAATCTTTTTCGAGTTTTGCTTTTTCAATCGGCCAACAGAAGTGAAAGGAAAAGTAACGCATACGAAGATAGCTAAATGCAATCCATACCGACATCCATGCCGACCCCACGAGGGTATCGAGAACCTCACACCTAACTACAATGTAAATGAAATGCCAGAAGGAAAGAGGAAATACAATCCAGGGTCCCCAACGACCCAGCTGCTTCTGCCCCGTCCTCACCGCCGCCTACCTCTCCTCTCGCCTGAACCCTGTCACGAAGTGGAAAGTCAGTGACTAATAATAACAGAACGGGAAAATACAATAAACAAACCGTGAAGACAACCGGAGCAACCACCCTCTCAAGAGGGGAAACGGCAACCTGTACGCCTGTAACCTGTAATACCTGGCCACGTCGGACAACTAAACCGACGGCCGTACCGTACCTGCAATACCCGACCACGTCGGACAACTAAACCGACGGGTCGCACCGTACCTGCAATACCCGACCACGTCGGACAACTAAACCGACTGGTCGCACCGTACCTGCAATACCCGACCACGTCGGACAACTAAACGACGGGTCGCACCGCTCGCACCTCGGCGCCTCAAACCCCACAACTAATAAGGGGCCCCACTACGTCACCTCGTGGGTATACACGGGTCATAGACCACTTTTCCGGAAAAGCGCACCCTTTGCGGTGGCCAAACCGCGGGTGCGCGTGCTGCAGCCTCGAGCCAAGTAACCATAACCACCATCATGTTAGCATCATAACATATAACAATAGTAAAACGGCAACATGTATAATTAAAAGTAAAACAGTAACATGTGTGATCGAAGGTAACCCGCTAACATGTATAATCGAAAACAAGGCGATGATATGTGTACTAGAAGTAACCCGCTAACATGCATACTCAACAATAAATACCACAAAGAACACCGTGTTAGCACAATTAGATATTTATTTTAAACAAGATACAATTGCCGGAAACCCGACGCCGAATCCCAAGACAGAACCCACAATAATGAACCAAGTACCCAAACGTAACCAACAACAATGAGCCGAGTACACACCACACGATAATCATGACAGTAACGAAAATGGGCATAAAGGGGTTCTAAGGGTGTACCCACCTGAAATACGTAAAAGAAGATGCGTAGAAAACTCCAGCTAAAACACTCCCGCCTTGTGCCCGGAACGGCTACAGTGAAAAATATTGTTAAAAATGTCGTCGCGGTCAAAAACACTCAAAAACGGGACGAAACGGGTCAAAAACGGAGCTTCTGGGCTTCCGGGCTGCAGTCTGGTGCACGGGTACCTGCGTGGACCGGGTCCACGACAAAAAGCGGCGGCGGCACAGACCGGGCGCACCGCACGGTGGGCCGCTGGAGCACGGCCCGTATCGCGGACCGGGCTCACCGCTACAGTGCCTGCGGCCGCAGACCGGGTGCACGCGACTGCGGTGCGCCATTGCGGCTTGGGCCGGGCCGCGCACGGGCTGAAGCGCGCGCCGGGTCCACGCGGTGGGGCTGTGAACGCGTGCACCGGGTGCACGCCCGATCGGTGGACCGCGCGACCTGGCGCACGCATTCGTGCGCCGGGTCCGCGGTGCCGGGTCCGGGAACTGTGCGCCGGGTGCACGCCGGGCCCTGTGGACCGCGCGGCCTGGCGCACGCATTCGTGCGCCGGGTCCGCGCCCCATGGGCCCGGGAGCCGTACGCCGGGTGCACGCCTCCTCCTGTGGACCGCGCAGCAATGCGGCCGTACGGGGGGAACAGTAAACCCTAATTTCGCCCCCCGCGGCTCCGGTTTCGCGATTTTACTCCGTTTTCGCTCCCGTGCGACTCCGGTGACGACCCCGTGGGCATGCTAACGGCGGCGGCGGCCTCCCGTCCAACGACGGCGGCGGCGGCCTCCCGTTCAACACCCTGTATTGCCCACGACGACGACAAAAGGAAAACCCCAAACGAAAACCAGAAAAAGGAACCACTCACCTTCATTCGTTGGAGAAGGAGTAAGAAAAATAATCGTCCCCTCCTCGTCTCCTTACTCGATCACTCCCGCAGAGGATGGGCGATTTTCCCTTTCTCGGTTTGGTTCCCTCCGTCGATTTCTTGAGAAGAGGGAATAGGACTTGGGTTTTCCCACCCGCACGCACCCAAAATAACTTAACGCCCAAATAACAAAAGGACGGGAAAGACCTAAATCCCCAAAACACACTAAAATCAATCGGGATGCAACGGGGGTCCAGATTACCCCGAAAAACGTGCCGATCGCCTGCACGCCTTTCGATGCGCCCACACTGATGGTAAAACTTCAAAAATTATTTCTGGGAGATCCCGGGGTCGGAATTCAAATCCGTTCGCGCCACCGTTCACCGTTTTGCGAGCTCTACCACCTAAAAATACCCGCAAACCCCGACGTTCAGCCCAAAAATTCTCGAATTTCAACTCCCCTTCTAACAACTGAAGAAAAAATAATTAGGACCCAAAACAGAAAACTGAAAGGTCGAGATACTACCAAATAAATAAAATAACCCACTGACATAAAAAGATGAAAAGTCTGATCACAGCAGGATCCCGTCCGAACACCTCGAAAAGCATGCCGGCCCCTTAGCACGGATTCCAATGCACCACTCAAAGGCAAACGCTTTGACTCCCATTTCGGGAGATCCGTAAGTCGGAATCCGAATCCGTTCGCTTTGCCGCCCTCCGATCTTCGAGCTCAATCGCAGAAAAATACTAGCGGCCCCGGTCAGTCCAATGCAGAAAATGGTGGAAAGTTTTCCTACCAGTCCCGTCAAAATAAACGGGAGGTATACAAGGGCAAGGGAATGCCAGGACTCTACAAATTAATGCTCTATTTAATGCTTTGTCACAAACAGAGTTCTCTCGCGTCTCGGCATGTGAGACTGTGAAAGAAATCTGGGATGTTCTTCAAGTTACGCATGAGGGAACTAACCTAGTGAAGATTCAGAAACTGCAAATGCTCACGAGCAAGTTTGACTCTATCTCTATGGCAGAGAATGAATCTTTCACTGACTATTACACACGATTGCAAGATATCGTAAACTCATGTGCTAACTTGGGAGAGAAGATTCCAGAATTTAAAGTTGTAAGAAAAATTCTAAGAACTCTTCCTGAACGATTTCGCCCGAAGGTCGCAGCCATTGAAACAATTAAACACCCGGACGAAATGCGTGTAGAAGAATTAGTAGGTGCTTTACAAACTTATGAAATGACATTTCCTACTAACTATTCTTCTGGAAAGGCATCCTCTTCTAAGTCTTCAGGTTACGCATTGAAATCAACTAAAGAAGAAGACGCGGATTCATCCTCCTCGGACGACGACGAGAACCTTCTATAGAGGACTTTGAGAAGCAGCTCGCCTTCTTGACAAGGAATTTTCGCCGGAACTTTCGAAGGGGTAATCCAAGCAAAAATTCATCCTTCGAAAAGTCCAAGAAAGGCAAGGGATTTTCAAGCCACAAGTCAAGAAAGCAAGAAAACTTCTCAAAGGATAAGAAAAGTTCAGAGGGACAAGTTCAGTGCTTCAAATGTCGAGGCTACGGCCACATCTCAACGGAGTTGTCCCACAAGAATCCGGCTAAAGAAGAAAGCGATGCAAGTCGTTACTTGGGATGACAACTCCACGTCAAATGATCATCCTCAAGTGATGAAGAAGACAACGCGACAGCTTTCCACGCGTCCACCACATCTTCTCCCTTCATGTGCTTAATGGCAAGTACATCCGATTCACTGTCCAACTCCTCTGTTGAAAAGATTGCAACGGACGAAGAATCAGATGATTCGGAAGGTGAAGATTTTGCTCTAGCCTACCATAAGCTTTTGAGGGATTCAAAGAAATTGGCTAAGCAAAACAAGGGGTTGAAAGGGAGATTGCAGGATCTCGAAGAAGAAGTAAAAAGGGTAACCTCTCTCTCAACCGATCTTGAAGTGGAAAGGGATAATTTGATTAAAACAAATGTTTCCCTTCAAGAGTCCAATGAGCAACTCGAGAAGAATTATATGGATATGGTGAACAAAGCGAATTACTTTCTTGAAGCTCAACGGCGAGGCTCGACAGGAAAAATTGGAAATGACGGAGACCATACGCCAACTGAAGGACGACTTAAAGAGATTTTCTTCTGGAAGGAGTAAGTTGGACAGACTTCTTGGTCTTGGTCAAAGAAATAAGTTCGGCCTCGGATACACTCAAACTGGAGACATTCCAAGTTCGAGTGGGACAGTATTTGTGCCTCAGTCGGTATCTCCTCCTCCGACACCGGAATTCACGACAATCAACGACAACAAGCCTACCACATCCACCTCGGGATCGTCAAGACCTAAGGTATGTTTTCGTTGTGGCATTTCAGGGCACATAAGGAGAAATTGCAAGACGGAAGCCAAACGCACACCTCAAGCACCTCTTGCAATGACTACCAAAAAGGCTATTCCTCGAAAATCAACTGCAACTCAATTGAAAGAAAAGAGCCTTGGTAGTACACACGCTCAAGACGACATCATCAAGGAGCAGCAATTCTTCAAGCAAGACGCTCTCACCTAGGAGATCAACTTCACGATCATTACCGACGCACTCCAAAAAGGTTTGGGTGCGCAAACGTGAAATTTTCCCCTGTCTTGCTACCAATGTTTCCTTGCATGCATAAGATAGTTCGTCTTGGTACCTGGTACGGGTGTTCCCGTCATATGACCGGTGATAAAAACTGTTTTCAAACATTTGAGAAAAACTCCGGAGGACTTGTTGTTTTCGGAGATGGTCGGTCTTCCAAATTGTTGGAAAGGGAACGGTACTATTCCAGATGGCCCTTCTAAACAATGTGTTTATTTGTTCTGCCTTAAGACTAACCTCATAAGCATAAGTCAACTTTGTGATAGTGGTTATTCAGTTAATTTTCTTCTGATAAATGCACTGTAACTGACATGAACCATGCTTTCTTTTTAAAGGGGGTTAGATCAGAAAACAATTGTTATGTAGTTGTCACGCCCCGGGGGTTTCATTAAGCGGAAGACAACCACTGAAATGAATTAAATTTGCGTGTATATATTTTTTTTGAAACCAAACTCCCCCGGTGCGTGCCCAGACCCGCCGCATATACAAATTCACTCTGCGAACGGGCGGAGTCTCCTTTGCATATGCACGGCGTCCTGACTACAACAACCACACAATCATCACTTTAACCACACTAGTTCAACAGTCAAATCATACAACCATTTTCCGTATGTATTAAAGAGGCCGACAAATTTTGAAAGAATAAATCCACAAGTTTTAAAAGCGGCACCCACACGGCACCCAGGTTTTTCAAAACGGTTTTCGAAATACATAAATCCACAGGGTTTTAAAACGGTGCCCACACGACACCCAGATTTTCAAAACGGTTTTCGCAAGCCATAAATCCACAGGGTTTTAAAATGGTGCCCACACGACACCCAGATTTTAAAAACGGTTTTCGAAATATTTTCTTTTATCTTTCCTTTTGTCGTTTGAAAGCGGCCAATCCGGGGAAGCAAAACAATCACCCATAAGGGTAATAAAAGATATTCCAACATCCACATCGACCCCACAAGGGTATCGCGATCCACATAGTAAGCTACTAACAGGTAATGAAATGAGCAGAAAAAGAAGTACATACAGTCTATGGCCTCGAAGACCAAAAATACCCCTGCCACGGCCTCACCGTCGTCCTAGCGCTCAACCCTGGACGAACCTGTCACGGAGTGGGAAGTCAGTGACCAGGAAATAAAGCACGAAAGCAACTAGGGCTATAAATAAAGCAAACCGCAGTAAAACCAGAGCGACCGCCCTCCTCATCGTGCAATCGACAGTAACCTTGCATAACCTGTCCCGGGCACCTGCCCCGGCAACCCGGACCGAGCACCAACCTCGGAGAACCAAACCGAGCACCAACCTCGGGAAACCAAACCGAGCACCAACCTCGGGAAACCAAACCGAGCACCTACCTCGGTAAACCACGTCGAGCACCTACCTCGACGGGTCGCACCGCTCACACCTTGGCGCCTCAAACCCCCCACCTACGGGGGCCCCCACTACGTCACCTCGTGGGTATACACGGGTCATAGACCACTTTTCCGGAAAAGCGCACCCTTTGCGGTGGCCAAACCGCGGGTGCGCGTGCTGCAGCCTCGAGCATAATAACCAAGAACATCGTACATAATCAAGTAGCGAGAAACATA
This sequence comes from Tillandsia fasciculata, assembly GCA_029168755.2. Taxonomy (NCBI): domain Eukaryota; kingdom Viridiplantae; phylum Streptophyta; class Magnoliopsida; order Poales; family Bromeliaceae; genus Tillandsia; species Tillandsia fasciculata. Next base: position 77,558 of record JAQOTM010000317.1, on the reverse strand, counting down.
GAGACTATCAACCACGTATAATTAAATAACAAGAACCATAATGACTATCAACAATATCGCGGTTAATTGCATAAATAGAGTTAATCACAAGTGCCGGAAATGCCATGCTAAGTCTCCAAATAAAAACCCACATACGTATACATACTATAGGGCACCGCGACACTTGGTCGCTACCAAAAAGGTGACAATGAAACATAGAAGTAACAAGAATACGCACAAAGGGGTTCTAAGGGGTACCCACCTGAAATGCAGAGAAGAGAGTGTGCGGAAACTTCAGTTAAAACGTTCCCACCTTGTGCCCGAAATGAACTACAGTAAGAAGTATCATTAATAACATCGTCGTGGTCGAAAACACCCAAAAACGGGGCGAAACGGGCCAAAAACGGAGCTTCTGGGCTCTTTGGCTGAAGTCTGGTGCACGGTCCAGGCGTGGACCGGGTCCACGAAAACAGTCGCCGACGGTGTGGACCGGGAGCGTGCCGCAGCGGTGGACCGCTGCGGCTTGGGCCGGGCCGCGCACAGCGGGAGGCGCGCACCGGGTCCACGTCCTCCGCGGGTGCGAGGGCGAAGACCGGGTGCACGCCCGGCGCGTGCACCGCGCGGCCTGGGCCGGGCTGGCGCACGCGCCCGTGCACCGGGTCCGCACCATCGGTCGCGGGGGCGTGCGCCGGGTGCACGCCTGGCGCGTGCACCGCGCGGCCCGGGCTGGGCTGGCGCACGCGCTTGTGCACCGGGTCCGCCTCTCCGAGCTGTGTAGGCGTGCGCCGGGTGCACGCCTGGTCCCGTGGACCGCGTGGCCTGGAACCGTACTGGATGAACAGTAAACCCTTGTTTTCGTCTCCCGCGGCTCCGGTGATGACCCCGCGAACACGGCGACCGCGGCGGCGACCCCGTGAGTACGATAACGGCGGCGGCGGCCTCCCGTTTTACAACGGCGGCGGCGGCTTCCCGTTACCACAAAACCCACGTCGCGCGACAACCGAACAACTACCGCCTAAACCCTCGACCCCACAGAAATTGCAAAAGAAGGAAAACAACGAGAGGGTTTGCCCCGATCGCTTACCGTGATCCCGCGAGGAAGGAGAAAGTGGATCGTCCCTCTCGTCACCAACGTGATGCTCCACGAGAGGAGGGTTCCCCCCTTTTTCTCCTTTTTCCCTCGCCGTTCCCGTTCTCCAAAGGAAAAGAAAAAGGGTTTACAACGAAAAGGGGGCTATTTATGAAAACCTCCAATTAACCCTAGGTCAAGGTCTGACTCGGACTTCCTCGAAAATCGTGCAAATTACCACGCACGAATCTCGGTGCACTTTACAGTCACCGGGAGTTTCAAATCCCAATTCCGGGAGATCCGCAAGTCCGATTCCAGAACCGATCGCACCGCCGTTCCTCATTTTGCGAGCTCTACCACCTAAAAATACCCGCAAACCCCGACGGTCAACCCAAAAAAATCTCGAACTTTCAACCCCCCACTCTAACACTAAGAAGATTCAATTAAAACCAAAACGGAAACCGGAAGGTCGAGGTATTACAAAAATAATTAAAGCAAACCAATAACATAAACAAGATCAAAGAAAACTGATCAGGGACGGATCCCGTCCGACCGCCTCAAAAAGCGTGCCGGCCACAAAGCACGGATTCCGATGCACCACTCAAAGGCAAACGCTTTGGCCCCATTCCGGGAGATCCGTAAGTCGGAATCCGAATCCGTTCGTTTAGCCGTCCTCCGTTTTTCAAGCTCAGTCGCAGAAAAATACTCGCGGTCCAGGCCAGTCCATTGCGGAAAACACAGTGAACGGTTTTCCTAACAATCCCGTCATGAAAAGAAGGTATACAAAGGTATTGGAATGCTAGGACTCTACATCACTCACCACTTAAAAGAAGTTTCGTCCTCGAAACTTGATCCTGGCCCGCGGTGAATAAATCTGGGTAGCACTCGCTCATCATTGACTCCAGTTCCCGAGTCACTTCACGTTCTTCCTGGTTGCTCCATAGCACCTTCACATAGGGGATCGTCCGGTTGCGCAATCCCTTTTTGTCCTCTCGTGCTAAGATCCGCACCGGTGTTCCGTTGAAGCTCAGGTCCTCTCTAAGCTCAAGAGCAGTGACCATCCATCACCCAAATCAAGTACGCAGGCTCGAAGCACATCATCGAGAATTCGGTTCACTTGCTCGGACTGTCCGTCGGTCTGGGGGGTGAAACGCCGTGCTGAAGTGTGGTTTAGTCTCTAGAGCTCGTCGTAGACTTTGCCAAAGGTTCGACACCAGTCGAGTGTCTCTGGTCCACGTCGTACAGATGGGTGGAAAGAGAGTCGACTTCGTCAGTCAATCCACCGTGACTCAAACTGCATCGTGCCCTTGATGCGATGCAGAAACCCGTGACGAATTCCATGCTGGTTCGCTCCCATTTCCACTCTAGTACAAGTAGAGATTGTAGTTTTCCCCGCTGAGCGCTGAAGTTCGAACTTTACTTGTTAACCATCTAGACAGCGAGCAGTGAACTGTGTTACATCCCCCTTTGGTTTAGTCCACCAAAAATTTTGCTTGAGGTTCTTGTACATCTTCGTGTCACCTGGATGCGCCGCATAGGGAGCGCAGTGCGCCTCCGACCGTATCTCTTTCTTTAACTCTGGCAGTTCGGGCACGCAATCCCGCCCTCGAAACGTATTGCGTCGTTCGCACTCGCCGGGAAGTCGCTCGCGTGGTCCGGGGGGGGTCTTGTCTCGAATAAGCTGAATCCGTGCGCCCATTTTCTGACCTTCTAGGGTTTTTCTAAAGGGTTGGCTTGACCATCAAGGACAAAAGTCGCGCGACAGTACCGGTCCTGCTGAGTACTTGCGCTCATCGGTTCCCCCCCCCCCGGTTTGACCCTTCCTGCTCAAAACATCCGCTACTACACTTACTTTTCCCCGTGGTGATACTGAGTGGACATGCCGAGTCCTTCAGCAACTCCAACCAATGCCTCTGCCGCCAAATCAAATCCATCTCTGTGAACAAAGCTTAAGACTCTGGCGGTCCGAAAACACATCACGATGAACTCCAAAAGGTGGCGTCTCCAAAGTTTTTAAAACGAAGACGACAGCTGCCAGTTCCGGATCGCGTGTCGGGCAGTTTCGCTCACATTCTTTGTGATTCCCGTCGGTGACACGATGTGCCCCAAAAAGTCCACTTCGCGAAGTCAGAACTCACATTTCTTAAACTTAGCAACCAGCTCCTGGTCCCTGAGATTCCGGAGAATAATCCTCAAGTGCTCCTTGTAGTTGATTGAAGAGGTCATCAATCCTGGGCTTGTTCTTCACTGTAACCTTGCTTATCTCCCTGAAGTCGATGCGTAGACGTAGGCTTCTGTTCTTCTTTCGCACGAAAGCACGGGTGCGCCCCAAGGCGACACCCACGGTCTATAGAACCCTTTATCCGGAAAGCTCCTAGTCGTGCCTGGTAGAAGCTTGAAAGAGAGGGTGGCCTCTCACCCGGGGGTATTCTCGGCAATTCAGTCAAGGGGACGTCAGAAGAAACCCTTACAATGGGGTGTCAGTAAACGATGCAAAGGGTCGAGTCGCCAAGCTCACTTAAACCAAGTAGCTATACATCCGCCGAATACCTCGTGAACCAGTCCATTCCCAGCACCTCGTCGTATTCCTGCTTCCCGACTCGGAATTCCCCGTCACGACGTCGCTGGTCCGCACACCACCCCAGCCGGCTCTGAGCAGTCAGCAACAAAGTCTCGCGATGTGTCGAGGTACCCCAGTCGTACTGCCCAACCCATACCAATGATCCTTTTGAAGTCCAAAACATCTAACCCGACGACGGGGAAAACAACCCACACAACGCCCTCACAAGGCTCCAAGCGGTGCCAACAAAACAGGCTGGGTTACTAACTATCATAAATTCTCCCCTGAAGACAACGAACTCACCTGTCACCAACACGGGCTGCTCCCCTCCGTCGCCGACGCTGGATACTTCCACCCGTCACCAACACGGGCCACAAGCTGGGAGCATAACCACCATCCCGGGCCACTCGCTCCGACTACCCATCCTACCAAGGCGACGGTCGAAACTAACGTTAGGTTTCAGCTCTAAGACCTACCACCAAGTCTACCCCACAAAAAGGGCCGCGTACAGGGCCTCCTAGCCGAAGGTGACCAGAGCCAAAACTCCGAGTAGTCGCCAGATTCCCCCCCTTGACTCACACCTGCCCCAAAAGATCACCATCCACAGCTCCCAAACCAAACCTCAAGGCTATAACTTAGTCATGGGAAGCTGGCGACAAAACCCACAAGGTGAGGTCCTACCTCCGACCTGGCACCGACGGGGTGCGACGCTCTAAATTGCCGCTATCTCTTGGTCCCAAACCGTTGCCCCACCAAGTACCGGGCACCGAATCGAGCGGTAAACTTCCAGACCAACAGTGACACTCCCAACTAGAAGAAAAATCAAAGTTCAAGGTCCGTTCGGCAAAGACCTCCAGGTACTGAAGACTATCCGTCTGAAATCTAAAGGGTTGGAAGAAGACAAGCAACGAGATCAGCGAGGAGAACCGTGTCAAAAGTTGCCTAGGTTCACTAAACGCACTCGAGGGATCACACGCCAACCCACCAGCAGGACAACCGAACCGACGCACTTGTGCAGAGGACAGAAACCCAACCCAAAGCTTTACCACCACAACCCCACTAAAAGGAGCCACTCGGCACCACCCAGCATCAAAGCTAAACCCCCTATTAAAAGTCACCACTTACGCACCCTTGTGCGAAGCGAGGTACGGCCTTTCTGACCCCAAAACGAGCCCAAACGAAGAAGATTTACTAGCCCCGGTGGCCTCCCTTTCTAACCCAAAGGAGCCCCCCGTGAACCCATCACGACGATCTCTACAACCGTCGCAGTGTCTTCGGTAAAAGGCCGAACTATGGGTAACAATCATAGGGGAAAGATTCTTCATTCCCTCAACTACCTTGCCCATGGTGCAATAAGAATCGGCCGACCACCCGCTATAACTTAACACCAGAAGACCCAGAAGGTATAAGTTTAGACAAACGGCTATCCAGTTACCCATGACCGACAGACGGCCGACAAACCGACAACCACCAGTGGGTTGCGCTACCACCCGAGCCATACCGAAAAAGAACCTCAATAGTCCCCGCACTCTCGCATCTCTACGCAGATATGCCCTGACCATTTCATTAGGTAGTAGCCAGTGGTAATGTGCTCCAGTGGATGTTGGACAGTGACTACTGTGGTTAAAGCTGTTTGTCTCTGATACCATCTTAATCTGTCACGCCCCGGGGGTTTCATTAAGCGGAAGACAACCACTGAAATGAATTAAATTTGCGTGTATATATTTTTTTTGAAACCAAACTCCCCCGGTGCGTGCCCAGACCCGCCGCATATACAAATTCACTCTGCGAACGGGCGGAGTCTCCTTTGCATATGCACGGCGTCCTGACTACAACAACCACACAATCATCACTTTAACCACACTAGTTCAACAGTCAAATCATACAACCATTTTCCGTATGTATTAAAGAGGCCGACAAATTTTGAAAGAATAAATCCACAAGTTTTAAAAGCGGCGCCCACACGGCACCCAGGTTTTTCAAAACGGTTTTCGAAATACATAAATCCACAGGGTTTTAAAACGGTGCCCACACGACACCCAGATTTTCAAAACGGTTTTCGCAAGCCATAAATCCACAGGGTTTTAAAATGGTGCCCACACGACACCCAGATTTTAAAAACGGTTTTCGAAATATTTTCTTTTATCTTTCCTTTTGTCGTTTGAAAGCGGCCAATCCGGGGAAGCAAAACAATCACCCATAAGGGTAATAAAAGATATTCCAACATCCACATCGACCCCACAAGGGTATCGCGATCCACATAGTAAGCTACTAACAGGTAATGAAATGAGCAGAAAAAGAAGTACATACAGTCTATGGCCTCGAAGACCAAAAATACCCCTGCCACGGCCTCACCGTCGTCCTAGCGCTCAACCCTGGACGAACCTGTCACGGAGTGGGAAGTCAGTGACCAGGAAATAAAGCACGAAAGCAACTAGGGCTATAAATAAAGCAAACCGCAGTAAAACCAGAGCGACCGCCCTCCTCATCGTGCAATCGACAGTAACCTTGCATAACCTGTCCCGGGCACCTGCCCCGGCAACCCGGACCGAGCACCAACCTCGGAGAACCAAACCGAGCACCAACCTCGGGAAACCAAACCGAGCACCAACCTCGGGAAACCAAACCGAGCACCTACCTCGGTAAACCACGTCGAGCACCTACCTCGACGGGTCGCACCGCTCACACCTTGGCGCCTCAAACCCCCCACCTACGGGGGCCCCCACTACGTCACCTCGTGGGTATACACGGGTCATAGACCACTTTTCCGGAAAAGCGCACCCTTTGCGGTGGCCAAACCGCGGGTGCGCGTGCTGCAGCCTCGAGCATAATAACCAAGAACATCGTACATAATCAAGTAGCGAGAAACATAGAGACTATCAACCACGTATAATTAAATAACAAGAACCATAATGACTATCAACAATATCGCGGTTAATTGCATAAATAGAGTTAATCACAAGTGCCGGAAATGCCATGCTAAGTCTCCAAATAAAAACCCACATACGTATACATACTATAGGGCACCGCGACACTTGGTCGCTACCAAAAAGGTGACAATGAAACATAGAAGTAACAAGAATACGCACAAAGGGGTTCTAAGGGGTACCCACCTGAAATGCAGAGAAGAGAGTGTGCGGAAACTTCAGTTAAAACGTTCCCACCTTGTGCCCGAAATGAACTACAGTAAGAAGTATCATTAATAACATCGTCGTGGTCGAAAACACCCAAAAACGGGGCGAAACGGGCCAAAAACGGAGCTTCTGGGCTCTTTGGCTGAAGTCTGGTGCACGGTCCAGGCGTGGACCGGGTCCACGAAAACAGTCGCCGACGGTGTGGACCGGGAGCGTGCCGCAGCGGTGGACCGCTGCGGCTTGGGCCGGGCCGCGCACAGCGGGAGGCGCGCACCGGGTCCACGTCCTCCGCGGGTGCGAGGGCGAAGACCGGGTGCACGCCCGGCGCGTGCACCGCGCGGCCTGGGCCGGGCTGGCGCACGCGCCCGTGCACCGGGTCCGCACCATCGGTCGCGGGGGCGTGCGCCGGGTGCACGCCTGGCGCGTGCACCGCGCGGCCCGGGCTGGGCTGGCGCACGCGCTTGTGCACCGGGTCCGCCTCTCCGAGCTGTGTAGGCGTGCGCCGGGTGCACGCCTGGTCCCGTGGACCGCGTGGCCTGGAACCGTACTGGATGAACAGTAAACCCTTGTTTTCGTCTCCCGCGGCTCCGGTGATGACCCCGCGAACACGGCGACCGCGGCGGCGACCCCGTGAGTACGATAACGGCGGCGGCGGCCTCCCGTTTTACAACGGCGGCGGCGGCTTCCCGTTACCACAAAACCCACGTCGCGCGACAACCGAACAACTACCGCCTAAACCCTCGACCCCACAGAAATTGCAAAAGAAGGAAAACAACGAGAGGGTTTGCCCCGATCGCTTACCGTGATCCCGCGAGGAAGGAGAAAGTGGATCGTCCCTCTCGTCACCAACGTGATGCTCCACGAGAGGAGGGTTCCCCCCTTTTTCTCCTTTTTCCCTCGCCGTTCCCGTTCTCCAAAGGAAAAGAAAAAGGGTTTACAACGAAAAGGGGGCTATTTATGAAAACCTCCAATTAACCCTAGGTCAAGGTCTGACTCGGACTTCCTCGAAAATCGTGCAAATTACCACGCACGAATCTCGGTGCACTTTACAGTCACCGGGAGTTTCAAATCCCAATTCCGGGAGATCCGCAAGTCCGATTCCAGAACCGATCGCACCGCCGTTCCTCATTTTGCGAGCTCTACCACCTAAAAATACCCGCAAACCCCGACGGTCAACCCAAAAAAATCTCGAACTTTCAACCCCCCACTCTAACACTAAGAAGATTCAATTAAAACCAAAACGGAAACCGGAAGGTCGAGGTATTACAAAAATAATTAAAGCAAACCAATAACATAAACAAGATCAAAGAAAACTGATCAGGGACGGATCCCGTCCGACCGCCTCAAAAAGCGTGCCGGCCACAAAGCACGGATTCCGATGCACCACTCAAAGGCAAACGCTTTGGCCCCATTCCGGGAGATCCGTAAGTCGGAATCCGAATCCGTTCGTTTAGCCGTCCTCCGTTTTTCAAGCTCAGTCGCAGAAAAATACTCGCGGTCCAGGCCAGTCCATTGCGGAAAACACAGTGAACGGTTTTCCTAACAATCCCGTCATGAAAAGAAGGTATACAAAGGTATTGGAATGCTAGGACTCTACAGTAGTTCCTCATAAGATTTCTGAAAAATGTAACCTAGCATCTTTGAAAAATGAAACACTTTGGCATGAAAGGCTAGGTCACATAAACTTTAAGGAACTTGCTAGAATTTCGAACAAAGATGTGGTCAAGGGGGTTCCGAAACTTTCTTTTGAACAAAACCTTGTGTGTGGCGGTTGCCAAAAAGGAAAACAGTCTAGGACTGCACACAAGAACTTGAACCACATAGGTACAAAACGGCCTTTGGAACTTTTGCATATGGATTTAATGGGGCCAACTCGTCAACCATCTCTGGGAGGTAAATGGTATATTTTCTTATTGGTTGATGATTTTCTAGATATACTTGGGTAGCATTCTTAAAAGAAAAAGCTGATACCTTTGATTCTTTTCTCGAAATCTGCAATCGTATTATGACTGAAAAGAATGATAGGATTACTCGAGTTAGGAGTGATAGAGGTGGGAATTCATAAATTCCAAATTCATTGATTTTTGCACTTCTAATGGCATTAAACATGAATTCTCTGCACCTTACACACCTCAACAAAATGGTGTAGTCGAGCGCAAAAACAGGGTCGTACAGGAAATGGCACGTGTTATGCTTCACAGCCGGAACTTACCTTTTTATTTTTGGGCTGAAGCGGTGAACACTGCTGTTTATGTTATTAATCGCGTGTATTTGCGCCCGGGGACATTGAATACACCATATGAACTTTGGTTTTGTAGAAAACCTAACATCAAATATTTTCGCATCTTTGGGAGTCGGTGTTTTATTTTACGTGATCGTGAGAATCTTGGAAAATTTGACTCTCGAAGTGACGAAGGGATTTTCTTAGGTTATTCTACAAACAGCAGAGCATATCGAGTTTTTAACTTAGAATCTAAGACGATCGTAGAATCGATAAATGTTAAGGTAGATGAAGCTTTTCACTTTGAATCTGAAAAATCTACCCTCGATATCTCTCTTGATGATGATACACCTGCTAATGCATCTTCTTCTAACAATTCTTTCGATAATAATGATGCATCTAACGGTTCTTCAAGCTTATCTGATGTGCAGGAATCATCTCGGGTACCTCCGTCTACTCCTCTACCTCAAACGTTACGCATCTCCAAGGATCACCCTGAATCGAACATCATTGGAGATCCACAAGAAGGAGTTAGAACACGGAGACAATTGGTTTGCGGATTTGCATGCTATGTATCTCAAATCGAACCAAGGAATGTTGATGAAGCTCTCCAAGATGACTACTGGATTAAAGCAATGCAGGAAGAGCTCCATCAATTTGAGCGAAACAAAGTCTGGGAATTGACGAAGCCTCCGAAGCAACACAATGTGATAGGTACCAAATGGATCTTCAAGAACAAGAAAAATGAAGAAGGTACTATCATCAGGAACAAAGCAAGGTTAGTTGCTCAAGGCTACTCTCAAGTAGAAGGTATAGACTTTGATGAAACTTTCGCCCCTGTAGCTAGACTCGAGTCCATTCGTATATTGTTTGCGATTGCTTGTCATTTTAAAATCAAATTATTTCAAATGGACGTTAAGAGCGCCTTTTTAAATGGGTTTTTAAATGAGGAAGTTTATGTGGCTCAACCGAAAGGTTTTGTGGATCATAAACTACCTAACCATGTTTTTCGTCTGAAAAAGGCTCTTTACGGTCTGAAACAAGCACCGCGAGCATGGTACGAAAGGTTGACAAAGCACCTTTTGGAAAAGGGCTACACTCGAGGGGGAGCTGACAGGACTCTCTTTGTGAAGCATTATCAAAACAATTTCATAGTTGCTCAAATCTATGTCGATGACATTGTTTTTGGCGCAACAAGAGATAATGATGCTTCTAAATTCGCGGAGACCATGGAAAGCGAATTTGAGATGTCCATGATGGGCGAATTGACTTATTTTCTTGGATTACAAGTTAAACAAAACGATGAAGGAATTCACTTGTGTCAATCCAAGTATGCACTGGAGTTGGTCAAAAAGTTTGATCTTGAAAATTCTAAGGATTTTCCGACTCCAATGGGAACTAGCCATAAGGGACTTGGAAGTGAATCACATAGTGAGAATGTAGACGAGAAACTGTATCGCAGTATGATTGGAAGTCTACTATATCTCACGGCTAGTCGCCCGGATATATCCTTCAGTGTTGGGATTTGTGCGAGATATCAATCAGCACCGAAGGAGGTTCACCTGAAAGCGGTGAAACGGATCATCCGATATATCAAAGGTACAATCAATTTCGGAATTTGGTATCCTATGGGAACGACTTTGGATATTGTTGGATACTCAGATGCCGATTGGGCTGGATCAGTGGATGACCGGAAAAGCACGAGTGGTGCATGCTTCTATCTTGGCCATTGCCTTGTTGCATGGCACAGTAAAAAGCAGAATTGCATAGCACTCTCGACTGCCGAAGCGGAGTACATTTCTGCAGGAAGTTGTTCAACCCAATTGATTTGGATGAAAAGCGTGTTGAGCGATTTCCGGATTTCAACATCTTCGGTAACCATTTTATGTGACAACACTAGTGCTATTAACATTTCTAAAAACCCTGTGTTGCACTCTAGAACAAAACATATTGAACTTAGATATCATTTTCTTAGAGAGCTAGTTGAATCAAACATTCTTCAACTGTCATATATTTCAACTGAGGATCAATTAGCTGATATCTTAACAAAACCTTTGGATCAAAAACGTTTTATTCACTTGCGTAAAGCAATTGGCATGCTTTCCTTGAAATAAACTCTTTTGAAACCTTTGCTTAGGTTAGGTTTTGTTTTTGTTTTTGTTTTGTTCTTTATCTATGTTTTGTACATAGGACATTAATTGAGCATAAATCATAATTGACTTTAATTGCATCCTTTTATGCATTTAGAAATTTATTATGCTTTTGATGTCATAATATTTCAATGTTGCAATGATCATTTACGTTAATTAAACCATCTTTTAAGTGATCAAAGTCAATTTCTCTCTCAATGATCTCTTGGTATAGTCATTATCATATTTGATTGCTTAGTCGAGTATGAATTCGAGATCAATGGTTTGGTTGAATACTTTATATATTAAATAATTGATAGCCAATTGAGGGGGAGTCAATGAAATGTAAAATGCTCAAAAGATGTGGAAAGAGTTACATCCCAATGAGGAGTGTGAAAACTACCACCACATGGAGAAAATGAAAGAAAGAAAAAGATACTCCATGAATGAAAAGCAAATTTTTGTTTTGAAAATTGTTGATGAAATTCATATTGAAATACTTGACTCAGTCGTATTTCATGGTTGGTATAAGGTGGGATTTTTAGTAAAAGATGCTCAAAGAGCCACTCCTTCAACAGATTGTCTAGATATATTATCTAACTTATCTGGGATTTCAAACATCTATTGATCTTGGTATTTCATTTTCTTTACCAAAATTGATGATTTGATAAAGGCATTACACATAAGATCAGGATAGATGTAATTGAAGTTGTTCAACTTTAAGTGTTTTAACTTTCGTAAATTTTCGTTTCATTTTTGGTATTTTTGATAGATTTTGCATAATCTATTTCTTGTTGTATGAAACGATGTCTTTTGTTTAAAGTTGACATGGTAAAGTGCTTACATACTTTTTCTGGATTTTATGGAATTTTTCTGAATTTTTCTGAAGAAAAAGTTGAAGCCGATCCGGATCGGGGTAAGTGATCCGGATCCCGAACGCAGGATTCTTCCTGCGGGTAGCCGATCCGGATCACATTCTCGATCCGATCCGGATCACGGCTAGGGTTTTTATAAGAACAAGAGGATTTGATTTCTTTTACCCTAATCTTTTGTTCTCAAGTCTCTAGAGCTTCTCTCTCTAGATTTCTTGCATTTTGGAGCTTCCAAACTCAAAGTTCTTCGGATTCAAGTAAGTTTTATTGATCAAAACTCGGTTTTTCACAGTTTTTATGGTTTTTCTCCAAACGTGAGTTGAAATCTTGGAACTTTTTCGTTTGTGAATGGTTTTTGATCAAATTTCTTTTGAAATAAGAACTCTGGGTCAATTAGTTTTGCTTTTATGCTGGGTTTTCTCAAGATAAACGAGTTTTTAGGCTTCGATTTCTAAAAATTCGGTTTTAGGGCATAAAAGAGGAATTTTTGAAAATCATGGAATTGATCTATTTTTAAAATTCTTTTTGGAAAACTAATTTGATTCTTGGCTTCTCTACATGATTATGATTGTCTAGGTACAATTTTTCAAATTTTTCAAAATTGACGATTTTTCATGTGTTCTTGAGTTGGTTTTCACAGGACACCTTTTAAACTCAAAGCACTTTCAGCAATGGTGATCACCTGGATCATTTTCCTACTTGCTGCAATGGTCCATGTTAAGGACACTGCCAAACCTAAGAAAGCAAAGAGAACCAAGCGAGCTGAGAATGATTCCGACACGGATTCGGAAACGGACTCGATTGACTGGGATAACCTAGAGATTGAGGAAGATGTCCCTATTGTATCCAAGGGAAAGCACCTGCAGAAACCTCAAAGACAAAGGTTCCTCCTACTGCACAGAAAAGGGAAAAGCTCCCATGGAACCAAGTCAAATCAGAACAAGAACAAAGACTGGTGCAAGGAAAAGAGGTAGTGCTCAGGGCATTTCAATCAACGAACCTATAGCTAGCCAGCCTCCTCCTCCGGAATTCATTAGCTCTACAAGAATCAAGGATTTTGAGAAAAGAGAATGCATCGGTGAGAGACATGTCAATGTCAAACCAATGATGGAACGATCTGCAGCGTTTGGGAGGTTATTTAATCAAGCTGGTCTCGGTCCAATTTGCAACTTTCCCGAATCAACTGGGTATGCCCACACTCAGTTCGCATGTTTTATCAGAATGCTACGAGTCTAATGGATCATGACGACGGACGACGAGAATTTCATACCGTGGTTAAAGGTATCAAATCAAAGTCACTCCACAACTGATTGGAGAGGTGCTTAATATGAAAGCAAGATCTGATGGACTCCACTACCTCAAGACTCAAAGCTTCAACGCCAACTCGTGGAGAGTTGTAGTTAACGGAATCTGCGTTCCGGAAACTTTGTCTACCGGAAATTCTATTTTTTCCAAAGAACTTAAGAAAGAGTACAAGTACATAAACTTCATTGTCTGTTACAACATTCTTCCAAATATGAACACGAAAGTCCTTCGATGGGATAGAATGCTTTTTTCCTATCTTCTTGACAACCCGACTGCATTGATGGGAGCAAATCTGAACATTCCTTATCTCATTTGGAATAGGATGACGCGCTATGTCGAACATTCACACCCCACAGAGCGACTACCATACCCAATGATTATCATGCGCATCCTCAAGAAGTTTAAAGTGGATACAAGCGCGAGCTCTTACATGTATAGTTTGGGGACAATAAATGAGACAACTATTGTCAAGTCTTTGTCAACAAAGCAAGATGATCCTCCATCTCCTCCACTCCGACAACGAGCTCGTCACAAGGGTACTTCCACAGCTCCAGTTCCTCTTCACACAGGCACCTCCATCCACTTCTGACGATATGCCTCTGTCAATTCTATCTTTAAAGAACAACAGCGGCTTTCAAATGAACAGGAACGTATGTTGTTACGGAATTTGAGTTGCCGTATTTCGTGATTGTATTAAGTCTTGAAGATTGAAGATGAAGAAACTTCGGATCGTATACCTCAATCTCAAGAAAGAAGAATTCAAAAGGATCAGGTACGTTTAACTAAATAATTTTGATGATCCGAATACTTCTTATAGTGTAGAAACACCTGGAAGAGGTTTTAATTGCTTATTCATCAAAAACTGGACATGGGACATGTTCAGGATCCGGATCGTGGACTTTCAATCCGGATCCCGAAAGGTGTTCGTTCATACATTGCTGCAATCCGGATCACAGCTTGTACAATCCGGATCCCGAATGGGATGTTTTGTGAAAATGTATGAACGATCCGGATCGTGGATTATGATCCGGATCCCGAACAGGTGATTTTCTGGAAACTGCATTCTGTGCGTCTGCGATCCGGATCGTGGCTTATACAATCCGGATCGCCGTCGGTAAAACTTTCCAGAAAAGTTTGTTTTTGATCCGAATATTCTTCCTAGGGTTTCTAACCTATAAATAAACCCTATGGTCATTTCTAGGGTAATCCAAATAGAGCCGTCATTTTCACATATCATTTTATACGGCCTTAGATCCACATATAGAGAAGAAAGGAAATCAATAGATCTATTCTATGTTTCTTCATCTATATTGATTAGTTTGATTCTAGGTTTTCATACTCACATCTTGAGTTGAATCAAACTAATGAATACTTAGATGGTATTTCCGATCTACTCTTGATCTAAGTATTCGGCGGATCATCACCACCCAAACAAACAACGATTTACCCCAAAATCGGCGCGTGGACTCGCGTGGCCTTGTGGATTCAAGGTGTTATCGCTCTCGTGGATTCGGAGCGAGGTGCGTTCGTGGATTCGAAGCGTACCATTGGGTGAAGACCGTGGATTCGGTTGGACGTCGTGGACTCGACGTTGGACGCTGTGGATTCAGCGTTGGGCGCGGATCGTGGATTCGAGAAGCGTCGTGGAGCGAGCGGAAGATCTACTAGGAGCGTATGGTAAAAGGTTGAGTCGTCTGTGAGTACGTTATATCACCTTGTACGTGTGTTAACTCTAGTGGATTTCGCCGTGTTATCGGTCCCGTGGTTTTTTACTCCGGTTTGGAGTTTTCCACGTAAAAATCTTGTGTGTTCTTTTATTTTTCCGCATTGGGTTTTATCGCACAATGATTTTTTGAGTGTTTATTGTTTACACCTATTCACCCCCCTCTAGGTGTTTTTTCCCCTATTTAGATCCTTATTAACCTAAACCCAACAAGTGGTATCAGAGCGGGAATAGGGTTGTAAACAATGGTTGAAGGTGGAAACATCAATCGACCCCCTTTCTTTGATGGAACTAATTATGCGTACTGGAAAGTACGGATGAAAGCTTTCTTAATTTCCATCGACGAAAGGGTGTGGCAATCAATTGAATTAGGATGGTCTAATCCAACTGAAATTTTAGATGATGTTCGCACCTTAAAACCTAGGTCGAAATGGACCAAGGAAGAGATAGACTTATCTTCTTACAATGGCAAAGGGATTAATGCTCTATTTAATGCTTTGTCACAAACTGAGTTCTCTCGCGTCTCGGCATGTGAGACTGCGAAAGAAATCTGGGATGTTCTTCAAGTTACGCATGAGGGAACTAACTTAGTGAAGATTCAGAAACTGCAAATGCTCACGAGCAAGTTTGACTCTATCTCTATGGCAGAGAATGAATCCTTCACTGACTATTACACACGATTGCAAGACATCGTGAACTCATGTGCTAACTTGGGAGAGAAGATTCCAGAATTTAAAGTTGTAAGAAAAATTCTAAGAACTCTTCCTGAACGATTTCGCCCGAAGGTTGCAGCCATTGAAACAATTAAACACCCGGACGAAATGCGTGTAGAAGAATTAGTAGGTGCTTTACAAACTTATGAAATGACTTTTCCTACTAACTATTCTTCTGGAAAGGCATCCTCTTCTAAGTCTTCAGGTTACGCATTGAAATCAACTAAAGAAGAAGACGCGGATTCATCCTCCTCGGACGACGACGAGAACATTTCTATGGAGGACTTTGAGAAGCAGCTCGCTCTCTTGACAAGGAAGTTTCGCCGCAACTTTCGAAGGGGAAATTCAAGCAAAACTCAATCCTTCGGAAAGTCGAAGAAAGGCAAGGGTCCTTCAAGTTACAAGTCAAGAAGCCAGGAGAACTTCTCAAAGGATAAGAAAAGTTCTGAGGGACAAGTTCAGTGTTTCAAATGTCGAGGCTACGGCCACATAGCAACGGAATGTCCCAACAAGAATCCGGCAAAGAAGAAGGCGATGCAAGTAGTTACTTGGGATGACAACTCCACGTCAAATGAGTCATCGTCAAGTGATGAAGAAGACAACGCGACAGCTTTCCACGCGTCCACTACATCTTCTCCCTTCATGTGCTTAATGGCAAGTACATCCGAGTCATTGTCCAACTCCACTGTGGAAAAGATTGCAACGGACGATGAATCAGATAATTCGGAAGGTGAAGATTTTGTTTTAGCCTACCATAAGCTTTTGAGGGATTCAAAGAAACTGGCTAAACAAAACAAGGGGTTGAAAGAGAGATTACAGGATCTTGAAGATGAAGTAAAAAGAGTAACCTCTCTCTCAACCGATCTTGAAGTGGAAAGGGACAATCTGATTAAGACAAATGTTTCCCTTCAAGAGTCCAATGAGCATTTCGAGAAGAGTTATGTAGATATGGTGAACAAAGCGAATTACTTCTTGAAGCTCAACGGCGAGGCCCGACAGGAAAAATTGGAAATGACGGAGACCATACGCCAACTAAAGGATGACTTACAGAGATTTTCTTCTGGAAGGAGTAAGTTGGACAGACTTCTTGGTCTCGGTCAAAGAAACAAGTTCGGCCTCGGATACACTCAAACTGGAGACATTCCAAGTTCGAGTGGTACGGTATTTGTGCCTCAGTCGGTATCTCCTCCTCCGACACCGGTGTTCACGACAAGCAACGACAACGAACCTACTACATCTTCTTCGGAATCGACAAGATCCAAGGTATGTTTTCGTTGTGGCATTTCAGGGCACATAAGAAGAAATTGCAAGACTGGAGCCAAACGCACACCTCAAGAACATCTTGCAATGACTACCAAAAGGGCTATTCCTCGGAAACAACTCCAATCAATTGACGGAAAAGAGCCTTGGTAGTACACCGCTCAAGACGACATCATCAAGGAGCAGCAATTCTTCAAGCAAGACGCTCTCACCTAGGAAATCAACTTCACGACCATTACCGACGCACTCCAAAAAGGTTTGGGTGCGCAAAGGTGAAATCTTTCCCTGTCTTGCTACCAATGTTTCTTTGCATGCATATGATAGTTCGTCTTGGTACCTGGATAGCGGGTGTTCCCGTCATATGACCGGCGATAAAAACTGTTTTCAAACATTTGAGAAAAACTCCGGAGGACTTGTTGTTTTCGGAGATGGTCGGTCTTCCAAAATTGTTGGAAAGGGAACGGTAGCTATTCCAGATGGCCCGGTTCTAGATAATGTATTATTTGTTCATGGCCTTAAGACTAACCTCATAAGCATAAGTCAACTGTGTGATAATGGTTATTCAGTTAATTTTTCATCTGATAAATGCACTGTAACTGACATGAACCATGCTTTCTTTTTAAAGGGGGTTAGATCAGAAAACAACTGTTATGTAGTTCCTTCTAAGATTTCTGAAAAATGTAACCTAGCATCTTTGAAAAATGAAACACTTTGGCATGAAAGGCTAGGTCACATAAACTTTAAGGAACTTGCTAGAATTTCAAATAAAGATGTGGTCAAGGGGGTTCCGAAACTTTCTTTTGAACAAAACCTTGTGTGTGGCGGTTGCCAAAAGGGAAAACAGTCTAGGACTGCACACAAGAATTTGAACCACATAGGTACAAAACGGCCTTTGGAACTTTTGCATATGGACTTAATGGGGCCAACTCGTCAACCATCTCTGGGAGGTAAATGGTATATTTTTTTGTTGGTTGATGATTTTTCTAGATATACTTGGGTAGCCTTTCTAAAAGAAAAAGCTGATACTTTTGATTCTTTTCTCGAAATCTGCAATCGTATTATGATTGAAAAGAATGAAAGGATTACTCGAGTTAGGAGTGATAGAGGTGGGGAATTCATAAATTCCAAATTCATTGATTTTTGCACTTCTAACGGCATTAAACATGAATTCTCTGCACCTTACACACCTCAACAAAATGGTGTAGTCGAGCGCAAAAACAGGGTCGTACAGGAGATGGCACGTGTTATGCTTCATAGCCGGAACTTCCTTTATATTTTTGGGCTGAAGCGGTGAACACTGCTGTCTATGTTATCAATCGAGTGTATTTGCGCCCGGGGACTTTGAATACACCATATGAACTATGGTTTTGTAGAAAACCTAACATCAAATATTTTCGCATCTTTGGGAGTCGGTGTTTTATTTTACGTGATCGCGAAAATCTTGGAAAATTTGACTCTCGAAGTGACGAAGGGATTTTCTTAGGTTATTCTACAAACAGTAGAGCATATCGAGTTTTTAACTTAGAATCTAAGACGATCGTAGAATCGATAAATGTTAAGGTAGATGAAGCTTTTCATTTTGAATCTGAAAAATCTACCCTCGATATCTCTCTTGATGATGATACACCTGCTAATGCATCTTCTTCTAACAATTCTTTCGATAATAATGTTGATGCATCTAACGGTTCTTCAAGCTTATCTGATGTGCAGGAATCATCTCGTGTACCTCCGCCTACTCCTCTACCTCAAACGTTACGCATCTCCAAGGATCACCCTGAATCGAACATAATTGGAGATCCACAAGAAGGAGTTAGAACACGGAGACAATTGGTTTGCGGATTTGCATGCTATGTATCTCAAATCGAACCAAGGAATGTTGATGAAGCTCTCCAAGATGATTATTGGATTAAAGCAATGCAGGAAGAGCTCCATCAATTCGAGCGAAACAAAGTCTGGGAACTGACGAAGCCTCCGAAGCAACACAATGTGATAGGTACCAAATGGATCTTCAAGAACAAGAAAAACGAAGAAGGTACTATCATCAGGAACAAAGCAAGGTTAGTTGCTCAAGGCTATTCTCAAGTAGAAGGTATAGACTTTGATGAAACCTTCGCCCCTGTAGCTAGACTCGAGTCCATTCGTATATTGTTTGCGATCGCTTGTCATTTTAAAATCAGATTATTTCAAATGGACGTTAAGAGCGCCTTTTTAAATGGATTTTTAAATGAGGAAGTTTATGTAGCTCAACCGAAAGGTTTTGTGGATCATAAACTACCTAACCATGTTTTTCGACTGAAAAAGGCTCTTTACGGTCTGAAACAAGCACCGCGAGCATGGTACGAAAGGTTGACAAAGCACCTTTTGGAAAAGGGCTACACTCGAGGGGGAGCTGACAGGACTCTCTTTGTGAAGCATTATCAAAACAATTTCATAGTTGCTCAAATCTATGTTGATGACATTGTTTTTGGAGCAACGAGAGATAATGATGCTTCTAAATTCGCGGAGACCATGGAAAGCGAATTTGAGATGTCCATGATGGGCGAATTGAATTATTTTCTTGGATTACAAGTTAAGCAAAACGATGAAGGAATTCACTTGTGTCAATCCAAGTATGCACTGGAGTTGGTCAAAAAGTTTGATCTTGAAAATTCTAAAGATTTTCCGACTCCAATGGGAACTAGCCATAAGGGACTTGGAAGTGAATCACAAAGTGAGAATGTAGACGAGAAACTGTACCGCAGTATGATTGGAAGTCTACTATATCTCACGGCTAGTCGCCCGGATATATCCTTCAGTGTTGGGATTTGTGCGAGATATCAATCAGCACCGAAGGAGGTTCACCTGAAAGCGGTGAAACGGATCATCCGGTATATCAAAGGTACAATCAATTTCGGAATTTGGTATCCTATGGGAACGACTTTGGATATTGTTGGATACTCAGATGCCGATTGGGCTGGATCGGTGGATGACCGGAAAAGCACGAGTGGTGCATGCTTCTATCTTGGCCACTGCCTTGTTGCATGGCACAGTAAAAACAGAACTGCATAGCACTCTCGACTGCCGAAGCGGAGTACATTTCTGCAGGAAGTTGTTCAACCCAATTGATTTGGATGAAGAGCGTGTTGAGCGATTTCCGAATTTCAACATCTTCGGTAACCATTTTATGTGACAACACTAGTGCTATTAACATTTCTAAAAACCCTGTGTTGCACTCTAGAACAAAACATATTGAACTTAGATATCATTTTCTTAGAGAGCTAGTTGAATCAAACATTCTTCAACTGTCATATATTTCAACTGAGGATCAATTAGCCGACATCTTAACAAAACCTTTGGATCAAAAACGTTTTATTCACTTGCGTAAAGCAATTGGCATGCTTTCCTTGAAATAAACTCTTTTGAAACCTTTGCTTAGATTAGGTTTTGTTTTTGTTCTTGTTTTTGTTTTGTTCTTTATCTATGTTCTGTACATAGCACACTAATTGAGCATATCATAATTGACTTTAATTGCATCCTTTTATGCATTTAGAAATTTATTATGTTTTTGATGTCATAATATTTCAATGTTGCAATGATCATTTACGTTAATTAAACCATCTTTTGTGATCAAAGTCAATTTCTCTCTCAATGATCTCTTGGTATAGTCATTATCATATTTGATTGCTTAGTCGAGTATGAATTCGAGATCAATGGTTTGGTTGAATACTTTATATATTAAATAATTGATAGCCAATTGAGGGGGAGTCAATGAAATGTGAAATGCTCAAAAGATGTGGAAAGAGTTACATCCCAATGAGGAGTGTGAAAACTACCACCACATGGAGAAAATGAAAGAAAAAGATACTCCATGAATGAAAAGCAAATTTTTGTTTGAAAAATTGTTGATAAAACTCATATTGAAATACTTGACTCAGTCGTATTTCATGGTTGGTATAAGGTGGGATTTTTGATTTAAGATGCTCAAAGAGCCACTCCTTCAACAGATTGTCTAGATATATTATCTAACTTATCTGGGATTTCAAACATCTATTGATCTTGGTACTTCATTTTCTTTACTGAAATTGATGATTTGATAAAGGCATTACACATAGGATCAGGATAGATGTAATTGAAGTTGTTCAACTTTAAGTGTTTTAACTTTCGTAAATCTTCGTTTCATTTTTGGATATTTTTGATAGATTTTTCATAATCTATTTCTTGTTGTATGAAACGATGTCATTTGTTTAAAGTTGACATGGTAAAGTGCTTACATACTTTTTCTGGATTTTATTGTATTTTTCTTAATTTTTCTGAAGAAAAAGGTGTAGCCGATCCGGATCGTGGCAAGTGATCCGGATCCCGAACGCAGGATTTTTCCTGCGGGTGGCCGATCCGGATCACATTCTCGGCCGATCCGGATCACGGCTAGGGTTCTATATAGAAACTTTCAGATTCGAGATTTCTTTACCCTAATTTCTGGTTTTCAAGCTTCTAGAGTTTCTCTCTCTAGATTTCTTGCTTCCTGGTGCTTCAAAACTCAAAGTTCTTCGGATTCAAGTAAGTTTTCATGATCAAAACTCGGTTTTTCTCAGTTTTTATGGTTTTTCACCAAACGTGAGTTGAAAAGTTGGAATTTCTTCGTTTGTGAATGGTTTTTGATCAAATTTCTTTTGAAATAAGAACTCTGGGTCAATTAGTTTTACTTTTATGCTGGGATTTCACTTGATTAACGATTTTTAGGCTTCGATTTCTAAAAATTCGGTTTTAGGGCATAAAAGAGGAATTTTTGTAAATCATGGATTTGATCTATTTTTAAAATTCTTTTTGGAAAACTAATTTGATTCTTGGCTTCTCTATATGATTATGATTGTCTAGGTACAATGTTTTCAAAATTTTCAAAATTGACAATTTTTCATATGTTCTTGAGTTGATTTTCACAGGACACTTTCTTAAACTCAAAGCACTAGAATCATTGGCATTCTCTTGGATGATTCTGCTACTAGTCACGATGGTACTCACTCGACCAACCAACAAATTGAAGCGCGCCAAGAAAGTTCAACGAAAAGGAGAAGTGGAAGTTATAAGTGACACTGAACTTGAAAAGAACCCTGATGATTGCAACAGCGGCTATCCATCAAACAGGAACAAATTTTGAAAGAACAACAAAGGATTGCCAATGAACTTGAACTAACGACAGCAGCTCACATTACCATCACAAAGAAGATAAATTCAATGGACAAGCGGGTGCAAAAGATACTGTCTAACATGGGTTGCACTCCTTCTGACGATTCAGATTCTGACGACTGACCGTTTTTTACTCTTTTCTTCTTCTTTCTGTGCAGGATATTAGTCTTTTTGATTTGTTTAGTTTATTTCTCAGTTTGTGCATACTTTTAGAACTCTATTTTTTTTTGTTACTCTCCTTACATATTGTAGCTCATGCTACGTTTTGGCTTGTTTTTGTGACAAAAAGGGGGAGAGAGTTAGCGAAAACAATGAACAATGATGAACTTTGAACAATGATTGTGAATATCGATGATATCAAGGTAAGTATGAATCTCAACTCAACTTTGGTTTTCTTTTGTGATTTGTGACATGCTTCTATACTAACTATTCGACTAACTATTTGGGCATGTAATATGACTAACAAGTTGATGTTGGACTAACATACTTTGACATTTGGTTTTCGACTGCTTAGAAGATATGCTGGTTTTAACTATGTTTCTTTCACATATCTGATTCTTTTAAATGTCATGATGAGATCAAACTCTATCTCTGTACTTGGTTTTTCTATGTTCCAATTCTTGAGGTATCTAACGATTTTGTTTGTCAAGAATGTTTTCTGTGTGCAGAGGTTACAGATGTCTAAGTCTAGAGTCTGTCTTAGGAGTTTATCTCATGTATTTAATTTCTGGAACTCTTTTGTAAATTTTTGTTGTATGGTGATAGCAACAAAAATATCTTTTTGAATTTTCTTTGTGGATCTGTGTTTTGTCACGAAACCGCCAAAGGGGGAGATTGTTACGGAATTTGAGTTGGCGTATTTCGTGATTGTATTAAGTCTTGAAGATTGAAGATGAAGAAACTTCGGATCGTATACCTCAATCTCAAGAAAGAAGAATTCAAAAGGATCAGGTACGTTTAACTAAATAATTTTGATGATCCGAATACTTCTTATAGTGTAGAAACACCTGGAAGAGGTTTTAATTGCTTATTCATCAAAAACTGGACATGGGACATGTTCAGGATCCGGATCGTGGACTTTCAATCCGGATCCCGAAAGGTGTTCGTTCATACATTGCTGCAATCCGGATCACAGCTTGTACAATCCGGATCCCGAATGGGATGTTTTGTGAAAATGTATGAACGATCCGGATCGTGGATTATGATCCGGATCCCGAACAGGTGATTTTCTGGAAACTGCATTCTGTGCGTCTGCGATCCGGATCGTGGCTTATACAATCCGGATCGCCGTCGGTAAAACTTTCCAGAAAAGTTTGTTTTTGATCCGAATATTCTTCCTAGGGTTTCTAACCTATAAATAAACCCTATGGTCATTTTTCTAGGGCAATCCAAATAGAGCCGTCATTTTCACATATCATTTTATACGGCCTTAGATCCACATATAGAGAAGAAAGGAAATCAATAGAAATATTCTATGTTTCTTCATCTATATTGATTAGTTTGATTCTAGGTTTTCATACTCACATCTTGAGTGAATCAAACTAATGAATACTTAGATGGTATTTCCGATCTACTCTTGATCTAAGTATTCGGCGGATCATCACCACCCAAACAAACAACGATTTACCCCAAAATCGGCGCGTGGACTCGCGTGGCCTTGTGGATTCAAGGTGTTATCGCTTTCGTGGATTCGGAGCGAGGTGCGTTCGTGGATTCGAAGCGTGCCATTGGGTGAAGACCGTGGATTCGGTTGGACGTCGTGGACTCGACGTTGGACGCTGTGGATTCAGCGTTGGGCGCGGATCGTGGATTCGAGAAGCGTCGTGGAGCGAGCGGGAAGATCGACTAGGGGCGTATGGTAAAAGGTTGAGTCGTCTGTGAGTACGTTATATCACCTTGTACGTGTGTTAACTCTAGTGGATTTCGCCGTGTTATCGGTCCCGTGGTTTTTTACTCCGGTTTGGAGTTTTCCATGTAAAAATCTTGTGTGTTCTTTTATTTTTCCGCATTGGGTTTTATCGCACAATGATTTTTTGAGTGTTTATTGTTTACACCTATTCACCCCCCCTCTAGGTGTTTTTTCCCCTATTAGATCCTTATTAACCTAAACCCAACATATGTCTGCTGAGTTCACTGAAATGAGAGGAGACCTTCAAGTTATGAAAAACGAGCTGGAAATCCTCACAGCTTCTCAAATCACTCTGAATAAGTCTGTCTCATCACTGAAGAAACTAGTGAAGAAGATGTTTGCTAAAATGGGATGCACAACATCCGATGACTCCGACTCTCCGGAATAAGTTTTTATTCTGACCTTCTTTTGCTTTTTTGCAGGTCTTTCACTTTTCTTGTTTGTCTATCGTTTTAACTCTCCTTGGTTTTGTAATTATTTGGCTTTGTTTTGTGACAAAAAGGGGGAGAGAGTTAGAGAGAACTCTGAACAATGAAACAATGAATGATGTGAACTGAACTTTGTGAATATCAAGGTAAGTATCTTCAACTCAACTTTGGTTTTTATTTGTTGATTGGTGGCATGCCTCTATACTAACTATTCGACTAACTATTTGGGCATGTAATATTACTAACAAGTTGATGTTGGACTAACATAGTTTGACATTTGGTTTTCGACTGCTTAGAAGATATGTTGGTTTTAACTATGATTCTCTTACATATCTGAATTTTTCAAATGTCATGATGAGAATAAACTCTATCTCTGTATTTGGTTTTGTATGATTCAATTCTTGAGGTATCTAACGATTTTTTTTGTCAAGAATGATTTTTGTGTGCAGAGATTACAGATGTCTAAGTCTAGAGTCTGTCTTAGGAGTTTATCTCATGTTTTTAATTACTGGATCTCTTTTGTAAATTTTTGTTGTATGGTGATAGCAACAAAAATATCTTTTTGAATTTTCTTTTGTGGATTTGTGTTTTGTCACGAAACCGCCAAAGGGGGAGATTGTTACGGAATTTGAGTTGGCGTATTTCGTGAATGTATTAAGTCTTGAAGATTGAAGATGAAGAAATTTTGGATCGTATACCTCAATCTCAAGAAAGAAGAATTCAAAAGGATCAGGTACGTTTAACTAAAGATTTTTGATGATCCGAATACTTCTTATAGTGTAGAAACACCTGGAAGAATGTTTTATTGCTTAAACATCAAAAACTGAACATGGGACATGTTCAGGATCCGGATCGGACTCGGCAATCCGGATCCCGAAAGGTGTTGGTTCATACACTGGTTCAATCCGGATCGCAGCATCCTCTGATCCGGATCCCGAACACTAGTTTTACCTGTGTGCTTCCTCGATCCGGATCAGGATTTGCAATCCGGATCCCGAACATTGATGTTCTGGTAAAACTGTATGAACGATCCGGATCGGACTTTGTGATCCGGATCCCGAACAGGCATTTTCTGGAAATCGTCTTTCTTGCTTCTGCAATCCGGATCGTCAATTCCAATCCGGATCGCCGTCGGTAAAAATCTCCAGAAAAGGCAGTTTTTGTTTCCTATCTTCTTCCAATGGTTTCTAACCTATAAATAGGCCCTGTATTCATTTCTAGGGCATCCGCTATTACAGAAGAAAATAGCCGAAAAAAAAAATCCACATATATAGAGAAGAAAGGAAATCAATAGATTTATTCTATGTTTCTTCATCTATATTGATTGATTTGATTCTAGGTTTTCCATACTCACATTTTGAGTAGAATCAAATCAATGAATACTTAGATGGTATTTCCGATCTATCTTTGATCTAAGTATTCGGCGGATCATCACCACCCAAAACAAACAACGATTTACCCCAAAATCGGCGCGTGGACTCGCGTGGCCTTGTGGATTCAAGGTGCAACCGCTCTCGTGGATTCGGAGCGAGGTACGTTCGTGGATTCGAAGCGTGCTATTGGGTGAAGACCGTGGATTCGGTTGGACGTCGTGGACTCGACGTTGGACGCTGTGGATTCAGCGTTGGGCGCGGATCGTGGATTCGAGAAGCGTCGTGGAGCGAGCGGGAAGATCTACTAGGAGCGTATGAAAAAGGTTGAGTCGTCTGTGAGTACGGTATATCACCTTGTACGTGGTTTAATTCTAGTGGATTTCACCGTGTTATCGGTCCCGTGGTTTTTTACTCCGGTTTGGAGTTTTTCCACGTAAAAATCTTGCGTGTTCTTTTATTTTTCCGCATTGGGTTTATTTGCGCAATGATTTTTTGAGTGTTTATTGTTTACACCTATTCACCCCCCTCTAGGTGTTTTTTCCCCTATTTAGATCCAATTACTTATAACCCAACATGGTCCTCGTGCTCCTCGTTGGTGGGTGAATAGATCAGGATGTCGTCGATGAAGACCACTACGAACCGATCAAGGAAGGGTCTGAAGATCCGGTTCATCATATCCATGAAGACTGCGGGGGCGTTCGTAAGCCCGAACGGCATAACCGTGAACTCGTAGTGGCCATATCGGGTCCGGAAAGCAGTCTTCGGGATGTCCCCGTCCCGAACCCGGAGTTGGTGATAGCCCGATTGCAGATCAATTTTTGAGAAGACCGTCGCCCCCCGCAGCTGGTCGAAAAGATCGTCTATTCTGGGCGGGGGGTACTTATTCTTCACTGTAACTTTGTTTATCCCTCTGTAATCGATGCAGAGACGCAGGCTTCCGTCTTTCTTCCGCACAAAGAGCACCGGCGCGCCCCAGGGCGACACACTCGGCCTGATAAACCCTTTGTCCAAGAGGTCCTCCAGTTGCGCCTTAAGCTCCTTCAACTCCACGAAGGCCATTCGGTAAGGCGCCTTCGAAATAGGCTGCGTGCCCGGTAGTAGTTCGATAGGAAACACCACCTCCCGTTCAGGGGGCATCCCGGGCAGTTCCGTTGGGAAGACGTCGGGGAAGTCCCTCACCACTGGGATGTCTGAAGGTGTCGTCGAGGGTCGGGTAACTAGATCCACCGATGCTAAGTAGGCCACACACCCACCCTCTACCAACCTTCTGGCTCGTGCCGCTGAGATGACCGCCGGGAAGGAGATGCTCTTGCCCGCCATATACACATGCTCAGGGAAGCCCGGTTCCTGTAGTCGCACCTGTCGCTTCTCACAGTCAATAAGTGCCTGGTACCTCGTGAGCCAGTCCATGCCCAACACTGCGTCGTACTCCTTCAGGGGAATTACCACCAAATCCCAAGGGCAAGCCAGTCGCCCTAGCTTAATCGGGCAGGCGGCCACAAAGCAGACTGCTTCCAAAGCCCCTCCCGCCGTTTGGACCGTTAAACGATTTTGGAGGGGTATCTCCCCAAGACCATGCATAAACACAAAGTCACGTGAAATAAAAGAGTGTGTTGCTCCGGTATCGAAAAGAGTCCTAGCACGGGAATTTGAAACAGAAGTAATACCTGCAAGTGCGTCCTCCGGCGGATCTGTCTCTTGGCGGGTCATCGAGAAAACTCGCCCGCCAGGTTGTGGCTGCCTGTCCTCCTCTCGCCGTGGTGCAGGGGGTCTAGAAGTCGACCCCACAGGGGCTTTCCCCCGCCCCGAAAGCTGTGGCGAGGGCATAGAAGCTGCAGAGGATGCAGATCCCCAGGCTAAGGGGCAGTTGCGGCGGAAGTGCCCCTGTTTGCCGCATCGGAAGCAATGGTCGCCCCTTTGGGGGAAGTCTCCCACTCGGTGCCCTCCTCCACATATAACACAGGGCCTGTCACCTGTCCTCGGCCCTCCTGTAGGTGCGCTCCGAGATCCTGTTTGAGGCCTCCACCGCTTGGGGGGTCGGTTCCCACTAGAAGAGCCTCCCCCGGAGTACTGTTGCTGTCGCTTCCTGTCCTCATGGTGCGCCGGGCCCTCCCTCCTGGCGCGCGTAACAGCGAACCCGCGCTCCACCGTAGTGGCCCTGTCGACCACTTTCTGAAAGGTGTGCAAGTCGGCCGCTTGCACCACCTCAAAAATATCGCTCCGCAGGCCGTCGACGAAGAGTTGCGCCTTGTGGGACTCGTCCCTTATGACGAACGGGACGTAGTTAGCTAATCTCATGAATTCCCGTTGGTACTCCATGAATGTCCTGCTCCCCTGCTGGATGTGGTTCAAGTCATCCTCCAACTTCTTTTTGACGCTGTTGCTGAAGAAAGCCCCAAACAGCTCCTGTTTGAATGTCGCCCAGGACGGGAGCGTGGAACTCTTTGTGGGATCGGGGCGTACTGTCTTCCACCACAAGCGGGCGTTCCCCTCCAGGAAATGGACCGCTAGGGGAACCCGCTCGTCATCCTCCATGAGTAAGTCTTCGAACAGTTTCTCCATTGATCCCACCCACTTCTCGACGACCCAGGGATCAGTCGTCTCCCCTTCGAACGTGGGTGGGTCGTATTTCTTAAAGTCGGCCAGGTTGACCCGCACGCGGTCCCGCTCAGTCAGCGGAACTGACCCCTCCCCCGTGGTGGCGGCGGCCACAGTAGAGGAAGGGGTGACTACGGTCTCCCCCGAGGTCCCTCCGCCGGTGGTTCCCGGCGCCGGTCCCGTAGTTGCTGTCGCGGGTATCGCCGCTGGTGCCGTCGTCTGGGGTGGCGGCACCTCGCCTGTTGCCGTCGCTGGAGGGGCTACTCCTGCCTCGGCCCCCGTCGCCGGCGCGCCTGGCCCCTGCGAAGGGGCTGTGGCGACCGTCGCCGTCGCGGCCGGTCGTTGCTGCGTCAACTAACGCACGTGATCCGTGAGAGTCGCCAGCTGCCCCGCCATTTCCCTCAGTTGTTGTCGCAGGAGCTGGTTTTCCGCGGCCGCCGACGTCGTCGCATCTGCCCCGGTGTCCTCGGCCGATGATCTAGTACGGGCCATGTCTGTACACATAAAACATAAGTCAGCTCTAGACTCCGCTAACAAGCAACAGACCACCTGTCGAGAGAAAAGGACTTAGACTCTTTCCCCCCCCCTCGATCACTCGCGTCCTACTCTCCTACACCCTATCCATTCCATTCATTTGTAGCTAAGTGAGGTATTCCCGTGGACGTCGGCACCAACTGTTGTGATTGAAAGGCAATCTCTCTCTGATACCATCTGTATCTGTCACGCCCCGGGGTTTGTTTTAGCGGAAACGGTTCATAAAAAGGTATGTATTTGGCGCGTTCAAAATTTTTTTGAAAACCTTCTTCCCCGGAGCGTGCCCAGATCCGCCGCATACACAAGGTCACTCTGTAAACGGACAGAGTCTCCCCTGTATATGCACGGCGTCGCGGCTAGTACAAGTCCAAACACGGATATCCATTCAATCACAACAGATTTTCAACACACACACATTCACAATTGCTGAATAAATCTCACGGCCGGTCAGTTTGAAAGGATAAATCCACAATTGTTGAAACGATGCCCACCCGGCATCCAGATTTTGAAAACTCGTTTTAAAAACAGCATAAACTCAGAGGTTTTGGAAAACGGTACCCACACGGCACCTAGGTTTTGAAATCCACATTTCGCAATCCATAAATCCAAAAGGTTTTGAAAACGGTCCCCACACGACACCCAATTTTTTTGAAAAACAGTTTTCGCAATCCTTTCTTTCATTTTTTTTTTTTTTTTTTTTTTTTCTTTTCTTTTTGTAAAGCGGCCAAACGGAGATGAAAGGAAAATAAATAACTCATCAAATAATATACCGACATCCACACCGACCCCACGAGGGTATCGAGAACCACACCACAGTCTACAATGTAAATGAAATGCGAAAGGAAAATAGAAAGTACTGTTCGGGGTCTCCAGGGACCCAGGAACTCCTGCCGTGGCCTCACCGTCGCCTATCTCTCCCCCCTGTAGGACCCTGTCGCAAAGTGGGAAGTCAGCGACTATACAATAATAATAAAAGTAATGCAGGGTAAAGAAATACATCCAACCGAAACTATCCGGAGCAACCACACCCCCGAGAGGGAAAAGATGACACGAACACCTGTAAACCTGCAATACCCGACCACGTCGGACAACTAAACCGACGGATCGCACCGCTCCCACGTCGGACAACTAAACCGACGGGTCGCACCGCTCGGACCTTGGCGCATCTAAACCACACAACTACAGGGGCCCCACTACGTCACCTCGTGGGTATACACGGGTCATGGACCACTTTTCCGGAAAAGCACACCCTTCACGGTGGCCAAACCGCGGGTGCGCGTGCTGCTGCCTCGAGCATAGTAATCAAGAATGCCGTACAAAATCAAGAAATGAGAACCATAGAGACTATAATCTACATATAGTCAAGTAACAAGCACCCTAGAGACTATCATCTACATATAGTCAAGTAACAAAAACCCTAGAGACTATCCACAATACCTCAGTTAAATGCACAGATAGTGTTAGTTACAAATGTCGAAAAAATACATTGCTAAGGCTCCAAATAAAACCCACCTCAAACACGAAGGAGAAGACGTGCGGGAGCTCCAACTAAAAGTACCCTCGCCGTGTTCCCGAACAGCTACAATAAGAATTATTTTTCGTGGTTAAAAACACTCAAAAACGGGGCGAAACGGGCCAAAAACGGGGCTTCTGGACCATTTTTCTGAAGATAGATGCACGGATCCAGGCGTGGACCGGGTCCACGACGGCAGGCGGCAGCGGCGTAGACCAGGCGCACGCCGCAGCGGTAGACCGCTGCGGCATGGGCCGGGCCGCGCACGAGCCGAGGCGCACACCGGGTTCACACCGTTCGGGCTACGGGGTGTGCACCGGGTGCACGCCTCAGCGGTGGGCCGCGCGGCCTGGCGCACGCGTTCGTGCGCCGGGTCCGCGCCCCTGGGCCCGAAAGCCGTGCGCCGGGTGCACGCCGAGTCCCATGGACTGCGCGGCCTGGCGCACGCGTTCGTGCGCCGGGTCCACGCCCCTGGGCCCGGGATCCGTGTGCCGGGTGCACGCCGGGTCCCGTGGACCGCGCGGCGGCCTGGCCGTACCCTGTGAACAGTGCCGCTCTCTTTTGCCCCCCCGCGGCTCCGATTGCGACCCCGCGACCCCGGCGACTGCGGCGACGACCCCGTGGACACGATAACGGCGGCGGCAGCCTCCCGTTTCACAACGGCGGCGGCGGCCTCCCGTTCAACATCTTGTCTCGCCCGCGACACCGACGAAAAGGAAAACTTCGTACCGAAAAGAACGGAAAACCTGAACCGCTCACCTCGTTTTCGCCGGTAAGGGAGGAAGGAGGAGGATCGTCCCGCTCTCGTCGCCTCGGTTCTTCACGCCAACCGATGGAGGGGAAAAAGCTAGGGGTCGGGCTCCTCGCATGCGCTCGGGTGGAAACTACGCACCGGAAAAGAGAAGTGGGAACAAACCCTACGCCCCCAACCAAAAGTGTAAATGATCGTACGAGTGAGAATGGGGGTGGGATTGCACCCTAAACCCCCCCCCAGATTCGAAACTTAGCGATCGGGTGCGGATCAGGGTCCACTTACCTTGAAAAGCGTGCCGATCTCTCGCACGCTTTTTGATGCACCCGGGACAGCTGGTTTATCTCGAAAAGCGTGCCGATCGCCCGCACGCGTTTTGATGCACCCGGAACTATTGGTAACCTTCCGAAATTTATTCTGGGAGATCCCGGGGTCGGAATTCGAATCCGATCGCGCCACCGTTCTCCGTTTCGCGAGCTTTATTGCCTAAAAAATACCCGCGAGCCCCGACGGTCTGCCCAGAAATAAAGAATTATTAGCCCACCCTCCGGACCCCAAAAAGGGATGCGGAAAACTAAAAACTGAAAAAACCCTTTTTTTACATGTGGTTACTACAGAGGCGTCCGTCGGTGGGTAGGGTTGCCGCCGCCGTTGCCCTAGTTGCAGGGTAGCCGCTGCCGCCCAGCACGCTGCAAAGCCAGGCCGTCGCTCGCTCCGCGCTCTACCCGCGCCGCGCCCTGCTAGGCCGTCGCCCGCGATGCGCCCTGCCAGGCCGCCGCCCGCATTGCGCCCTGCTAGGCCTGCCGCTCGCACCACTGCTAGTCAGCCACCCGAGCTGCATGCCGCACCCACGCACCCTGCGCTGCCCGCGCCTGTGCGCCGCGTGCTGGTTGCACCCGAATTTCGCGCGCCGCCCATGTGTGCAGCCTGACCATGCCGCCACCGCCGTCAAGCTTTGGTTGGGTTTTTGTTTGACGGAGTTGGTTTTTGTTTCCGTCAGGTGTGGTTCCGCTTGGTCATTTTTCATTGTAGACTTCGTCAAGGCGACGGTAGGAGTCCGGATCATCGTTTGTTGCCTCGTCGACAGTCGGATCGCGTCGGAGGACGGTTTTCGCGGCCGGAGGGGTTCTTGATGCGAGGTTTTGTCGGTTAGTTGTTTTGGGACTACGGTACATCGTCTTTGGGTCCGATCTTTCCCATCACCATCGGGATTTCGTATGTCATTTACTGTACACCTATGAAATCTCATTTTTCCTTAGTTTTGTGATTTTACACGGTTTCTCCTATCGATTAGTGTTAGGGTGTTTTAATGTGATTTTACCTTCCAGATGATTGTTTGTCGCGGTAAAAGGTTCGATGGACTGTTTGTCCACATCCGAATGACGGTAGAGTCGTTCGGGGCATATTTTTGATCGGTAAAGCGATCGGTGCGACGGTTTGAACATCGGAGGTGGTTCTGGTATTTTGGAATAGAAGAAATTTTTGGCATAGTGGTCGGGACCACTAAATCGTGGGTTGAGGTAAAAATTATTGATTGTTTTATTTGGACTTTGAATAGGTCCGGGTAAGGTTCCGAAGGCTTAGGAGGGTCACGTGTGCGGTTGTTTATCTCCCTTTGAGGTGGGTACCCCGATCAAAAGAAGAGAATGAACGTTGAATGGGTTTAATTCAACCTTTCTCTCATTCTTTGTTATTATTTTATGACGCTTGTTTTGATAGTAGGAAAGGGACATGGTCACGGATAATGTGACAGAACAATACACCAAACTAGGACAAGTACTGAATGATTAACCCCCTTTCGTGATTATTAATATATATACTACACTTGGGCGACTGATTGTCGCGAGACAGCTTGTACGTGGTTATTGTTAAGGAATTTGTGTTGGCGTATTTCGTGCAATTGGTTAAGTCTTGAAGATTGAAGATGAAGAAGTTTAGATCATACACCTCAATCTCAAGAAAGAAGAATTCAAAAGGATCAGGTACGTTTAACTAAATATTTTTGGTGATCTGAATACTTCTTATAGTGTAGAAACACTTGGAAGAATTTTTAATTGCATAAAAATCAAAAACTGGACATGGGACATGTTCAGGATCCGGATCGGACATCACAATCCGGATCCCGAACATAGGTTGTTCATGCGCAATTCCAATCCGGACCTTGGCAATTTCAATCCGGATCCCGAACATGGAATTTGCTGGAATTGTATGAACGATCCGGATCGTGAAATTTCAGATCCGGATCCCGAATTTCTGAAAACCGTCTGTTTCGTCTGACAATCCGGATCCATAATTCCAATCCGGATCGCCGTCCTGTAAAATTTCCAGAAAAGGTTGTTTTTGATCCTTATCTTCTTCCAATGGTTTCTAACCTATAAATAGAGATCCATTTTCTAGGGTAATCTAAAAGCCGAAAATTTCCGAGAAAAGAAAAATCCACATATAGAGAAGAAAGGAAATCAATAGATTTATTTATGTTTCTTCATCTTCATTGATTATTGATTCTGATTCAGGTTTTATCACTTTGAGTAGAATCAAAATGAATACTTAGATGGTATTTCCGATCTATTTCTAATCTAAGTATTCGGCGGATCATCACCACCCAAAAACAACGATTTACCCAAAATCGGCGCGTGGACTCGCGTGGCCTTGTGGATTCAAGGTGCAACCGCTCTCGTGGATTCGGAGCGAGGTACGTTCGTGGATTCGAAGCGTGCTACTGGGTGAAGACCGTGGATTCGGTCGGACGTCGTGGACTCGACGTTGGACGCTGTGGATTCAGCGTTGGGCGCGGATCGTGGATTCGAGAAGCGTCGTGGAGCGAGCGGAGAAGATCTACTAGGAGCGTATGGTAAAAGGTTGAGTCGTCTGTGAGTACGTTATATCACCTTGTACGTGTGTTAATTCTAGTGGATTTCGCCGTGTTATCGGTCCCGTGGTTTTTTACTCCGGTTTGGAGTTTTTCCACGTAAAAATCTTGCGTGTTATTTTTTTTTCCGCATTGGGTTTTATTGCGCAATGATTTTTTGAGTGTTTATTGTTTACACCTATTCACCCCCCTCTAGGTGTTTTTTCCCCTATTTAGATCCAATTTACATAACCCAACAAGTGGTATCAGAGCGGGAATAGGGTTGTAAACAATGGTTGAAGGTGGAAACATCAATCGACCCCCTTTCTTTGATGGAACAAATTATGCGTACTGGAAAGTACGGATGAAAGCCTTTTTAATTTCCATCGACGAAAGGGTGTGGCAATCAATTGAATTAGGATGGTCTAATCCAACTGAAATTATTGATGATGTTCGCACCTTAAAACCTAGGTCGAAATGGACCAAGGAAGAGATAGATTCATCTTCTTACAATGGCAAAGGAATTAATGCTCTATTTAATGCTTTGTCACAAACTGAGTTCTCTCGCGTCTCGGCATGTGAGACTGCGAAAGAAATCTGGGATGTTCTTCAAGTTACGCATGAGGGAACTAACCTTGTGAAGATTCAGAAACTGCAAATGCTTACGAGCAAGTTTGACTCTATCTCTATGGCAGAAAATGAATCTTTCACTGACTATTACACACGATTGCAAGACATCGTAAACTCATGTGCTAACTTGGGAGAGAAGATTCCAGAATTTAAAGTTGTAAGAAAGATTTTAAGAACTCTTCCTGAACGATTTCGCCCGAAGGTCGCAGCCATTGAAACAATTAAACACCCGGACGAAATGCGTGTAGAAGAATTAGTTGGTGCTTTACAAACTTATGAAATGACATTTCCTACTAACTATTCTTCTGGAAAGGCATCCTCTTCTAAGTCTTCAGGTTATGCATTGAAATCAACTAAAGAAGAAGACGCGGATTCATCCTCCTCGGACGATGACGAGAACCTATCTATGGAGGACTTTGAGAAGCAGCTCGCTCTCTTGACAAGGAAGTTTCGCCGCAACTTTCGAAGGGGTAATTCAAGCAAAACTCCATCCTTCGGAAAGTCGAAGAAAGGCAAGGGTTCTTCAAGTTACAAGTCAAGAAAGCAAGAGAACTTCTCAAAGGATAAGAAAAGTTCAGAGGGACAAGTACAGTGCTTCAAATGTCGAGGCTACGGCCACATTGCAACGGAGTGTCCCAACAAGAATCCGGCAAAGAAGAAGGCGATGCAAGTCGTCACTTGGGATGACAACTCCACGTCAAATGAGTCATCCTCAAGTGATGAAGAAGACAACGCGACAGCTTTCCACGCGTCCACATCTTCACCCTTCATGTGCTTAATGGCAAGTACATCCGATTCATTGTCCAACTCCTCCCATGTTGAAAAGATTGCAACGGACGATGAATCGATAATTCTGAAGGTGAAGATTTTGCTCTTGCCTACCATAAGCTTTTGAGGGATTCAAAGAAACTGGCAAAGCAAAACAAGGGGTTGAGAGGGAGATTGCAGGATCTCGAAGAAGAAGTAAAAAGGGCAACTTCTCTCTCAACGATCTTGAAGTGGAAAGGGATAATCTGATAAAGCAAATGTTTCCCTTCAAGAGTCCAATGAGCATTTCGAGAAGGAACATGTAAAATGGTGAACAAAGCGAATTACTTCTTGAAGCTCTACGGCGAGGCTCGACAGGAAAAATTGGAAATGACAAAGACCATACGCCAACTAAAGGATGACTTAAAGCGATTTTCTTCTGGAAGGAGTAAGTTGGACAGCTTCTTGGTCTTGGTCAAACAAATAAGTTCGGCCTCGGATACACTCAAACTGGAGACATTCCAAGTTCGAGTGGGACAGTTTTTGTGCCTCAGTCGGTATCTCCTCCTCCGACACCGGAATTCACGACAAGCAACGACAACAAGCCTACTTCATCCTCTTCGGGATCGTCAAGACTAAGGTATGTTTTCGTTGTGGCATTTCAGGGCACATAAGGAGAAATTGCAAGATGGGAGCCAAACGCACACCTCAAGCACCTCTTGCAATGACTACCAAAAAGGTGATTCCTCAAAATCAAAGCAAATTTTTCAAAGGAAAAGAGCCTTGGTAGTTCACCGCTCAAGACGACATCATCAAGGAGCAGCAATCTTCAAACAAGACGCTTTCACCTAGGAAATCAACTTCACGATCATTACCGACGCATTCCAAAAAGGTTTGGGTGCGCAAAGGTGAAATTTTCCCTTGTCTTGTTACTAATGTTTCCTTGCATGCATATGATAGTTCGTCTTGGTATCTGGATAGCGGGTGTTCCCGTCACATGACCGGTGACAAAAACTGTTTTCAAACTTTTGAGAAAATCTCCGGAGGACTTGTTGTTTTCGGAGATGGTCGGTCTTCCAAAATTGTTGGAAAGGGAACGGTAGCTATTCCAGATGGCCCGGTTCTAGAATAATGTGTTATTTGTTCATGGCCTTAAGACTAACCTCATAAGCATAAGTCAACTTTGTGATAATGGTTATTCAGTTAATTTTTCATCTGATAAATGTACTGTAACTGACAAGAACCATGCTTTCTTTTTAAAAGGGGTTAGATCAGAAAACAATTGTTATGTAGTTCCTAATAAAATTTCTGAAAAATGTAACCTAGCATCTTTGAAAAATGAAACACTTTGGCATGAAAGGCTAGGTCACATAAACTTTAAGGAACTTGCTAGAATTTCAAACAAAGATGTGGTCAAGGGGGTTCCTAAACTTTCTTTTGAACAAAACATTGTGTGTGGCGGTTGCCAAAAGGGAAAACAGTCTAGGACTGCACACAAGAACTTGAACCACATAGGTACAAAACGGCCTTTGGAACTTTTGCACATGGATTTAATGGGGCCAACTCGTCAACCATCTTTGGGAGGTAAATGGTATATTTTCTTATTGGTTGATGATTTCTCTAGATATCTTGGGTAGCATTTTTAAAAGAGAAAGCTGATACTTTTGATTCTTTTCACGAGATTTGCCATCGTATTATGATTGAAAAGAATGAAAAGAAAGTTAGAGTGATAGAGGTGGAGAATTCATAAATTCTAAATTCATTGATTTTTGCACTTCTAACGGCATTAAACATGAATTCTCAGCACCCTATACACCTCAACAGAATGGTGTAGTCGAGCGCAAAAACAGGGTCGTACAGGAGATGGCACGTGTTATGCTTCATAGCCGGAACTTACCGTTATATTTTTGGGCTGAAGCGGTGAACACTGCTGTCTATGTTATTAATCGAGTGTATTTGCGCCCGGGGACTTTAAATACACCATATGAACTATGGTTTTGTAGAAAACCTAACATCAAATATTTTCGTATCTTTGGGAGTCGGTGTTTTATTTTACGTGATCGCGAAAATCTTGGAAAATTTGACTCTCGAAGTGACGAAGGGATTTTCTTAGGTTATTCTACAAACAGTAGAGCATATCGAGTTTTTAACTTAGAATCTAAGACGATCGTAGAATCGATAAATGTTAAGGTAGATGAAGCTTTTCACTTTGAATCTGAAAAATCTACCCTCGATATCTCTCTTGATGATGATACACCTGCTAATGCATCTTCTCTAACAATTCTTTCGATAATAATGATGCATCTAACGGTTCTTCAAGTTTATCTGATGTGCAGGAATCATCTCGTGTACCTCCGAGTACTCCTTACCTCAAACGTTACGCATCTCCAAGGATCATCCTGAATCGAACATCATTGGAGATCCACAAGAAGGAGTTAGAACTCGGAGACAATTGGTTTGCGGATTCGCATGCTATGTATCTCAAATCGAACCAAAGAATGTTGATGAAGCTCTTCAAGATGACTACTGGATTAAAGCAATGCAGGAAGAGCTCCATCAATTTGAGCGAAACAAAGTCTGGGAATTAACGAAGCCTCCGAAGCAACACAATGTGATAGGTACCAAATGGATTTTCAAGAACAAGAAAAATGAAGATGGTACTATCATCAGGAACAAAGC
The DNA here is from genome assembly GCA_029168755.2 of Tillandsia fasciculata. Taxonomy (NCBI): domain Eukaryota; kingdom Viridiplantae; phylum Streptophyta; class Magnoliopsida; order Poales; family Bromeliaceae; genus Tillandsia; species Tillandsia fasciculata. Next base: position 39,420 of record JAQOTM010000317.1, on the reverse strand, counting down.
AGGTTAGTTGCTCAAGGCTACTCTCAAGTAGAAGGTATAGACTTTGATGAAACTTTCGCCCCTGTAGCTAGACTCGAGTCCATTCGTATATTATTTGCGATTGCTTGTCATTTTAAAATCAAATTATTTCAAATGGACGTTAAGAGCGCCTTTTTAAATGGGTTTTTAAATGAGGAAGTTTATGTGGCTCAACCGAAAGGTTTTGTGGACATAAACTACCTAACCATGTTTTTCGTTTGAAAAAGGCTCTTTACGGTCTGAAACAAGCACCGCGAGCATGGTACGAAAGGTTGACAAAGCACCTTTTGGAAAAGGGCTATACTCGAGGGGGAGCTGACAGGACTCTCTTTGTGAAGCATTATCAAAACAATTTCATTGTAGCACAAATCTATGTCGATGACATTGTATTTGGTGCAACAAGAGATAATGATGCTTCTAAATTCGCGGAGACCATGGAAAGCGAATTTGAGATGTCCATGATGGGCGAATTGACTTATTTTCTTGGATTACAAGTTAAACAAAACGATGAAGGAATTCACTTGTGTCAATCCAAGTATGCAATGGAGTTGGTCAAAAAGTTTGATCTTAGAAAATTCTAAGGATTTTCCGACTCCAATGGGAACTAGCCATAAGGGACTTGGAAGTGAATCACATAGTGAGAATGTAGACGAGAAACTGTATCGCAGTATGATTGGAAGTCTACTATATCTCACGGCTAGTCGCCCGGATATATCCTTCAGTGTTGGGATTTGCGCGAGATATCAATCAGCACCGAAGGAGGTTCACCTGAAAGCGGTGAAACGGATCATCCGGTATATCAAAGGTACAATCAATTTCGGAATTTGGTATCCTATGGGAACAAGTTTGGATATTGTTGGATACTCAGATGCCGATTGGGCTGGATCAGTGGATGATCGGAAAAGCACGAGTGGTGCATGCTTCTATCTTGGCCATTGCCTTGTTGCATGGCACAGTAAAAAGCAGAACTGCATAGCACTCTCGACTGCCGAAGCGGAGTATATTTCAGCAGGAAGTTGTTCAACCCAATTGATTTGGATGAAAAGCGTGTTGAGCGATTTCCGGATTTCAGCAACTTCGGTAACCATTCTTTGTGACAACACTAGTGCTATTAACATTTCAAAAAACCCTGTGTTGCACTCTAGAACAAAACATATTGAACTTAGATATCATTTTCTTAGAGAGCTAGTTGAATCAAATATTCTTCAACTGTCATATATTTCAACTGAGGATCAATTAGCTGACATCTTAACAAAACCTTTGGATCAAAAACGTTTTATTCACTTGCGTAAAGCAATTGGCATGCTTTCCTTGAAATAATCTCTTTTTGAAACCTTTGCTTAGGTTAGGTTTTGTTTTGTGTTTTTGTTCTTTATCTATGTTTGTACATAGGACATTAATTGAGCATTAATATATTGACTTTAATTGCATCCTTTTATGCATTTAGAAATTTATTATGCTTTTGATATCATAATATTTCAATGTTGCAATGATCATTTATGTTAATTAAGTCATCTTTTAAGTGATCAAAGTCAATTTCTCTCTCAATGATCTCTTGGTATAGTCATTATCTTATTTGATTGCTTAGTCGAGTATGAATCGAGATCAATTTTTGGTTGAATACCTTATATATTAAATAATTGATAGCCAATTGAGGGGGAGTCAAAGAAAAGTAATATGCTCAAAAGATGTGGAAAGAGTTACATCCCAATGAGGAGTGTGAAAACTACCACCACATGGAGGAAAGAGCTACCACCTCGGTCGTCCGAGTACTGTGTGCAGCTACCACATGTATTGTCACGCCCCCGACCCAGGCTCGCTAACAGATCCGCCATCTGTACGGAAACTGCCGTACAGACGAAGCGTCTAACCTGCAAAAAGAATCAACTACAGTACACAGATATCAGAGCTGAAAGTAAACTACTAAAAAAAAAACTGAAATCCAAACCCTGTACAACTGAAAATAATACCATATCCATCTCCCAAATACTATCGTATACAAAGTCCTCTGATACAAAACTCAAGAGGGAGATATCACCAATAAATACATCAGCGTACAAACTCTCGATACAAGAATATCCTCACTACAACAGTCTCTCAAACTGTAAAATAAAGTACAACTCTATACCTCACAACAAAGGTCTCTCAACAGAGTAAAAGAAGTAAACTAATCAACTGAAGCTCTCCTCTGAAGAGGGGTACCGCTACACTCCAACGACGGGTAGGGAACTAGCTCGCGACTCCCTCGCCTCGGCCAGAAGGATCAGCAACAGGAGCACAGGAACAGTAGAAGAAGTCCCTGGGGAAAAGACACCGCGACGGGTGTGAGAACTACTTCCCACAGTAGTTCTCAGTGGGTGCCGTCAACAAGTCCAACGGTCTGCCCACCAAGTCTACTAGAGGTAAAAGATAACAGGCAAAGAAATCTGAACAAGAAAAGCTGGAACTACTCTACAGCTACCATGCCTCTATCTAGACACTCAAAAGTGGAACAGATGAAAGTAAATGAGACCACTCGCACCCAAGGTGCTCAATCGACCCAATCGAACTGACTACCTCAAAGGTCCAGTCAAGCCTGCGCCTGTCGACTAGGAACGCACCTGCCCACTACCACACATCCACATGAGGACGGGATTTACGTGGGGCGTCCTGTCCGACTAACTCATCCCTCGCGCAAAACTGCCTCAACAGGCCCATCGCCTCCACTCGGACTGCCTCAACAGGCCAACCATCGTATCCACAGCGGCATCTCAGGGCGCGACTCCAACTGAGGAAAACGGCGCGGCATAGAGTATCAAACATTGGCATATGCAGGCTAGTCAAAACCACGCTCACTCTCAGAACGGTAGGACTCAAGATCCCCAAATATCTCGCACAACAGTCGGAGCACTCTCGACGACTCAGCTGATCGGCTAACTCGAAACACGAGACACTAGCCTCTCCAACAGCTCGCAGCACAAAGCACACTGGCTGGAGATACTCCACAGCCAGGAACGACCCACAACTCAGGGTAACAATACAGGTCGGACAACACTCAACGACCTGGGACCACCGTCAACCCCAACGGTTCCCAACAACACGGACCGGAAGATACTCGACGGCCCGGGACTACCGTCTACTCAACGGCTCCCTCCCACGACAGCGCAAAAGGGAAACAAGACCTCTCGGGACTACCGTTTACCCAAACGGCTCCCCGCACAGATAAGCAACCCGCTACAACTACCAGACTCCACTCTGCTCCCAAGCAAGAGTGCAAAAGCATCCCACACTAAAAGCAAGTCCCGACCTCTCGGCCCACTACCCGGGCGAGAAAACACTATGTCCAGGAATGAAAGAACAGTGTGGATGTCTAAGCATAAATAACCCTAGCCCAAGTGAGGGTTTTCTACTGGTCTGGTTACACATGCAACATATGACGGGGGTGCTAGGTCAAGTTCCAAGATAACTATATTAACAGATATAAAAGGAATAACAATTCCTACAATCTAGCATGCTACACAATGAAATAAACTATCATGCATAGTCCTACATCAGTAGAAATACTGTACAGTCCATAAAACTTGGAGATAAGGCCACCCACCTCGATTTGCCACCAATTGCTCGTAGACACTTGCAATTGGCCTCCACGCGATCCGCACGCAAAACGGGGCACGCTGCCGGAGTCCGCACGCAAAACGGAGCACGGTGCCGGAATCCGCACGCCAAACGGAGTCCGCACGCAAAACGGTGCATAGTGCTAGAATCTGCACGCCAAACGGGGTCCGCACGCAAAACGGTGCACGGTGCCGGAGTCCGCACGCAAAACGGTGCACGGTGCCAGGATCCGCACGCAAAACGAAGTCCGCACGCAAAACGGTGCACGGTGCCGGAGTCCGCACGCAAAACGGTGCACGGTGCCAGAATCCGCACGCAAAACGGAGTCCGCACGCAAAACGGTGCACGGTGCCGGAGTCCGCACGCAAAACTATGCACGGTGCCAGAATCCGCACGCAAAACAGAGTCCGCACGCAAAACGGTGCACGGTGCCGGAGTCCGCATGCAAAACGGTGCACGGTGCCAGGATCCGCACGCAAAACGGAGTCCGCACGCAAAACGGTGCACGATGCCGGAGTCCGCACGCAAAACGGTGCACGGTGCCAGGATCCGCACGCAAAACGGAGTCCGCACGCAAAACGGTGCACGGTGCCCAACACAGAAAAGAGCAAGAGGGTCAATTACAGTCTAAAAGAACGCTCCAAAAACTGTACAAAAATACAGAAAAACCAACACACGGGACCTACCCGTTTGCGCCGCCGTCGCCGAAACGCTCCGCCGGGCGACCTCGCACGCAAAACGAGGTCCACGACGCGCCGCCGCACCTCACGTAACCTCCTCCCTCACTCCCTCTCGCTCTCGGGTGCAGAAGAAAGAAAGAAAGAAAGGGAGAAAAAATGGCGGTGCGGGGAGGAGGAGGAAGAAGAAAAGAAGGAGAGAAAGATGAGGTGGTCCACGGACTCGGTCCACGGGTCCGGTCCACGGCGCCAGCCAATCCGGAAGCCCCAACGCCGGTTCACAGGGCTGGGCGCGTGCACCGGGTCCACGCACGCGCCCAGCGCGCCACGTGGCGCGCGGTAACGCGCCCGCCACACGGGCGCGTTACACCGCGCCCGCTGTAGTGCACCGATTTCTGCGAAATAGCAAAACTCGGTAAAAATACTTGTAACACGTTTCAAATATGATTACAAGTGGGTTAGAAGCGTTTCGAATCAACGCAAAAGCCGTTGAGTCGAAAAGTGAGTTGTGGTTGAGAAGCGAAGCCTCAAGTTTGCAAAATTGGGACTCGTGTTCGCCGAGTTCGCAAAATGGCGAAATTCGGCGGGAAGACTTGTAACATGTTTTAAATATGATTACAGTCGAGTTCGGTGCGTTTCGGGCTGACGCGAAGGGCATCAGGTCGAAAAGTGACTTGAACCCGAGGACTTAGCAAATTCTGGAATTTCCTGAAATTTGTGATCGCGAAGCATTTTCGGGGCCTTGTTTCGGAGACTTAGAGTACCCCAAAAATTTAAAAGAAATCATGAGTTGTCTCACAAAAGTTTTCTGATTAAAAAGAATGAAAAACCTAGGTGAGCGATTAAGGAAAAATCGGAGAACGAAGCGAAGAAAAATGCTTCGTGAATTCTGAAACTGCAGTTTTTGACAGCGCAATTGATCGCGAAGCTTTTTCGGGGCTCTCTTTCGAGGGCTTAGAGTGCCCCAAAAATTTAAACAAAATCGTGGAAAGTTTAAGAAAATTTTGTAGAATAAAGGGGAGAAGAAAAATTTTAGTTTCGATTTCCCAGTTGACGGCAAAACGCGGCGTAAGAGGGATATCTGAATTTGCTCTCTGCAGGAGCAAACTGCAGGAATTGGGATAAATTGGGAATTTTTTTTGGTAAGTTGGGGCTTTTTGGTAAAATCACCTATCCTCCCAACTACCCACCTGCAGGAAATTAAAGTCTCTCTCTCTCTCTCTCTCTCTCTCCCTCTTGATTACATCTCTCTCTCTCTCTCTCTCTTTTCTGCTGAAACGAAAGAAAGAAAGAAAGAAGAGGAAGGAAGGAAAGAAGAAGAGGAAGGAAAGAAGAAGAAGAAGAAGAAGACATTTTTTTTCCCCTCTGCCTCTTTGTGATCAGTAAGAGTTTCCTCTCTCTCTCTCTTTTCTCCTCTTTCTTGGCAGGGAAGGTAGGAAAAACAAAAAAAAAAAAGAGAAAAAAAAAAAAAGAGAGAGGTGTGCAGCTGCTGCTGCTAGAAGCAGCAGCAGCCGCATAAGCTGCGGATTCAGCAGCTTATGCTGAATCAGCATAAGCTGCTGATTCAGCTGCTGCTGCACAAGGCAGCAGCAGCTGCCAGCAACACAAAAAAAAAAAAAAAAAAAAAAAAAAAGGGAGAAATTTGGATAAGAGAAGAAGAAGGAAAATTTGAGAAAAATAAAGTTAGGAAGAAAAGACTTTCTCTTCTCTTCTCCAATGAGCAAATCATCAAGTGAGGGGAAATTGCTCAAATTGAGTTTTCTCTCAAATATTTTTTTTTTGGGCATTTTGCCCTAGGCTAAAGAGATCAAAAATTTTCTTTGGCCAATATGTCAAGATGGGATTATTTTTTTTCCTATTCTTGTAAATTAATCCCAAAAGAGCCTCTTTGGGAGAAAAGAGACCAAGTTGATGTTTTCCCCTTATGTTGAAAAAGGGGATTGAATTGAGAACTTCTCCTTTCACATTTTTTAAAAGGGTTTCAAGCTATAAATTTTAAGGAATTAGTGGATCATGAGAACAAAATTGCTTCATGATTTCCCTTTTTTTTCATTCTAGGAAAATCTTGAAGATCAAGAGGGCAATTTTTGGTCTCTTTTAAAAGCAAAGTGAAACATTAGCTTTCATTGCTTCTCTTTTGGTCAAAAGAATACCCAAAGAGGTAAGGTTAAAATTCTAGGGTTCTAGTCTTTGAACTCTTGTGGAATTAAAATGACAATGAGATAATTTCCTTCATGGTTATATCATGTTTAGGATTTTCTTTTAAAGATCGAAATATTAAAGAGATCAAAATATCCCTATTACAAGAGTATGCTAATAAGGGATTTTTGCAACTTTCTTTCTTTATTGGTCAAAATGAACCCATAGAAAGAAATAAAGAGTAAACCTAGGATTCTCTTTTATAGTTGTGTGGAATTAAAAAGAGTATGGAAGTGATTCCTAATTGGTTTCATTATGAATTTAGGGATTTCTTGGAGAATAGAAGGTCAACCCATCTTATCCTTGCAAGAGCGACTAAAGGTGGGGGATTCTATCGAGCGAGGGTGACCTCTCCCCTTATCTTTTGCTTTTCCTTAGAAGCATGTTAATAGAGTGGCTAGGATTGTATTTTCATGCTTATGTAGAAGTGAATTATGGCATATGGAAATCTCGACTTAGGAGAAAACTTATATTAGGCTCTAATGTGTGGCATTCACTATAGGTTTTCACGAGTGGCATTTTGCTTGAGTCAATTATGTGAGTACATGGAATTAGGGCTTAATTTAGAGTTATGTCTCTAAGGGAATCATAGTATAGTTGAGGTTAAAATCCAAGGGAATGAAATCCCTAGAATCGTCATAGGGAATTGGGTTAATACACCTACACTTTAACTTCAACTTGAGTATATTAAAAGTAAAGAAAGGCTAAGTCCAAGGGACTTCTGTTACCTTGAGGCATGGACCTAGGGTAAAGGTATTGAGTACATGAAAAGATAAGCTAAAAGCTTAATTGAAAAGAGAGAAAATGGCCAAGAGGCAATGTGAGCTACGAGCTCGAATGAAAAGGAAGCTGAGTGCTAAAGAGCAAAGAGAAAGGCAAAGGCCTAAAGTGAAAAGAGGCTAAGTGCAAAAGCAATAAAAGAGATAATAAAACGGGCGTACCTACGGGGTGAAACGCGGCCCATGTTGGAGTAGCAGGCAGTGTCCCTCTCCCGGGTAGAGACCCGTTCGGGACGTTTCTCCCGTGGGACGGGGTAACACTTGCGGGTGTTATCGGCAACCTTAGAGGACTTGTCTTATGGCAGCATGTCTGCCGGGCTAGGGCTCGTTGGGCAAGATTCTCCGAGGGTTAGCAACTTTAATTAAAACACTAAGAAAAGTAAAGAAAGTGGTTGGTCAAGTAAGTGGTTGGTTAGAATGGTATCCTACAACGACATAAAGATATGTCATGGTAAAGGTAAAAGTGTTAAGCATGCTAGCTAAGATTTACAGCTTTTATTTACTGTATTTCATTCTCTATTATATTGCTTCCATTAGACTAAGCGGTGCAGGGCATTTTCTCTCGGTGGTTGAACCCACTGGGAACTTCGTTGTAGTTCTCACACCCTTTGGGTGACATCCCCACAGGTCCAGGCACATCGAGGGAGGCACGCGACAGGGGCAAGGGCCCAGCAGAGTAGCGACCTAGCAGTCTAGAGTCGCAGTACCATTTTGGAGTTTTTATTTTCTTGAGCGAACTTTTGTATGTGAGGAATAATGTATCTTTAAATGTTTAAGTTTCAAGTTGGAAAAGAGAAAAAAAAAATTATGGTTGTATTTTGCATTGTAGTTTCATGCTAAAAGAGAGTTGTAATATTAAACAAAAGTGTATGTCTTCGCTCAAGTGTTGTACTTTCATTTCTTCTAACTATCTGTTTGAATGAATGGAAGTTTAAATTTATAGATCTTTTCCTCTGATTGCTTACTCTTCCGCTATATTGAATTGATATTGTTGGATTAAACCGTTCCTTTCGGGTCTTGAAAGGTCATGCCCGATTGGCGGGTCTGTTGGCGCGCCCGAACTGTTCAAATTGACGGTCTCGGGGCGTGACACCCGCGCCAGGCGCGGGACACGCGCCCGCCACACCGGGCGCGCGTGCCCCCGCGCCCGCGCGGGCGCGAGTGGGAGTGTCACGCCCCGGGTGAAAACCAGACCCGGGCCCGTCCACAGATCCGCCGTGTACACGGTATTTCCCGTGTACACGAAGCGTCAAAACCTGCTCAGATAAGAGATATAATAAAAGAGCAATAAAAACAGAGCTGAACTAAAACTAATGCACCTCAGACTGAAGCTGGAAATAAAATACAATACATCAGTATAAATGATACATCAGTCTCTCCCAGCTCACAAATAATAAATACAACCTGCTGGCAAAAGCCAGTCCCAAAAGTGAAAGTACAACCGTCTGAGGAAAACCTGGGTACACCAACAGTCCAGCTAACACGCTCATCCTGCCTCGAGATCTATCTACTCAGCCGTCCTCTCTCCTCGACCCGCCACTGAAAGTCCAGTAGCACCCGCAGAAGACTCTGCAAAACAAGGGAGAAGAAAAAGAGGAAAGAAGAATGGGGGTGAGAACTACTAGTAAACCAGTAGCCTCCCCTAGTGGGTAAAACCTCAAACTCTGACACGCCCACTAGGTCTACCAGAGGCAAAGGGAAACAAAGGCGGTATGCAAAAAAAGAATGAGACTCCTGATGAAAAGCTACCACTAGAATGCCTCTAAAATGCCGAGCTAATAGAATAGCTAAATGTATGCATCAGAAAATAAATGTCTGCCAGAATAACCCAATCTGACCACCAGTAAACACTGGTACTGCCTGCTCTGCCGCGACGGGTATGCCAGCCTACGCATAACACCGAAGCAAAGGAGTTCCAAGGACTCAAAACCCAGCATGGTGCCTGGCGCTCTGCACCGTGGAAAGCCTACTCCGGAGTGGCACTCGTGGGGAGCGACCCACACGAGGAAAAGTATCTCAGTAACCCAAGTATCATAAATCAGCAGGACTGGATCATGACTCTGATCAAAGTGGGAAAACCCATCCGCTAAAGAAAGACCCGATCTCAACCCGATGCAAGATAGACAAACCGTGGGAAATCCATCCACAAGAGACCTGATACCCAATCTGATGCATAAGAAATCTCCGGTCAACCGCCCAATGTCCGCGGTTGCCGCAATACCCTGCCTGTCCCAAAACCGAGAACCTTACTACACTATCCTAACCACCTGCTCGCGCACGAGCTGCAAATACCCTGAGCCTCAAATGAAAGGAGAAAAGAATAACAAAAAATGGTTTCTCCTATGTCAGTTCCAGCATGATAGTGTAGCAGAAAAAGATGGCCTATCTAGGTGACCATACAAGCATGCAAATGTCCCAAGATGATATAATATAAAAGAGAAGTCGAGAAGTTTTTACCTTGCTAAAGCATGCTGATAAAAGTATAAGAGTAGTAAATAAAAGATAGCCTGTGCCTGTCTAAAATGCATGCCCAAAGCCCACAATTTACTAATCAGCCTTCTAATCATAGAAGCTACTCCAATGCCTAGAGGGTAATTAAAAGTAGGGTTTCACAACAACACCCCAGATCACAAACATGTCCCACATATGACATCTGGTCCCCCGCCTACTATCCGCGGTAACCATAATACCCCAGAGGCTAAAATCTAGGCCCCGGCTACACAATGCCAATCCCCTGCTCAAACCCGAGCAACACATAGTCACCTGACTAAAGAATAGGGGGAGAAGAAGGAAATATGTTTCTTCTAAATCAAATCCCAACATAAAGTGTGGCGCTAAGAAATGGCCCAACACAATGTCCAAATAAGTCAGCCCATGTCCTCAAGAAAGATAGGAGAAACTATGACAAATAGTGGTTCGACCAGTGTATCAATTAATAGCTTCACCTGGGTATAATCATCATGCTAAAATCATAAGCCGACCACACCTGTCCATAATCTGCTAATCACCCTCATATAAACCATCCCCTATGCCTGTCCAAAAATATCCTCAAGTGGTGTCCTCCCGCAACACACATCATAATATCCCAACATAAAAGTAAATCCCCCATGCTAAGTTAAATGACAATAATATTTCCCTAAGCATGTATATGTTCCAATGACTATCAGACTCCCACTATAGCATTTTTCATATGATAGGCTCACCATTTTATTAATTAAGGATGCATGTCCATTAAATTGTCATTCAATATGTCCAATAAAGAGGATCTCTCTAATATTCCTAGTGGGTGTATCAGAAAAGAGGGATATAGCAACCACCCACCTGAAGTGCGAACTGTCCGATCCCGTACAGCTGAAAATACCAAAAATTCCAAACCCTTGCTCCAACAAGTTCAGCACACCCGCAACACTCCTGGTACAATACAAAATCCACTAAATACACTTAGGCTCCCAAATAATGCTCTTATAATCACATACAATATCTGTCCCAAAACTGCTAAATTTTCACCTGCAGAAAGTGCCCAGAAAATTCCCAGAAAAATACCACGGCGATCCTCGCGTCGATAGCTTCGCAACGGTAGCTTGCACGTCCAAATCTGAGTTCGGTAAGACAAGTTATAAATTCGGCAAGGTGGTAATCCAAACAACAAACTGTGGAAAAAGACTGCACACAGTACACTGAGAAAACAGTGATTTTCACCTCGAAATAAATCTCAGGAAATTCCAATAAAAATACGAGCGCGTTCCTTGCGATCTGTAGATGAAAAAGTTGTATAAACTCGTCTCCGTCAGACGCTCGTACGCGAAGATACGGCCAAAATACTCCGATGCTGTCCTCACATTCCTCACAGAAAAAGGGGGTCATATTAATGCCTCGGGATCCGTGCCAATGAGTCAAAATGAGATTGCGCGATCCAAATCAAAGTTGAAGCCCTACCTGTTAGGAGTCTGTCGGCGCAAGAATCACAGAAGAAGGAGCTCAGAAGAAGGAGCTCAGGGTAGACCAGGGGAGCTAAAACACTGCAGCTGCGCCGAAGAAGAACACAGGAAATGCAACGTCGCGCCGCGCCGTAAAATCAAAATCTCGAAATCCGTGCCGCCCGAAAATCTGAAACTTTGTAGGCTTAATCCTCACTTCATGGAGAGGATTTCTTCTTCAAGTCCCCCTTCGAGCAGAGGGCTCGAAGGGGTCCAAAATCCCCTCCCAAACTCGGGTTCCCTACTTAAGGGAAAAAAAACCAAATCAAACAATTCCCAAAATACCAGCTGTGTCCCCAAAACAGCAAACATCGGTAGAAGGCCTATAGAACGCCGCCACGTGTCCCATCCAAGGTCAACCGCGCACAGTGCGCGGCGTCAGCGCCGCATGGCGCGCGCGTGCGCACGCGGCCCGAGGTAACCGACACTGTTCCGTGGACCGAGTGCACAGAACCATCCAATCAAAAACTGCCACGTGTCTACTGTCGGTCCACCGTGCACCAAAACTACTCCGTGGACCGCGCGCTGTGAGCCGCCCAACCACCATCCGCCACGTGGCACCGCCACGGTGCACGCCCGGGCCGTGGACCGCGCGCCTGCCCTGCGCCCCCGCGCGCTGCCCGCGCCCTGCCCGCGCCGCGTGCCGCCGCTGTGCCGCCTGCCCGAGGCCGCGCCGCCGCCCGCCGGTGCTGCCCGCCGCCGCCGGCGATCGCCGGAGGTACTATTTCGGCCGTGAACAGTATTTTTACTGTAGCAAGCTCCGAAAAATGCAAGTAAATAGCCTATCTTGACCGTTTTCGCGCGCTGATTCCAAATCCGGCGTCCGTTTTGCCAAATTCCAATCCTAAAATTTGCCGGAGGCTCCCGGAAAGGTATTTTTAATCCGAATTTCGCGCCGAGTCCAAATTTGATATCCATTTTGCGCGGAAACACTTCTAAACATCCGACGGGGTTTTCCGGTTACCCACGTGATCCAATTTAAGCCCCGAGTCCATCACTTGTGTCCAAATTGGCGCACGAACACCGCCGACATGCCACGTAGGCTTCCAGAAGCTGCCGGACACACTGTAGAAGCCCTGCAAAGATCCGGGTCACCACATCCTCCCCCACTAAAAGAAAGTTTCGTCCTCGAAACTAAAGCAACTCCCAAGGAGTCTCAGAAACCAGGGGTCAAAACTCAACACCGCCGTCTCCAGCTCCCAAGTCACCAATCACTCCCCGTGATTACTCCTCATCAACCACAACAGCAACAACTAGAACAGCAAAGCCCTATTGCGCAATTCCCTCACCTCACGAGCCGGAATTCGCAACGGGCGTCCCTCGTACACCAAACTCTCATAGGGCTCAAAAGAAGCGAGTCAATCACGGGCGAGGGGTCCAAAGCATAACACTCCTGAGCTGAGACACAGAAAAACCTCAAAAACTCCAACAAAAGACCGGGGGAAACAGAACGACAGCCAGTGCAACACGCTCTAAAAACACTCCCAAGAGCCGACTCAACCAAAGCGACCCGAAACACACCCACACAAACACCTGCACAGAAAAGGGGGCCCAAACAAGCAGGGGTTCACACTCGGTCGCCCTCAAAACTCAACCACCCAATTGGATTGCTCAGCCGCAGCCTCTCATCAAAAGGGATCCACTATGACACAAACTCGAACCCTGTACACCAGAATGGCCCCACACAGTGCCAGCTATAGAATCACAAAACTCAACCCCAAAAGTTCTTCTGCTCCAGGTATCCGCCACCACAGTGGCCCTGTCGGGGTGATACAGGATGCTCATCAAAATCCAATGGTAGCTCTACAGCCACTATGGGAGGTATCACTATAACTCACAAACCCATCTCCCACTACTGACTAGGTTAAAATCGGCGCTGGTACCAATCTCATCATCCGCTCGTCAAGCTCAGCTAACACTATCCGGTCCAAAGGCTCCTCACCCCAACAATAACCGTCGATCTCGGCCAGTCTTAAATAACATCCATTTTGGCCGGATTTCCACAGGCGCCCCTATGGCTAGAATATGTAATCCAGGAAGATATGCTCTCGAAGCTAAAACTTGTACCAAAACAACTTAGCATAAAGCTTCTCCCCCACAGACCTTATCACATCATCTACTAATGCTCCACAAGCTCCAATTCACTCAGAGAGAGGGTAAAGCCAAATTATCCCTAGAGAATGCCGCTATCAATCCGTTCAAGTCCCGCTGGAATACAGAGTCCCTCAATCTTAAAGGCAACAAGGCATTAGTCATTCCATTGGCTTCACTGTACTCATAACGCCCCAAGCGTGTCATGAACGCCATCTTGGCGAAATACTCAGCTGTAAATCCAAACTGGTGCAGGCATCATCATCGATCAACTGCCGGGGCATAACTCCATCAAAAGGCCTTAAATAATACCTGGACCTGCCTGGGCTCCAATCACAAAGGACTCTCACCGTCGTGTATCAACGACGTAGCACTAGGTCAAACAGACCCTCGATCCATCAGATCCACGCACCTAAGACATCAACTCTCGCAGCTCTATAGGCGATATCCAACGAGGTGCTATGAAGTTGGCGTGGTTTCCAGAATCACGTCAACCACAATCTTAATCTCCCTTTCTGGCGGCATAATCATCGGCTCAGGTGGTCTCACACCCGGGATCTCACGAGCAATAGGGATATCCTTAAGTCCCGCTGTCGCCGTAGGCACCTCTCACACTGTCGCTGTAACCTGTGTGCTCTAACAGTCTCAACAAACAAAATGCCTTCCATTATCTGCCTTGCAGAGAATCAAAGTCCTTTATCTCAGCAGTCAAACATCCTGTGGCACTACGCCAACCAATCCCAAGCACTGGGTCAACACCAAGCTGCCACAAATACCAATATGTCTGCCGGCATAACTCACGGCCTCTACTGCACTGGACATAATCCACAAGCCTCCCCCACCTGCGCGATACCAACAGTAACCTGTACCTCAAGTGCATATGGTAACGACTCTACCTCTAGTCCATGCAGGAATGCATTATGCTCTAACTCCGACTGCTGTGATGAAATCATACCTGCGACAACTCAATCCACTACTGTGGCGCCCTCCAACCGGGTGGCGCAGATTCATCCGCTTGATGCAAGTGGTCGTCGCTCAGCCTGCCAAAATATCTAGACCAATCGCAAAGGGAGCACGACCTCTGTCCATGCTCACACTGAGGTGCCGAATGTGGTCTCATGCAGACAGCCAATGTCACGCCCCGAGTCCGCCAATTTGTACGGTTCGGGCACGCCAACAGACCCGCCAATCGGGTAAGACCTTTTTCTACCCGAAAGGAACGGTAACATCCATAAATCATACAACAAGTATATGCGGAAGCTTAATATCAGAGTACTAAAAATCACTATAAATTAAAACTTTCATTTAATAAACCAACGGTTAATGCGGAAATGAAAGCATACAAGAGTGAACCATAAATTAAACTTATTACACTTTACATTTCTGAACTTGCAAATAAAATTATTACAATTCTTTTACATAATTCCTCACCATACAAGGTTCACTCAAGAAATATATAGAAAGGGATACCTCTGCTAGACCCTCTAGGTCTCTATGCTGCTGGGCTCTTGCCCCTGTCGTATGCCTCGCTGTCGTCTGCATCGGATCTGTCTCGACCGCTGCATCCATTCCCGAACCTGTGGGGGGGGTCACCCAAGGGGTGTGAGAACTTACGAGCGAGTTCCCAGTGGGTTCAACCACCGAGAGAGAGTGTCCTACACCACTTGGTCCAATGGAAGCAATAATAATAGTGTGCTAGGAACTAAAATCCTCAACATCAATATGCAGCTATGCAATAATATATCACTACACTATCTGTGTACAACCATCGACCCAGCACTACTCTGTCTAGCCACACTAGGCTGCTAAGCACCAACTCGGCCACTATGCCGCTGTATACTGGGTTCAACTAACCCGGCCACCCTGGCCACTCTATTTTTCTTTATTCTTTAGATTCTGGTGCTTTAGTTCAAGTTAACCCTTGGAAATTCTTATCCAACGGGCCCGAGCCCGGTAGTCTTGCTACCATAAGATAAGATTTCTAAGGTTGCCGATAACACTCGCAAGTGTTACCCCGTCCTGCCGGGGGGACTTGTCATACGGGACACTGCCCGATAGGGTCACTGCCCAACTCTGACAAGAGTACTCTATCTACCAGTCATACGGGTCGCTGCCCGGGAGAGGGACCCTGTCCAACTCCTGACCGTTGTACGTTCGCCCCCGGAGGTACGCCCGTTTTATCTTTAATTTTCTTTCTTTTCTTTTTTTTCTTTCTCTTTTATTTTAGTTCTTAGCCTCTTTGCTTTTGAACACTTGCTTTCCTTTCTTATTCGAGCTTATAGCTCCCTTTTTGCCACTGGCAAATCACTTTCTCTTTTCTTTGAGCATTTAGCTCCTTGCTTTCACTTTTAGCCCTTCGAAAGTACCTCGTCCGACGGGTCACTGCCCAGGGAGTCCTGCTCCACTTGACGAGTCCCAAATTCGAAGGCGCCAATTTCATTTTCTTTATGCTTTTAGCCACTTTTAGCTTGCTTTTAATCTTTGCCTTTTTGCAACTATTTTTCCTCTTATCCTAGGTCTTGCCATAAGGATAACCAGCGAGTCTCCTGGACTCTTAAACATTTCTCTTTTATTTCTTTAACTCAAATTGAAGTTAAAGTTATTATCCATTTGTCCGGACACCCTATGACCTTCTAGGGTTATATTTGATCAGCTCTTTAACCTTGGGATCTTATCCCACTTTCCTGATTCCTCATTGAATCCTAGAGTTAACTTAACTCTATTTTTCTGTTCCACTATTAACTTAGAGTTACACAAACTCTAATTCCATGTTCCGCTGTTATTTTAGAATTACATTGACTCTGCTTTTCTGTTTTCCCTTTCACATCTCCACACTTGATCCACCCTTTCCATCCTCCTGATTCCTTACTGAGTCCTAGAGTCAACTTGACTCTATTTTTTCCTGTCTGTGAGTTTAAACTCTTCTAGCTCAACTTAGGTTCCCTTTACCTAAGTCCCATGTCATACCTGTCCTAGAGTTCCATGACTCTATGCTGACCTCTAGTTCACCTTAGGTTTCCTTTACCTAAGTTCCATGTCATGCTCATCCTAGAGTTCCTTGACTCTATGTTGAACACTAGTTCTCCTTAGGTTCTCTTTACCTAAGTTCCGTGTCATATACACCCTAGAGTTCTCTGACTCTATGTTGATCACTCTATCCAGTATCCTTAGGTTATCACCTAAGACCATGCCACTCATCCTTCCTAGGATAACTCCTAAGTTGATGTCACTCGTCAAACCCCTAAACTAGGTTTTCTCCTAGTCTTACTACCAATCAGACCCCTATACTAGGTTTTCTCCTAGTCTTACTACCAACAAGTTCTGTTCCCTTATATCACATGATTTCTAGGGTTGTACCCTAACATGATCACAGTCATCAAGTAATTACTCATTTCTACGCATACAATTATTTTCATATCCATCATAGAAATAATATTTATCCTCTAAGTCCTTTTTGCACATGAAAATGAATTATCTCCTTTTGGCAACTGACAGTTGCATTTATCATCTGTGTCCATCTACACATACAAATTTATCCCCTATTGTGGATAAATCATAAATATCACTTTTCCTCTAAATTTCTCTACACATGCACATATATCATCTGTTATTGGCAACCAACAGTTGCTCTTTTCATCTGCGTTCCTCTAAACATGCAATCTTATTCATAATTACCTAACGCCTCTAACAGGCTACTATCATGCTTCGAATCGAAAAGCAAAGGAGCAAGGGGAGAGGTCACCCAATTTCGGCAGAATTCCCCACCTTGTAGTGTACCCAATTGCTTGTAGACACTTGCAATTGGTCTCCGCGCGATTCCATTTGTCTCCTCGAGCTTGCACGCAAAACGATGCACTTCTCTCGAGTCTGCACGCAAAACGGTGCACGTCCACCAAACCTGCACGCAAAACGATGCACGTCACTAAAAACCCGCACGCAAAACGGTGCGCGTCATTTTAGTCTGCACGCAAAACGGAGCGCGTTAAATCAACCGGCACGCAAAACGGTGCACGTACCTCGAATCTGCACGCAAAACGGTGCACGGTCTACTGTAGGGTTGCACGTAAAACGGTGCACGTTTTTTCTAACCCTGTACGAAAAACGATGTATAATATTAGCGACAGCACACAAAACGGTGCGCGATGACACGACCTGCACGCAAAACAGAGCACGTACCTCGGGTTGGCACGCAAAACGGTGCACTTTCCTTTTTCAACGTTGCACGCAAAACGGTGTATGTTTTCCGGGTTTGCGTCCAAAACTGCGCATATTTCCGAATTCGCACGCAAAACGGTGCATTTCTTCCACAACTGGCACGCAAAACGAGGCGCGCCAAAATTGTCCGCGACAGTCCGTGCAGCAACGGTACAGTAGAACTCGGTCCCTAACACGCAAAACGGCACGGGGTTAAATCTAATGTCCAAAATAACGTCTCAAAACTGTGCCAAAAATACCGTAAAAATGACGAACGGAGCCTACCTTGACAGCGTCGCGCTGCCCCACGCGAATACACGCGATCCCCAGACTGCTTGGAGCATCTTGCGCGCTCCACGAAATCCCCCACCTTCCTCTCTCTCTCTCTCTCTCTCTCTCTATCTCTCGTGCTCGGGTGGAGAAGAAAAGGAAGAAGGAGAGGAAGAATGGCGGTGCGGGTGAGGAAGGAAGAAGAAGAAAAGGAGGGAGAGAGGGAGGGTGGTCCACGGACCACCGGTCTACGGTGCACCCGTCGGTCTACAAGACCCAGCCGGGTGCACCCGGTCCAGGCACGCACGCGCACCTGGCGCCCCCCTGTTGACCCGCGCCCAAGTGCGCTCCAGCTGTGCGCCTCGCGCAGCGCGCCGCGCGTCTTGGAAATCCGTTTTCGTCCCGTTTTCTGTTCATTTTTCGTCCGTTTCCGTCCAAATTTGACAGGCGGTTTCGTTTCAGCTTAATTTATCACAGAAAATTTTAAATTTTCAGTTTGGGCCATTTCTTGACCACCAAAAGCCTCGCTGTATCCAGAATCGCTGGCGGACCCCGTTCTCGCAATCCGGGTATCCGATCAAAACGAAATTTTTACTGTAACCTTAAAACATAATTACACAGCTCCCGTAATTTTCTCAGAATTTTTCGACACTGTTGGCGGAGCCCGTTCCCACTATCCGGCCTCCGATCAACGCGAAACTTTTTCTGTGGCCTTAAAACATATTTACGGGGCTCCCGTAATTTTTTTGGAATTTTTCGACACTGTGAATTTTCCACTAAAAATCTGGGCCCCCTTTCTCAAATAAATTTTTAGATCTCTCCATTTTAACCCGATTTGGGCCCAACTCGCGTCCACATATTCTTTACTTTCCTAACTTTCATAACACTAGTATTTCATACCACCTTTATTTACATTTATTTATGTGCCGAAAATCCGGTACTTTACAGCCAATCCACGCTATCGCTGCGCCATTCTGATAAAAGGGCTGTTGCTGTCATCGGGGTCCACCCAACCCCCGATGTCTCAAAAATCGACCTGGATATCATCGTCATACGACCTAGCACAATTGACTCATACAATTCCTTATACAATTATCCCTACTGAGCTCACCCACCAATCACATATGTTACACCCCGAACATGCCAGTTATCAATCACACAGGGTAACATCCCCCTTGGGTAAGCTTTACATAATCCATCCACAAGGATATCCACCATCCTGGAAGGGAAAACGTGTTACGGAATTTGAGTTGGCGTATTTCGTGAATGTGTTGAGTCTTGAAGATTGAAGATGAAGAAACTTTGGATCATATACCTCAATCTCAAGAAAGAAGAATTCAAAAGGATCAGGTACGTTTAACTAAAGATTTTGGTGATCCGAATACTTCTTATAGTGTAGAAACACCTGGAAGAATGTTTTATTGCTTAAACATCAAAAACTGGACATGGGACATGTTCAGGATCCGGATCGGGCTCGGCAATCCGGATCCCGAAGGGTGTTCGTTCATACACTGTTTCAATCCGGATCGCAGCATTTCATGATCCGGATCCCGAACACTGGTTTTACCTTTTCACTTGCACGATCCGGATCAGGAATTGCAATCCGGATCCCGAACGTGATGTTTGGTGAAACTGTATGAACGATCCGGATCGGGACTACGATCCGGATCCCGAACTGGCATTTTCTGGAAATCGTCTTTCTTGCTTCTGCGATCCGGATCGTCCAATTCCAATCCGGATCGCCGTCGTAAAATTTCCAGAAAAGGCAGTTTTTGATCCTTATCTTCTTCCAATGGTTTCTAACCTATAAATAGACCCTATATTCATTTTTAGGGTAAGGAAAATATCGGCACAAATAGAAAAAATAGCCGAAAAGAAAAAATCCACATATAGAGAAGAAAGGAAATCAATAGATTTATTCTATGTTTCTTCATCTATATTGATTGATTTGATTCTAGGTTTTCCATACTCACATTTTGAGTAGAATCAAATCAATGAATACTTAGATGGTATTTCCGATCTATTTTAATCTAAGTATTCGGCGGATCATCACCACCCAAACAAACAACGATTTACCCTAAATCGGCGCGTGGACTCGCGTGGCCTTGTGGATTCAAGGTGCAACTACGTTCGTGGATTCGAAGCGTGTATTGGGTGAAGACCGTGGATTCGGTCGGACGTCGTGGACTCGACGTTGGACGCTGTGGATTCAGCGTTGGGCGCGGATCGTGGATTCGAGAAGCGTCGTGGAGCGAGCGGAGAAGATCTACTAGGAGCGTATGGTAAAAGGTTGAGTCGTCTGTGAGTACGTTATATCACCTTGTACGTGTGTTAATTCTAGTGGATTTCGCCGTGTTATCGGTCCCGTGGTTTTTTACTCCGGTTTGGAGTTTTTCCACGTAAAAATCTTGCGTGTTCATTTATTTTTCCGCATTGGGTTTTATTGCGCAATGATTTTTTGAGTGTTTATTGTTTACACCTATTCACCCCCCTCTAGGTGTTTTTTCCCCTATTTAGATCCAATTACTTATAACCCAACAAGTGGTATCAGAGCGGGAATAGGGTTGTAAACAATGGTTGAAGGTGGAAACATCAATCGACCCCCTTTCTTTGATGGAACAAATTATGCGTACTGGAAAGTGCGGATGAAAGCCTTTTTAATTTCCATCGACGAAAGGGTGTGGCAATCAATTGAATTAGGATGGTCTAATCCAACTGAAATTATAGATGATGTTCGCACCTTAAAACCTAGGTCGAAATGGACCAAGGAAGAGATAGATTCTTCTTCTTACAATGGCAAGGGAATTAATGCTCTATTTAATGCTTTGTCACAAACAGAGTTCTCTCGCGTCTCGGCATGTGAGACTGCGAAAGAAATCTGGGATGTTCTTCAAGTTACGCATGAGGGAACTAACCTTGTGAAGATTCAGAAACTGCAAATGCTTACGAGCAAGTTTGACTCTATCTCTATGGCAGAGAATGAATCTTTCACTGACTATTACACACGATTGCAAGACATCGTAAACTCATGTGCTAACTTGGGAGAGAAGATTCCAGAATTTAAAGTTGTAAGAAAAATTCTTAGAACTCTTCCTGAACGATTTCGCCCGAAGGTCGCAGCCATTGAAACAATTAAACACCCGGACGAAATGCGTGTAGAAGAATTAGTAGGTGCTTTACAAACTTATGAAATGACATTTCCTACTAACTATTCTTCTGGAAAAGCATCCTCTTCTAAGTCTTCAGGTTACGCATTGAAAACAACTAAAGAAGAAGACGCGGATTCATCCTCCTCGGACGACGACGAGAACCTATCTATGGAGGACTTTGAGAAGCAGCTCGCTCTCTTGACAAGGAAGTTTCGCCGCAACTTTCGAAGGGGAAATCCAAGCAAAACTCCATCCTTCGGAAAGTCGAAGAAAGGCAAGGGTTCTTCAACTTACAAGTCAAGAAAGCAAGAGAACTTCTCAAAGGATAAGAAAAGTTCAGAGGGACAAGTTCAGTGCTTCAAATGTCGAGGCTACGGCCACATTTCAACGGAGTGTCCCAACAAGAATCCGGCAAAGAAGAAGGCGATGCAAGTCGTCACTTGGGATGACAACTCCACGTCAAATGAGTCATCGTCAAGTGATGAAGAAGACAACGCGACAGCATTCCACGCGTCCACCTCTTCACCCTTCATGTGCTTAATGGCAAGTACATCCGACTCACTGTCCAACTCCACTGTTGAAAAGATTGCAACGGACGATGAATCAGATGATTCGGAAGGTGAAGATTTTGCTCTAGCCTACCACAAACTTTTGAGGGATTCAAAGAAACTGGCTAAGCAAAACAAGGGGTTGAAAGGGAGATTGCAGGATCTCGAAGAAGAAGTAAAAAGGGTAACCTCTCTCTCAACCGATCTTGAAGTGGAAAGGGATAATCTGATTAAAACAAATGTTTCCCTTCAAGAGTCCAATGAGCAACTCGAGAAGAATTATATGGATATGGTGAACAAAGCGAATTACTTCTTGAAGCTCAACGGCGAGGCTCGACAGGAAAAATTGGAAATGACGGAGACCATACGCCAACTGAAGGATGACTTAAAGAGATTTTCTTCTGGAAGGAGTAAGTTGGACAGACTTCTTGGTCTTGGTCAAACAAATAAGTTCGGCCTCGGATACACTCAAACTGGAGACATTCCAAGTTCGAGTGGGACAGTATTTGTGCCTCAGTCGGTATCTCCTCCTCCGACACCGGAATTCACGACAAGCAACGACAACAAGCCTACTTCATCCTCCTCGGGATCGTCAAGATCTAAGGTATGTTTTCGTTGTGGCATTTCAGGGCACATAAGGAGAAATTGCAAGACGGAAGCCAAACGCACACCTCAAGCACCTCTTGCAATGACTACCAAAAGGCTATTCCTCGAAAATCAACTGCAATTCAATTGAAGGAAAAGAGCCTTGGTAGTCACCGCTCAAGACGACATCATCAAGGAGCAGCAATTCTTCAAGCAAGACGCTCTCACCTAGGAGATCAACTTCACGATCATTACCGACGCACTCCAAAAAGGTTTGGGTGCGCAAAGGTGAAATTTTCCCTTGTCTTGTTACCAATGTTTCCTTGCATGCATATGATAGTTCGTCTTGGTATCTGGATAGCGGGTGTTCCCGTCATATGACCGGTGACAAAAACTGTTTTCAAACATTTGAGAAAAACTCCGGAGGACTTGTTGTTTTCGGAGATGGTCGGTCTTCCAAAATTGTTGGAAAGGGAACGGTAGCTATTCCAGATGGCCCGGTTCTAAATAATGTGTTATTTGTTCATGGCCTTAAGACTAACCTCATAAGCATAAGTCAACTTTGTGATAGTGGTTATTCAGTTAATTTTTCATCTGATAAATGTACTGTAACTGACAAGAACCATGCTTTCTTTTTAAAAGGGGTTAGATCAGAAAACAATTGTTATGTAGTTCCTCATAAGATTTCTGAAAAATGTAACCTAGCATCTTTGAAAAATGAAACACTTTGGCATGAAAGGCTAGGTCACATAAACTTTAAGGAACTTGCTAGAATTTCGAACAAAGATGTGGTCAAGGGGGTTCCAAAACTTTCTTTTGAACAAAACATTGTGTGTGGCGGTTGCCAAAAAGGAAAACAGTCTAGGACTGCACACAAGAACTTGAACCACATAGGTACAAAACGGCCTTTGGAACTTTTGCATATGGACTTAATGGGGCCAACTCGTCAACCATCTCTGGGAGGTAAATGGTATATTTTCTTATTGGTTGATGATTTTTCTAGATATACTTGGGTAGCATTTTTAAAAGAAAAAGCTGATACCTTTGATTCTTTTCTCGAAATCTGCCATCGTATTATGACTGAAAAGAATGATAGGATTACTCGAGTTAGAAGTGATAGAGGTGGGGAATTCATAAATTCCAAATTCATTGATTTTTGCACTTCTAACGGCATTAAACATGAATTCTCTGCACCTTACACACCTCAACAAAATGGTGTAGTCGAGCGCAAAAACAGGGTCGTACAGGAAATGGCACGTGTTATGCTTCACAGCCGGAACTTACCTTTTTATTTTTGGGCTGAAGCGGTGAACACTGCTGTTTATGTTATTAATCGCGTGTATTTGCGCCCGGGGACATTGAATACACCATATGAACTTTGGTTTTGTAGAAAACCTAACATCAAATATTTTCGTATCTTTGGGAGTCGGTGTTTTATTTTACGTGATCGCGAAAATCTTGGAAAATTTGACTCTCGAAGTGACGAAGGGATTTTCTTAGGTTATTCTACAAACAGCAGAGCATATCGAGTTTTTAACTTAGAATCTAAGACGATCGTAGAATCGATAAATGTTAAGGTAGATGAAGCTTTTCATTTTGAATCTGAAAAATCTACCCTCGATATCTCTCTTGATGATGATACACCTGCTAATGCATCTTCTTCTAACAATTCTTTCGATAATAATGTTGATGCATCTAACGGTTCTTCAAGTTCATCTGATGTGCAGGAATCATCTCGTGTACCTCCGTCTACTCCTCTACCTCAAACGTTACGCATCTCCAAGGATCATCCTGAATCGAACATCATTGGAGACCCACAAGAAGGAGTTAGAACACGGAGACAATTGGTTTGCGGATTTGCATGCTATGTATCTCAAATCGAACCAAAGAATGTTGATGAAGCTCTTCAAGATGACTACTGGATTAAAGCAATGCAGGAAGAGCTCCATCAATTCGAGCGAAACAAAGTCTGGGAATTAACGAAGCCTCCGAAGCAACACAATGTGATAGGTACCAAATGGATTTTCAAGAACAAGAAAAATGAAGATGGTACTATCATCAGGAACAAAGCAAGGTTAGTTGCTCAAGGCTACTCTCAAGTAGAAGGTATAGACTTTGATGAAACTTTCGCCCCTGTAGCTAGACTCGAGTCCATTCGTATCTTATTTGCGATAGCTTGTCATTTTAAAATCAAATTATTTCAAATGGACGTTAAGAGCGCCTTTTTAAATGGGTTTTTAAATGAGGAAGTTTATGTGGCTCAACCGAAAGGTTTTGTGGATCATAAACTACCTAACCATGTTTTTCGTCTGAAAAAGGCTCTTTACGGTCTGAAACAAGCACCGCGAGCATGGTACGAAAGGTTGACAAAGCACCTTTTGGAAAAGGGCTACACTCGAGGGGGAGCTGACAGGACTCTCTTTGTGAAGCATTATCAAAACAATTTCATAGTTGCTCAAATCTATGTCGATGACATTGTTTTTGGCGCAACAAGAGATAATGATGCTTCTAAATTCGCGGAGACCATGGAAAGCGAATTTGAGATGTCCATGATGGGCGAATTGACTTATTTTCTTGGATTACAAGTTAAACAAAACGATGAAGGTATTCACTTGTGTCAATCCAAGTATGCAATGGAGTTGGTCAAAAAGTTTGATCTAGAAAATTCTAAGGATTTTCCAACTCCAATGGGAACTAGCCATAAGGGACTTGGAAGTGAATCACATAGTGAGAATGTAGACGAGAAACTGTATCGCAGTATGATTGGAAGTCTACTATATCTCACGGCTAGTCGCCCGGATATATCCTTCAGTGTTGGGATTTGTGCGAGATATCAATCAGCACCGAAGGAGGTTCACCTGAAAGCGGTGAAACGGATCATCCGATATATCAAAGGTACAATCAATTTCGGAATTTGGTATCCTATGGGAACAAGTTTGGATATTGTTGGATACTCAGATGCCGATTGGGCTGGATCAGTGGATGACCGGAAAAGCACGAGTGGTGCATGCTTCTATCTTGGCCATTGCCTTGTTGCATGGCACAGTAAAAAGCAGAATTGCATAGCACTCTCGACTGCCGAAGCGGAGTACATTTCTGCAGGAAGTTGTTCAACCCAATTGATTTGGATGAAAAGCGTGTTGAGCGATTTCCGGATTTCAGCATCTTCGGTAACCATTTTATGTGACAACACTAGTGCTATTAACATTTCAAAAAACCCTGTGTTGCACTCTAGAACAAAACATATTGAACTTAGATATCATTTTCTTAGAGAGCTAGTTGAATCAAATATTCTTCAACTGTCATATATTTCAACTGAGGATCAATTAGCTGATATCTTAACAAAACCTTTGGATCAAAAACGTTTTATTCACTTGCGTAAAGCAATTGGCATGCTTTCCTTGAAATAATCTCTTTTTGAAACCTTTGCTTAGGTTAGGTTTTGTTTTTGTTTTTGTTTTGTTCTTTATCTATGTTTTGTACATAGGACATTAATTGAGCATAAATCATAATTGACTTTAATTGCATCCTTTTATGCATTTAGAAATTTATTATGCTTTTGATATCATAATATTTCAATGTTGCAATGATCATTTACGTTAATTAAACCATCTTTTAAGTGATCAAAGTCAATTTCTCTCTCAATGATCTCTTGGTATAGTCATTATCATATTTGATTGCTTAGTCGAGTATGAATGCGAGATCAATTTTTGGTTGAATACCTTATATATTAAATAATTGATAGCCAATTGAGGGGGAGTCAAAGAAATGTAAAATGCTCAAAAGATGTGGAAAGAGTTACATCCCAATGAGGAGTGTGAAAACTACCACCACATGGAGAAAATGAAAGAAAGAAAAAGATACTCCATGAATGCAAAGCAAATTTTTGTTTAAAAATGTTGATGAAATGCATATTGAAATACTTGACTCAGTCGTATTTCATGGTTGGTATAAGGTGGGATTTTTGATAAAAGATGCTCAAAGAGCCACTCCTTCAACAGATTGTCTAGATATATTATCTAACTTATCTGGGATTTCAAACATCTATTGATCTTGGTATTTCATTTTCTTTACCAAAATTGATGATTTGATAAAGGCATTACACATAAGATCAGGATAGATGTGATTGAAGTTGTTCAACTTTAAGTGTTTTAATTTTCGTAAATTTTCGTTTCATTTTTGAGTATTTTTGATAGATTTTGCATAATCTATTTCTTGTTGTATGAAACGATGATTTTGTTTAAAGTTGATATGGTAAAGTGCTTACATACTTTTTCTGGATTTTATGGAATTTTTCTAAAATTTTCTGGAGAAAAAGTTGAAGCCGATCCGGATCGGAGTAAGTGATCCGGATCCCGAACGCAGGATTCTTCCTGCGGGTAGCCGATCCGGATCACATTCTCGATCCGATCCGGATCACGGCTAGGGTTTTTATAAGAACAAAGAGGATTTGATTTCTTTTACCCTAATCTTTTGTTCTCAAGTCTCTAGAGCTTCTCTCTCTAGATTTCTTGCATCTTGGAGCTTCCAAACTCAAAGTTCTTCGAATCCAAGTAAGTTTTATTGATCAAAATCTCGGTTTTTCACAGTTTTTCTCTTTTTCATCAAACGTGAGTAGAAATCATGGATCTTTTTCGTTTGTGAATGGTTTTTGATCAAATTTCTTTTGAAATAAGAACTCTGGGTCGATTAGTTTTGCTTTTATGCTGGGTTTTACCTGATTAACGAGTTTTTAGGCTTCGATTTCTAAAAATTCGGTTTTAGGGCATAAAAGAGGAATTTTTGTAAATCATGCGATTGATCTATTTTTAAAATTCTTTTTGCAAAACTAATTTGATTCTTAGCTTCTCTACATGATTATGATTGTTTGGGTACAATTTTTCAAATTTTTCAAAATTGACAATTTTTCATGTGTTCTTGAGTTGGTCTTCACAGGATACATTTCTCACTAGCATTCAAAATGGTGATCACATGGGTTATTTTCCTACTTGCTGCCATGGTCCATGCCAAGGACGCTGCAAAGCCTAAGAAGGCTAAGAGGACTAAAAGAGCTAAGAATGATTCCGAACAGAATCTGAGACGGAATCAATTGACTGGGATAACATTGAGATCGAAGAAGATGTCCCATTGTCACCAAAGGAAAAGCACCTGCTGAAGCTTCAAAGACGAAGGCTCAGCCTACTGCAGCTGATAAAGGAAAAGCCCCAATGGAACCTAATCCAATCGGAACAAGGACAAAAACCGGTGCAAGAAAAAGAGGCAGTGCTCGGGGCATTTCAATTAACGAACCAATTGCTAGCCAGCCTCCACCACAGGAATTCATCAGCTCCACAAGAATAAAGGATTTTGAGAAAAGAGAATGCATTGGTGAGAGACATGTCAATGTCAAGCCAATGAAGGAACGTTCTGCAGCTTTTGGGACTTTGTTTGATCAAGTTGGTCTTGGTCCAATTTGCAATTTTCCTGAATCAACTGGGTATTGTCCACACTCAGTTCGAATGTTTTATCAGAATGCTGCAAGTCTACTTGATCATGATGACGGACGTCGAGAATTTCATACTGTGGTTAAAGGTATCAAAATCAAAGTCACTCCCCAACTGATTGGAGAGGTGCTCAGTATGAATGCCAGATCTGATGGGCTTCATTATCTGAAGACTCAAGTCTTCACAGAAAACTCTTGGAGAGTTGTAGTCAATGGAATTTGCCTTCCGGATACTTTGTCTACCGGAAATTCGGTATTTTCTAAAGAGCTTCGAAAAGAGTATAAGTATATCAACTTCATTGTCTGCTACAACATTCTTCCCAATATGAATACAAAGGTTCTTCGATGGGATAGGATGTTATTTCTTTATCTTCTTGGGAACCCAGTCGCAGCAATGGGAGCAAACTTGAACATTCCGTATCTCATTTGGGCTAGGATGACGCGGTATGTCGAACACTCTCACCCCACAGAGAGACTACCATACCCTATGATAATCATGCGCATCCTTAGGAAGTTTAAAGTGGATACAAGTGCGAGCTCTTACATGTATAGTTTGGGGACCATTAATGAGACAACTATTGTAAAGTCTCTATCGACAAAGCAAGATGATCCTCCATCTCCTCCAATCCGACAACGAGCTCGACCCCAAGCAACTTCTTCTACAGCCCCTGTTCCTCCATCACAGCAGGCACCTCCATCCACCTCTGAGGATGATGCTTCTGTCAGCTCTATCTTTAAAGAACAACAGCGGCTTTCAAATGAACAAGAACGCATGTCTGCTGAGTTCACTGAAATGAGAGGAGAACTTCAAGTAGTGAAAAAAGAACTGGAAATCATTACTGCATCTCAAATCACTTTGACCAAGTCCGTCTCTTCTATGAAGAAACTGATGAAGAAAATGTTTGCAAAAATGGGATGCACCACTTCTGATGATTCTGACTCTCAGGAATAAATTTCTGTTCTAACTTTGCAGGTTTTTCACTTTTTGTTTATCTTTTTAACTCCCTTTTGTTTTGTAATTATTGGCTTGTTTGTGACAAAAAGGGGGAGAGAGTTAGAGCAAACTCTGAACAATGAATGATGTGAACGTTGTGAATATCAAGGTAAGTATGACTTCAACTCAACTTTGGTTTTTCTCTTGTGATTGGTTGCATGCCTCTATACTAACTATTCGACTAACTATTTGGGCATGTAATATGACTAACAAGTTGATGTTGGACTAACAGTTTGTGACATTTGGTTCTTGAATGTCTAGAAGATATGTTGGTTTTAACTATGATTCTCTTACATATCTGAATTCTTCAAATGTCATGTGAGAATAAACTCTATCTCTGTACTTTGTTTTGTATGTTTCAATTCTTGAGGTATCTAACGATTTGTTTGTCAAGAATGCTTTCTTTGTGCAGAGAGTACAGATGTCTAAGTCTAGAGTCTGTTTTAGGAGTTTATCTCATGTTTTTAATTTTTGGATCTCCATTGTAAATTTTTGTTGTATGGTGATAGCAACAAAAATATCTTTTTGAATTTTCTTTTGTGGATTTGTGTTTTGTCACGAAACCGCCAAAGGGGGAGATTGTTACGGAATTTGAGTTGGCGTATTTCGTGAATGTATTAAGTCTTGAAGATTGAAGATGAAGAAACTTTGGATCATATACCTCAATCTCAAGAAAGAAGAATTCAAAAGGATCAGGTACGTTTAACTAAAGATTTTGGTGATCCGAATACTTCTTGTAGTGTAGAAACACCTGGAAGAATGTTTTATTGCTTAAACATCAAAAACTGGACATGGGACATGTTCAGGATCCGGATCGGGCTCGGCAATCCGGATCCCGAAGGGTGTTCGTTCATACACTGTTTCAATCCGGATCGCAGCATTTCATGATCCGGATCCCGAACACTGGTTTTACCTTTTCACTTGCACGATCCGGATCAGGAATTGCAATCCGGATCCCGAACGTGATGTTTGGTGAAACTGTATGAACGATCCGGATCGGGGACTATGATCCGGATCCCGAACTGGCATTTTTCTGGAAATCGTCTTTCTTGCTTCTGCGATCCGGATCGTCCAATTCCAATCCGGATCGCCGTCGGTAAAATCTCCAGAAAAGGCAGTTTTTGATCCTTATCTTCTTCCAATGGTTTCTAACCTATAAATAGACCCTATATTCATTTTTAGGGCAAGGAAAATATCGGCACAAATAGAAAAACATAGCCGAAAAGAAAAAATCCACATATAGAGAAGAAAGGAAATCAATAGAATTTATTCTATGTTTCTTCATCTATATTGATTGATTTGATTCTAGGTTTTCCATACTCACATTTTGAGTAGAATCAAATCAATGAATACTTAGATGGTATTTCCGATCTATTTCTAATCTAAGTATTCGGCGGATCATCACCACCCAAACAAACAACGATTTACCCTAAATCGGCGCGTGGACTCGCGTGGCCTTGTGGATTCAAGGTGCAACTACGTTCGTGGATTCGAAGCGTGTATTGGGTGAAGACCGTGGATTCGGTCGGACGTCGTGGACTCGACGTTGGACGCTGTGGATTCAGCGTTGGGCGCGGATCGTGGATTCGAGAAGCGTCGTGGAGCGAGCGGAGAAGATCTACTAGGAGCGTATGGTAAGAGGTTGAGTCGTCTGTGAGTACGTTATATCACCTTGTACGTGTTTAATTCTAGTGGATTTCGCCGTGTTATCGGTCCCGTGGTTTTTTACTCCGGTTTGGAGTTTTTCCACGTAAAAATCTTGCGTGTTCATTTATTTTTCCGCATTGGGTTTTATTGCGCAATGATTTTTGAGTGTTTATTGTTTACACCTATTCACCCCCCTCTAGGTGTTTTTTCCCCTATTTAGATCCAATTACTTATAACCCAACAAAACGAACATGTCTCTGCCGGCCGATCTATCCTCCATCATCTGGCATCAAGCGCCTCTATCCAGAACTTGCCTCTGACAGCAGATACCCATCCAAAAGAACTGCAGCGCCAGCTCCATAGACACTGCCTCCACCATCGAAGCACCCCAAAGTCCAAAACCTGCAAAAGATGGTCCGAACAAACGGAAAGGTATCCTGGCGCAATCCACTCTCAGCCACGCATATCCTATGCGCCTCGTTCCTCAAATCATAGAACGCGCAGTTCGACAACTGCGTAAACCCTTTAGACACCAGGAGGCTGCCAAAGAGTCTCTCCATCATCACCAACCACGATTCTACCCCAAGAGGCTCCAAACTTACTCCTATGAATCGGGGTGGTTCACCTGCCGAAACTAGCTCAACAGATCAATGGTGTCCCATAACTCATCAGCTGTCAACTATCCACCCTGTCTCGGCGCCTCGGCACTAAACATCGGCACGAAGGGGCTACTTACTCCATCACTACCACAGAAATCCCCGCCCATGAGGATACTGTACTCGGGTGGTCTCAGAAGGAAGCACTGTCGAGCTGCCCACTGCTCCGACAACTGTGTCACAAAACCAGATGCTCGCTCACTCTGCCGCTGAAAAGCCTCTGACAATCCTGTCACCTGGGTCCGGAGCTCTCTAACTCCAATCTGGTATCCGGCCCGAAACAACTAGCTCAGACCCAACTGCTGCACCAAAGTGCACCCGGGTCAGGGCCCAACGTCGGGGAGACACCGCTCGCCACGACAAACAACAAATCAGCACATCCCAAACACTCGACCCAATCTAGCGAAAGTCAAAGACATCCCCCTATTTTTGTAACTTTATGTTGTTTGCAGCCAACATAATTGTCCCACAAAAATAGGGTATGTCGATCCCTCTTCACTCACAGGAAGAGTCAAAACCAAATCACCGACTTTCGCAAAATGTCGCGTCTCTCACACCCTAACATCCTAGGGCCCGCCATAAGCCTAGGGTTTCCTAAGTCCCAACTGACCTATCCCTAGGCTCTGATACCAACTTAATCTGTCACGCCCCGGGTGTAAACCAGACCCGGGCCCGTCCACAGATCCGCCGTGCACACGGTATTTCCCGTGTACACGAAGCGTCAAAACCTGCTCAGATAAGAGATATAATAAAAGAGCAATAAAAACAGAGCTGAACTAAAACTAATACATCTCAGACTGAAGCTGGAAATAAAATACAATACATCTGTATAAATGATACATCAGTCTCTCCCAGCTCACAAAATAATAAATACAACCTGCTGGCAAAAGCCAGTCCCAAAAGTGAAAGTACAACCGTCTGAGGAAAACCTGGGTACACCAACAGTCCAGCTAACACGCTCATCCTGCCTCGAGATCTATCTACTCAGCCGTCCTCTCTCCTCGACCCGCCACTGAAAGTCCAGTAGCACCCGCAGAAGACTCTGCAAAACAAGGAAGAAGAAAAAGAGGAAAGAAGAATGGGGGTGAGAACTACTAGTAAACCAGTAGCCTCCCCTAGTGGGTAAAACCTCAAACTCTGACACGCCCACTAGGTCTACCAGAGGCAAAGGGAAACAAAGGCGGTATGCGAAAAGAATGAGACTCCTGATGAAAAGCTACCACTAGAATGCCTCTAAAATGCCGAGCTAATAGAATAGCTAAATGTATGCATCAGAAAATAAATGTCTGCCAGAATAACCCAATCTGACCACCAGTAAACACTGGTACTGCCTGCTCTGCCGCGACGGGTATGCCAGCCTACGCATAACACCGAAGCAAAGGAGTTCCAAGGACTCAAAACCCAGCATGGTGCCCGGCGCTCTGCACCGTGGAAAGCCTACTCCGGAGTGGCACTCGTGGGGAGCGACCCACACGAGGAAAAGTATCTCAGTAACCCAAGTATCATAAATCAGCAGGACTGGATCATGACTCTGATCAAAGTGGGAAAACCCATCCACTAAAGAAAGACCCGATCTCAACCCGATGCAAGATAGACAAACCGTGGGAAATCCATCCACAAGAGACCTGATACCCAATCTGATGCATAAGAAACCTCCGGTCAACCGCCCAATGTCCGCGGTTGCCGCAATACCCTGCCTGTCCCAAAACCCAAGAACCTGACTACACTATCCTATCCACCTGCTCGCGCACGAGCTGCAAATACCCTGAGCCTCAAATGAAAGGAGAAAAGAATAACAAAAATGGTTTTCTCCTATGTCAGTTCCAGCATGATAGTGTAGCAGAAAAAGATGGCCTATCTAGCTGACCATACAAGCATGCAAATGTCCCAAGATGATATAATATAAAAGAGAAGTCGAGAAGTTTTTACCTTGCTAAAGCATGCTGATAAAAGTATAAGAGTAGTAAATAAAAGATAGCCTGTGCCTGTCTAAAATGCATGCCCAAAGCCCACAATTTACTAATCAGCCTTCTAATCATAGAAGCTACTCCAATGCCTAGAGGGTAATTAAAAGTAGGGTTTCACAACAACACCCGGGATCACAAACATGTCCCACATATGACATCTGGTCCCCCGCCTACTATCCGCGGTAACCATAATACCCCAGAGGCTAAAATCTAGGCCCCGGCTACACAATGCCAATCCCCTGCTCAAACCCGAGCAACACATAGTCACCTGACTAAAGAATAGGGGGAGAAGAAGGAAATATGTTTCTTCTAAATCAAATCCCAACATAAAGTGTGGCGCTAAGAAATGGCCCAACACAATGTCCAAATAAGCCAGCCCATGTCCTCAAGAGAGATAGGAGAAACTGTGACAAATAGTGGTTCGACCAGTGTATCAATTAATAGCTTCACCTGGGTATAATCATCATGCTAAAATCATAATCCGACCACACCTGTCCATAATCTGCTAATCACCCTCATATAAACCATCCCCTATGCCTGTCCAAAAATATCCTCAAGTGGTGTCCTCCCGCAACACACATCATAATATCCCAACATAAAAGTAAATCCCCCATGCTAAGTTAAATGACAATAATATTCCCCTAAGCATGTATATGTTCCAATAACTATCAGACTCCCACTATAGCATTTTTCATATGATAGGCTCACCATTTTATTAATTAAGGATGCATGTCCATTAAATTGTCATTCAATATGTCCAATAAAAAGGATCTCTCTAATATTCCTAGTGGGTGTATCAGAAAAGAGGGATATAGCAACCACCCACCTGAAGTGCGAACTGTCCGGTCCCGTACAGCTGAAAATACCAGAAATTCCAAACCCTTGCTCCAACAAGTTCAGCACACCCGCAACACTCCTGGTACAATACAAAATCCACTAAATACACTTAGGCTCCCAAATAATGCTCTTATAATCACATACAATATCTATCCCAAAACTGCTAAATTTTCACCTGCAGAAAGTGCCCAGAAAATTCCCAAAAAAATACCACAGCGATCCTCGCGTCGATAGCTTCGCAACGGTAGCTTGCACGTCCAAATCTGAGTTCGGTAAGACAAGTTATAAATTCGGCAAGGTGGTAATCCAAACAACAAACTGTGGAAAAAGACTGCACACAGTACACTGAGAAAACAGTGATTTTCACCTCGAAATAAATCTCAGAAAATTCCAAGAAAAATACGAGCGCGTTCCTTGCGATCTGTAGATGAAAAAGTTGTATAAGCTCGTCTCCGTCAGACGCTCGTACGCGAAGATACGGCCAAAATACTCCGATGCTGTCCTCACATTCCTCACAGAAAAAGGGGGTCATATTAATGCCTCGGGATCCGTGCCAAGGAGTCAAAATGAGATTACGCGATCAAAATAAAGTTGAAGCCCTACCTGTTAGGAGTCTGTCGGCGCAAAAATCACAGAAGAAAGAGCTCGGGGTAGACCAGGGGAGCTAAAACACTGCAGCTGCGCCGAAGAAGAACACAGGAAATGCAACGTCGCGCCGCGCCGTAAAATCAAAATCTCGAAATCCGTGCCGTCCGAAAATCTGAAACTTGGTAGGCTTAATCCTCACTTCATGGAGAAGATTTCTTCTTCAAGTCCCCCTTCGAGCTGAGGGCTCGAAGGGGTCGAAAATCCCCTCCCAAACTCTCGGTTGCACTTAAGGGAAAAAAACCAAATCAAACAATTCCCAAAATACCAGCTGTGTCCCCAAAACAGCAAACATCGGTAGAAGGCCTATAGAACGCCGCCACGTGTCCCATCCAAGGTCAACCGCGCACAGTGCGCGGCGTCAGCGCGGCATGGCGCGCGGGTGCGCACGCGGCCCGAGGTAACCGACACTGTTCCGTGGACCGAGTGCACAGAACCATCCAATCAAAAACTGCCACGTGTCTACTGTCGGTCCACCGTGCACCAAAACTACTCCGTGGACCGCGCGCTGTGAGCCGCCCAACCACCATCCGCCACGTGGCACCGCCACGGTGCACGCCCGGGCCGTGGACCGCGCGCCTGCCCTGCGCCCCCGCGCGCTGCCCGCGCCCTGCCCGCGCCGCGTGCCGCCGCTGTGCCGCCTGCCCGAGGCCGCGCCGCCGCCCGCCGGTGCTGCCCGCCGCCGCCGGCGATCGCCGGAGGTACTATTCCGACCGTGAACAGTATTTTTACTGTAGCAAGCTCCGAAAAATGCAAGTAAATAGCCCATCTTGACCGTTTTCGCGCGCTGATTCCAAATCGGCGTCCGTTTTGCCAAATTCCAATCCTAAAATTTGCCGGAGGCTCCCGGAAAGGTATTTTTAATCCGAATTTCGCGCCGAGTCCAAATTTGATATCCATTTTGCGCGAAAACACTTCTAAACATCCGACGGGGTCTTCCGGTTACCCACGTGATCCAATTTAAGCCCCGAGTCCATCACTTGTGTCCAAATTGGCGCACGAACACCGCCGACATGCCACGTAGGCTTCCAGAAGCTGCCGGACACACTGTAGAAGCCCTGCAAAGATCCGGGTCACCACAGGGAGCCCGCCACGTGGCGGGCTCCGCGCGATCCGCGCCGGAGCGCGGTTCCCAACGCGAGCCAGCGCGCCTGTTGCGCGCCTCGGGGAGCGTGCCTCCGCGCCTCGCCTCGGAATTTGTGCCGCGTTGCCTCGAAAAACGCGCACCTCTACCGGACTCCAAAACCAACAAGAAAATAGTCCATTCTTAGCGATTTCGCGCGCTGAATCCAAAAATGATGTCCGTTTCTCCAAATTCTCAACCGAAAATTTGCCGAAAGCCCACTCGATCCGGTTTTCCGCGCCGGGTCCAAATCTGAAGTCCGATTTGCCAAAGTTTCAACTCTAAAAATTCCCGAAGGCGACCGGAGAGGTAAACTTTTATCCAAACTTCGCCGGAGTCCAATTTTGACATCCGAAACGCGCGAAACCACCTCTAAACACCCGACGGGTCATCCAAATTCCCACGGGGTCTCCTTTTAAGCACGAAGTCCAACACTTGTGTCCAAATTGCGCGCAAACACCACCGACACATCACGCAGGCCTCCAGTGATGCAACTAAATCCCAAATTGCATCACAAATCCATTTCTTGGGCCCGACACGGGCAAAAACACTCCCAACGGCCACTAAAAGCTGCCCAACAATCGGCAACTCCTACGCGGGGAATTCCGGGACCTCACATGTATACCAAGCAAGGTTTTTCAAATTTGATTAAATAAAATGCATGTTGAAATACTTGACTCTATCAAATTTCAAGGTTGGTATAAGGTGGGAATTTGAATGAAAGATGCTCAAAGAGCCACTCTCTTCAACAGATTGACTAGATACATTATCTAACATATTTGGGATTTCAGACATCTATTGATCTTGGTATTTCATTTTCTTTACCAAATTGATGATTTGATAAAGGCATTACTCATAAGATCATGTTAGATGTGATTGAAGTTGTTCAACTTTAAGGGATTTAATTTTTATAAATTTTCGTTTCGTTATTTGGATATTTTTGATAGATTTGGCATAATCTATTTATTGTTGTATGAAATGATGATTTTCATTTAAAGTTGATACACAAAAGTGCTTACAATCTTTTTCTAGATTTTCTGGAATTTTTTCTGAATTTTTCTGAAGAAAAAGTTTGGAGCCGGTCCGGACTGGGCAAGCCGATCCGGACCCCGAACGCAGGAAAATCCTGCGGGTAGCCGATCCGGACTGGATTCTTCGGGCAGTCCGGACCGCGGCTAGGGTTTTATATAGAACAAAAGGGTTTTGAATTTTATTTACTTCAATCTTTTGTTTCTAAGTCTCCAGACCTTCTCTCACTAGAAATCAAAGTTTTTGAAGACTTCCCAACTCATCTTCTTCGAATCAAAGTGAGTTCTTTTGATCAAAATCTCGGTTTTTCACAAGTTTTCATGTTTTTGCTCAAAACGTAGGAGAAAATTTGTATCTTTTTCGTTTGTAATTGGTTTTTGATCAAACTTCTTCTGAAATAAGAACTCTGGATAGATTAGTTTTGGTTATATGCTAGGTTTTCTCGTGATAAACGAATTTTTGGGCTTTGCTTTCAAAAATTTCGGTTTTAGGGCATATTTTGAGAATTTTTGAAAATCATGGAATTGATCTATTTTTAAAATTCTTTTTGCAAAACTAATTTGATTCATAGTCTCTCTACACGATAATGATTGTTTGGGTACAATTTTTCAAAATTTTGAAAATTAACAATTTTTTCGTGTTCTTGAGTTGTTGCTCACAGGACTCTTCTCTCACAAAGAACTTGTAGCAATGGCGTTTGCATGGATAATCTTCATTCTTGTTGCAATGGTGCACACATGTGCGACTTTTAAAAAGGAACAAGACGACTCAACTCGAGACAAGACAAGAACTGTTGGTCAAGACAGCTCCGAGTCCGAAGAAGAAGACTGGGAAGACTTCCTGAAACAAGTTCAACAAAAAGTTGATGAGGAGGACATGCAATATTTAAAGAACAAAAAGCTGATGAAGTCTGCCTCAACAACCAAACAATATACAAGACGGAAAAATGTCAAAGGAAGTGGAATTCAACTTAATGAGCCTCTTACCAGAGCACGCACACTTCCTGGAATTCAACGTAGTGAATCTCCATGGATTGAAGGCCAGAATGCACCTACACCTCATCCATCAACTTCCAAGAAAGACACTTCAGAAGCCAATGTTTTGTCCTCTATTCGTCAAGAACATAGGAAAATGTCTGAAGAACAAAGAAAATGTCTGAAGAACAAGAAAGAATGTCAACTGACATTCGCAAGATGAAAAGAAAATGTTGCGAAATATCAGGAATGCTGAAAGGAATCTTGAACAAATTAAATTGCAGAAGTTCAGACAGTTCTAATTTAGCTTGATCTTTTGCTCATGTGATCTTTTTTTTTCCTTGTGCAGGTTTTAGTTTCTTTTAGTTTTAGTTCGCAGGTTTTTCTTACTTTTGGAACTTTTAACTCTCCTTAAATTTTGCAATTTTGGCTTAGTTTAGTGACAAAAAGGGGGAGAGAGCAAAGTGAACTTTGAACAATGCTTGCTTGTGAGAACTTGAAACCATGAAGGTAAGTATAACTTCAACTTTGGTCTTGAAACCATGAAGGTAAGTATAACTTCAACTTTTGGTTTTATATTGTGATTTGATGCATGTCTCTACTAACTATTCGACTAACTATTTGGGCATGTAATATACTAACAAGTTGATGTTGACTAACAATTCTGTGACATTTGGATTTCTATTGCTTAGAAGATATGTCGATTTTGATTGTGATCTTCTTACATATCTGAATTTGAAAATGTCATGATGAGTATAAACTCTATCTCTGTGTTTGATTTTGTATGATAAAATTCTTGAGGTATCTAACGACTTTTGTTTGTCAAGAATGCTTCATTTTTGCAGAGAGTACAGATGTCTAAGTCTAGAGTCTGTTTTAGGAGTTTAACTCATGTATCTATTTTTATTTGGATCTCCATTGTAAATTTTTGTTGTATGGTGATATCAACAAAAATATCTTTTTGAATTTTCTTGAGTGGATTTGTGTTTTGTCACGAAACCGCCAAAGGGGGAGATTGTTACGGAATTTGAGTTGGCGTATTTCGTGAAAGTGTTAAGTCTTGAAGATTGAAGATAAAGAAGTTTGGATCATGTACCTCAATCTCAAGAAAGAAGAATTCAAAAGGATCAGGTATGTTTAACTAAAGATTTTTGGTGATCCGAATACTTCTTGTAGTGTAGAAACACTTGGAAGAATTTTTTATTGCATAAAAATCAAAAACTGGACATGGGACATGTTCAGGATCCGGATCGGACATCACAATCCGGATCCCGAAGGGTGTTGGTTCATACACCATTCCAGTCCGGACCGTGCATTTCAGATCCGGATCCCGAACATGGATTTTGCTGAATTGCATGAACGATCCGGATCGGGAATTTCAATCCGGATCCCGAACGTCCTGTTTTCTGGAAAAAGTCTGTTTCGCTGAAACAGTCCGGACCGCCGATTTTCAGTCCGGACCGGATCAGTCCGGATCGTCGTCCTGTAAAATTCCAGAAATGGTTAGTTTTTGATCCTTATCTTCTTCCAATGGTTTCTAACCTATAAATAGACCCTATGATTCATTTTCTAGG
Organism: Tillandsia fasciculata; assembly: GCA_029168755.2. Lineage (NCBI taxonomy): Eukaryota > Viridiplantae > Streptophyta > Magnoliopsida > Poales > Bromeliaceae > Tillandsia > Tillandsia fasciculata. Next base: position 411 of record JAQOTM010000317.1, on the reverse strand, counting down.
GTAGATCCATATACGACCGAAAAAGAAAAATCCACATATAGAGAAGAAAGGAAATCAATAGATTTAATTCTATGTTTCTTCATCTATATTGATTAATTTGATTCTAGGTTTTCCAAACTCAGATTTTGAGTAGAATCAAATTAATGAATACTTAGATGGTATTTCCGATCTATTTCTAATCTAAGTATTCGGCGGATCATCACCACCCAAAAAACAACGATTTACCCAAATCGGCGCGTGGACTCGCGTGGCCTTGTGGATTCAAGGTGCAACCGCTCTCGTGGATTCGGAGCGAGGTACGTTCGTGGATTCGAAGCGTGCTACTGGGTGAAGACCGTGGATTCGGTCGGACGTCGTGGACTCGACGTTGGACGCTGTGGATTCGGCGTTGGGCGCAGATCGTGGATTCGG